>LR753378.1:423141-591479 GCA_902729485.2 Mus minutoides
TATGATAGTTGATAATTTATTTGGGTGAGATTCAGTTTATAGACTCAACTTTTAGTTATTGTTAATCAACTAAAGTAATGGAAACATTTTATTTTTAAAGTATTTTTGCCTGAACTGACATAAATGTACAGTCTACCAGAATACCTTGGTTTAGTCAGATGGACTACAAATTAGAATAAAATAATTACCTGCGAACTTTCGTCCCTGTACAAATCATAGCATATTGTTCTTTTATGTCTGATTTTTAAGAACAGAATGAAGAGCTGAAATGTTACCTATGATCTTTATCATGTAACTATATTTAAAAAAGATGATGTATTTGATAAGATTCTACTTTCTATGTAGATGAATTAGTCCCTAATGACTACATCCACGAGATGTGTAATGTTGGTGGTAAAACTAGTAATGGCTGACACCTCTGCTCCCATCTTTTAATAGCATCCTAATATGTCCCTGTGTGTCCTGGGCCACTACTCTGTGCTCTGACATCCATGGACCAAAGCCTGAGAAGGGACCTAGGAAGAAGACAACTCTCTATCAATTTACTAGGAGAACAGTGATTGTCAGGACATAAATTATACCTAAAACACTTTTTTTTTGAGATAGTATCTCACTCTGTAGCCCTGACTGGCCTAGAACTTGCTTTGCAGATCAGGCTGGCTTTGAACCTACAGAGATATATTTGCTTCTGCCTCTAAAGTGCTGGGATGAAAGACATGTACCACTATGGTTGGCTCTAAAACACTTTTTGAACTTTTCTGCCAAGGCAAAAAAAAAAAAAAAAAAATCTCCCTTTGTAAATGTCTCACGATCAGTTAAGAGATTCTTGGCATTAAAACCAGAAAAACAAAAACAGAGATACTATCAGCTTTTAAACATACTTAGAAACACTTTTCATAAGATTACTTCACAGAGGAGTTTTAATTTTAAAATCCTTACAATTACAAAAGCTTGTGTATATTATTTTAAAAGAAAAAGAAAAAACACAAGAGGGTCACATAGCTTCATCAAAAATAAAAAAACTTAAAAGAAGAAAATCATAGAGAAGAAAAATTTAAATACCAATGATTATTCACAGTTATAACTACTGTCAAAAATCTACTCCCAGGGCCTAGGGCCTAGGGCCTCTGTATTGCAGTCTACTGACTCACATACTCTTTGGTAGCCAGTCACTCTCTTACAGCACTCATATTTCCAGTCAGCTATCACATGACTGGGTAGACCTCACTCGACCACCTCCCTAACATAGTAGCAATGTTACTGTTTCTTTACCATGCTTTATTTCTCTATAGGTTACCTGATAATCACATGTCATATTATATATTACAAAATAGACTTGGTTTTATTGTCTATCTCACCCAATTAATTGTAAGCTTGAAGACATGTATATATACAAGTGTGTACATACATATATATCTTCTAGATCATTACTCATCAATAGTAGGTTATTCAATTAATATACATCACAGTTGTATTTTCATCAAACATGTTCAATTTCTACATAATTTTATCTTCATAAAATGTTTTAAATAGACATACTATGTTTCAGACTTTTCCTTTAGGAATAATTTTTAAAGTCAGTGCTAAAGAGATAACTCAGAGGCTAAGATGTGTATCCTTGTAGAGGACCTGAGTTTAGTTTCCAGCACTCCCACTGGGTATCCTACAATGGCCTCTAACTACAGCTTCAGGGATACAAGTCTTCTGGCTTCCTCAGGCACCTGGTCTCATATTTGTGTACACATATATACAGACACATAATTTTTTTTTTTTTGGTTTTTTGAGACAGGGTTTCTCTGTGTAGCCCTGGTTATCCTGGAACTCACTCTGCAGACCAGGCTGGCCTTGAACTCAGAGATCCACCTGCCTCTGCCTCCAGAGTGCTGGGATTAAAGGAGTGCTCCACCACACCTGGCTTATATATGATCATTCTTAAACCAAAAGACTGATTTTTTTTTCAGAATTAGATTAACTGTAAAATTTGCTGCAAACTAAATGTTCATATGCCTATTGAAAAGTATGTTTTAAATCTTTAAAGTGAGCAGCATCATGACATAAGGAGTTGGACACCATGACCTAGGACCATCAATCAAGCCCACTGTGTTACATTGTGTTAGCTTCATGTATATCTGCATCTAGCCTTAGCTGACTGACACTTTTGTAGACCAGGCATGCGCCACTATGCCCAGCTGACACATAATTTTTTAAAAATTTAATTATGAAGTTACATCAGAAATTCTTATCCAAAAATGTTTCAGTAACAGCCTAAAAGGCATTTTTAAGCTCTTGATGTTAAATGCCAGTGCACAGGCATTTAATGCATCATGTAAATGTTAACTAGCTAAAAAGGTTATAAATTATATGAGAAATCCCTGGAATTCATATGGCTTCAAAGTATTTTCACATTTTATGAGTCTTACAATAAACTCAAGGAAAGAGATCACAAATTTAAAGAGTTTAGATATTTATCTAAAAGAGTAAAACTAGAATTATGGCATCTAGACACAAGGCTAGGCCTGTTTGTATCTGAAGTCTGGGCCTTTTGCTATGCATTCATTTTATGGACCACTGTTTCATTCTTAAACAGGGGAAGTGATGGGCTCATCACTTCCTTAAGAAAGGCTGTATGGCTGGGGTTAAACTTCAGTGGTAGAGTCCTTGACAAATAAGTATATAGTCCTGAGTCTGACCACAGATCAGAGAGAGAGAGAGAGAGAAAAAAATACAGAGCTAGAAACATGAGACTCCTGAACCCCTGCCCAGAGTTCTCTCAACTACATGCTGGCTCAGTAAATTAGAAGAAAAAATTCCTAAATGGCCACAGAGTTAAATTGATGATTGATAGCTAATGCTACACTTTTCTGAAGATTCCACAGTATATGTGCCTGGTTCTGCATAGCACCAACTTGATGACACTTGCAATCCTCAGCTTATTTGATGTGGTTGGGAGGCAAATGAGATCCCAGTACCCTGCTGTGCATAGGTGCTCAAGGAGCACTTCCTGCATGGTGGGGGAGTGCCCTATATTTACAGTATTTGATCCAGTTTACCAGTGAGATTCAATGTTAAAATTAGCCTTGTAAAAGTTTTCACCCTAGTTCACACAAAAACAAGATTCTGAGATTATGACTTGCAATTTTTCATGAGTTGATTTATCTGAATAAACCTATAAGGTTTTGAACCACTAAGCATTCGATTTAAAACAAAAAGTAGTGTGCAGAAGAGTAAACTGAAAAATAGAGCAGATTTGTTTCCTGTAAAAACTATGAACAATATCTCAAACTCAGCATCCTTGGACCACTGAGCTGTGTAGGATAAATGTGCTAATTAATCAATTACTACCCAACAATGTACCCTGTTTATTTACTGCAATGCACTAGAAACATGTGCAGAACTAGTAATTATTAATCATCTTCAGTAACAAAGATGACTCAAGTTCACCTTCATATAATTAATAGAGCATGAAGTTAGCTTTAACATCTTGCTTTGTTAGAAACAGCAATAAGGACTAAAAGAGAGGAGCTGAACCACAAGCCGTGGTTCACTGATATCCAGGCTTAGACTAATGTGCACACTGTCCACAGCAACACAGCACTCACACACATCTAAACTATGACCAGATGCTCTCTCCATGAAAATGTAACTTGACAAACTAAACTTTTATATAAATGAAATTCTAAGTTTTCTCAAACATACATAAAAAATAAAAATTAAAACAAAACAAAACAGTAGAAGCTCAGGCATCTCAAATAAAAGTCATACTTGGACTTGACAGTGGGCTTGATTGGTGGTCCTAGGTCATGGTGTCCAACTCCTTATGTCATGATGCTGCTCACTTTAAAGATTTTAAAACATACTTTTCAATAGGCATATGAACATTTAGTTTGCAGCAAATTTTGCAGTTAATCTAATTCTGAAAAAAAATCAGTCTTTTGGTTTAAGAATGATCATATATAAGCCAGGTGTGGTGGAGCACTCCTTTAATCCCAGCACTCTGGAGGCAGAGGCAGGCAGATTTCTGAGTTCGAGGCCAACCTGGTCTACAAAGTGAGTTCCAGGACAGCCAGGGCTATAAAGAGATATATATGATCATATACCCCTTTATCCCAGATTTTCTTTGAGCCAGTCAGAGGTATTACATTGTGTTAGCTTCATGTATATCTGCGTCTAGCCTTAGCTGACTGACACTTTTGTAGACCAGGCTGGCCTTGAACTCAGAAATCCGCCTACCTCTGCCTCCTGAGTGCTGGGATTAAAGGCGTGCGCCACCATGCCCGGCTCTGAATGACACTTTTAAACGATGGACAAATCCTGAGTTTATTATAGTTCTGCCTATGGAGGCTCAAGTTTCAGCCCTAGTACCAGGTCGCTCCTGATTACAGTTGACACTACCCTCCTAACCCCTGAAATTGTTTTTCCAGTTTGACAATAAGAAATTGAAACACTGCAGCCAGGCAGTGGAGGCGCTGTCTTTAATCCCGGCATCTGGGAAGCAGAGGTAGGAGGATTTCTGAGATCGAGGCCAGCCTGGTTTACAGAGTGAGTTCCAGGACAGCCAAGGCTACACAGAGAAATCCTGTCTAGAAAAACCAAAAGAAAGAAAGAAAGAAAGAAAGAAAGAAAGAAAGAAAGAAAGGAAGGAAGGAAGGAAGGAAGGAAGGAAGGAAGGAAGAAAGAAAGAAAGAAAGAAAGAAAGAAAGAAAGAAAGAAAGAAAGAAGGAAAGAAAGAAAGAAAGGAAGGAAGGAAGGAAGAAATTGAAACATTGCTGAGGAGTTCTGTTTAGATGAGACAATAGATGCAAACTAACCAAGACATAATAAATGCTCAGCAATTGGCAGATATTATGGCATTGATATTAGTACCCTCTGTGGTCAAGAAACTAAAAGATGGACATACATGTAAAATGGTATTTCATATAATAAAAACCATAAATGCATATTAATTTTTTGAAAGTTTTTCTCCAAAGAGAAAACATGGAGAAAACTTAGTTAGATAAGATAGAAGTAAAAATCCTATCTGTGGTGGTTTGAATATGCTTGGCCCAGGGAGTGGCTCTCTTAAGAGGTGTGGCCTTGTTGTAGTGAGTGTAGCCTGGTTGGAGGAAGTCTGTCACAGTGGGGGGTGGGTTTTGTCAGTCTTCTGTTCACAGTAGAACTCTCAGCTCCTCCAGCACCATGCCTGTCTGGATACTGCCATGCTCCCCACTATGATGATAATGGACTGAACCTCGGAACCTGTGGGAAGCCCCCAACTAAATGTCCTTCTAAGAGTTGCCTTGGTCATAGTGTCTGTTCACAGCAGTAAAACCCTAAGACACTGTTTTATCTGAAAATGACAGGGGAATTTTACTTCAAAAACCTTTACTGACAAATCGTAAGTACTCTGCTATATTTCCATTATAAAGTGATTCAGGGCCCCTTTAAATGGAGAGCTCCCTTAGGGCAGTATTTGTTTATAGATCATTAACTACTTGACAGTGATTCTGGGGAGGGAGCACAGACAGAACTAAAGGGTTAAAAGCCACTGTCAGTCGAAGATCAGCAACGGAACCAAAACATCTTCAGATTTTATCTGCAAATGACTCATGTTACAAAAATGTTATAGACTTTTCATAAATATTTCTGTTCATAAAAGTAAGACTCCCTGTAAAAGCCAGTGCCATAACTATGATCCATATATAATGTAAATCTGGCTTCATTTAGCTATCTTTTCAGAGGCAACCCAAAACTTTGACTATATAGTATAAAGACTTGCAATCCTAGGAACATGCCAATATGATAGACTCCATGATCTATCAGTATATATGGTTATCTGGTTTGCAAAGGTATAAACATATCTTACCACTAGATTTCAGAACACCAACACCTACATCAAGCATTGGCAGGAGAACCCCTTTAATGAAAAGATCACTGGTAGCCAGAGGCCAGGGTTTTTAGACTTGATTTTGATAGATGATCTTGGATACATTTTTGTACCTATTTTGTAGTTTAATTTCTTCAATAGCCCATATTAAGACTTTAATATTAGATTAAAGCCTACATGGTACACATTCCTTTCTCTAACATCCCTTCAATACACTAACTACATTCACTTTTATCCATCCCATTTATTCAAGAATGGTGTCTAAAATATGCCAAGAGCTTTCCTAGGTACTGGGGTCACAAAGCTTTAGAAATCACACATAGATCTTCAGACTAGAAAGCTTTTTTTTTCAATTTTTTATTAGATATTTTCTTCATTTACATTTCAAATGCTATTCCAAAAGTCCCCTATGCCTCCCCCCGCCCTGCTCCCTAACCACCCCACTCCCACTTCTTGGCGCTGGCATTCCCCTGTACTGGGACATATAAAGTTTGCAAGACCAAGGGGCCTCTCTTCCCAATGATGGCTGACTAGGCCATCTTCTGCTACTTATGCAGTTAGAGGCACAAGTTCTGGGGATACTGGTTAGTTCATATTGTTGTTCCATCTATAGGGTTGCAGACCCCTTCGGCTCCTTAGGTACTTTCTCTAGCTCCTCCACTGGGGGTCCTGTGTTCCATCCAATAGATGACAATGAGCATCCCTTCTGTATTTGCCAGGCACTGGCATAGCCTCACAAGAGACAGCAATATCAAGGAGTTTATATCACAGTAAAGGGAGATTACAAGATTATAAAGAAATACTGCCCTAAAGGAGCTCTTTATTTAAAGGGGCCCTGAATCACTTTATAATGGAAATATAGCAGAGAACTCACTGATTTATGATTTGTCAGTAAAGGTTTTTGAAGTATAATTCCCCTGGCATTTTCAGATGAAACCGTGTCTTACTTTGTCAGAGTAATTCTTTTTTTTTTTCATCATTTTTTTTTTTTTTTTTTTTGGTTTTTCGAGACAGGGTTTCTCTGTGTAGCCCTGGCTGTCCTGGAACTCACTTTGTAGACCAGGCTGGCCTCCAACTCAGAAATCTGCCTGCCTCTGCCTCCCGAGTGCTGGGATTAAAGGTGTGCACCACCACGCCCGGCTTTGCCAGAGTAATTCTTAGTGTAACTCTTTACAGCAACAGTCCTAGCAACCAGCCAACTCCTTGGAGCCTTCAGAACATAGAAATCTAGATAAACATACAGCATTCCCTTCCTTTTCAAGCAACTTTTCTCATGAAGAGTACCTTGTATAAATCCCACATAGATTGTCCTTGACAAGATGCCATAAGAGTAAAGGATGGAGCAGTAAGCAGTGTTTGCCACTGTTGAGAGTGGGAGAATTGATGAGCATTCATTTGGCTGGACAAGTACTTAAGTCCACTGTTTTTAGTGCTGAGCTTGGCTTAGAGGACACTGAGCCACTTAGCAGAGATAGGTGTCAAGGAAGCCTGGGTCTGAATCTACTTTGGCTACCTATGATTATGTTCTAACTAAGCTAAAATAAGAATCAGACAAAATCATTTCCATAGTCCTCCTCCCTTGAACCAAAAGTCATTAAGCCCCAAACTGGAAATTTTAAATGAATTCTTAAATATAAACATCTTAATCTCATATTTCTAAGTCTTCCATCTTTTACTAATATGTTGATATATGCATGTAGCATGATTTCTTTCATTTTTCCTCTGGGAATGTAAGTGAATTAAAATCTACATCCTAATCTTGCTCTGTGTTACATCACTTTATTACAATACAGTGGTATTTGCTTATCTACAGAGGATATGTCCCAAGATACCAGAAAATATCTGAAACCTCAGATATACTGAACCCTTTTTGTCTTGCCTTTTCCTATACATATGTTTTTATCAAAAATATTAATTTATAAATAAATTGGTAATTTATTAAATATAAATATACAAATTCTAATAATAGACTTTAATAAGTTATGTAAATGTCATCTTGTTTTATCTAAATAGCTTATACCACACTCTCTCTTCTTGTTGGTCATGGACAACTAAGTTCAGGTAGTGGGGGACTACTTCACACGAGTAAATCGGTATCTCACTGTTAGGTTGTAAGAATGACATGAGAGCTGGATGTAGCGATACACACCTATAGTTCAGCTAACTGAAAGGCTAAGGTGGCATGGCTGCTTCAGCTCTGAAGTCTGAGGTTAGCCTGTGGAATACATTGAGACCTTGTCTCAAAGCACAAACAAAAAAGCAAATATCAAAAAGACCCAAAACAACATGAAAATAAATAATGTGGATATACACACAAGATTAGGTCTAAAGAGATTTTTTTTCTAATAAATGTTTCCCTGATAAACACTAACAATAATGGTTGGAGATGTAGTTTAATAGTAGAAAAGTTGCTTAGGATGCATGAAGTGTGAATATGGCCTGAATAACTAAAAACACTAATAACATATAAAAACATGGACATATAATTGATACATGTAATTCACAGATCAAATATCACTAATATGTATAGTATGCTCTGAATATTCTAGTACATGTGTTTTGGAAAACATACATGCACAATTTATGTTAGATATTGTTACAGACTATATGTGTTTCCCTCCTCATACACCCAACCTCCTATGTTGAAGACTCAATCCTAGCATGACTACATTTGGACATAGGGCCTGAGAGGAGGTGCTATAGGTTAAAAAAAAAATCACCAAAGTGGAGCTGAAATCTGACAGCAATTGTAAAAAGTAGGTCCATATGAGGATACTTGGATAAGGCTATCTGTAAGCCAGAAAGAAACCTCTCAGAGAAGACAAATTGGTCGATACTTTGCATGGTCCTTATTAGAAATAAATTTCTATTGTTTAAAACCCACCACTGAATGACACTGGTTATGGTAGTTCAGATAAAACAATATAAGTATAGACCTAGTAGTAGTACCAGGTCTGTGTCATAAGGCATGTCATAAGGCATATATTCACCTATAATATATCTGTCAAAGCCATGTATGTGAGGCTGAGGTGAGAGCATAGCAAGTTCAAAGTCAGCCTGAGAAGTGTAAGAAGACATCACACAAACACAGACACACACACACACACACACACACACATATACACACACGCACTCACAGGCACTCACATGCATGTACACACACAGGGCAGGGTGGAGAACAAAACATTGCCAGAGTGATTGCCAGCAGTGTAATAAGAAGTCCAATTAAGGGCTGGAGAAATGGCTCAGGGTTTAAACACTGGCTGTTCTTTCAGAGGATCAGAGTTCAGTTCCAAACACAGTGATTCCCAAACAGCAGTAATTCCACTCCCTACTGACCTGATGGCTTCTACCAGCAGAAGACATGTTCATGGCACATAGACATACAGGAGGTCAAAATGCACAAAAAAATGAAGAATTCCAATTGTTCCACTTCAGGAAAACTTGCTCCATATCTTCATAAACTCTTACAATTTTCTTTCTTTTCTAATTTGGCCATTTCCAAGGGTATGTGATGTACTGTTCTGTGACTTTATTTTCTACTTCTTAAATGATGGTTGAAATTATGCACCTTTTACACATTTATTTCATACCAGAATATCTTTACTTCTGATATGTCCATTTCATTTCTTTCTCTTTCTATTGAATTGCCTTTTCCTTAATGAATTCTAGAAGTGATTTATATATATATACATACACATGACAAATTATTGGCATGGCTACAAGGCTCCCAATTTGGGCATATTTGTGGATGAACACAATGTTTGTTGACATATTTCTTCTGGTCTGTTCTAAAAGGAAGAATGGCCCACCATCTTTCTGTTTCCACTGGAAGACCTTCTTACATTAGGAAAGAGAGGGAGAATCAAATGGCCTTGTGTTAGAGAAAATCTTCACCTGTGTGTGATGAGGTCTACTCAACTCAGCAATGTCCTACATCAGTCCTTCTGTTGATTAGCCCTTCCCAAAGCCTTCATGATGAGAAGAAAATAGGGAACTTATATAACATTTGGTTATGCGCATCAGCAGTTTTTTTCTAACATCATATGCTACAGAACAGAGAGTTTCTCAGACACACTGTATCTCAGAGTCTCAGTACATGTTTAATTTAATTTCATTTTAAAATGAATTTTTATAGCATCAAAAAGTCTATAATGCTCACAGTTAACATGATGCAAACTGACCACTTGTTAATTTGATGTTAGGTTAATTTAGTGTAGCTCTCATAATTAATCTTCTGCTACCATTTAAAAATATATATATAACAGAAGCATTGCTCACTTTCAAGGTAAGTCATTAAAAAAAATTCTACAAGCCGGGCGTGGTGGCGCACGCCTTTGATCCCAGCACTCGGGAGGCAGAGGCAGGCAGATTTCTGAGTTCGAGGCCAGCCTGGTCTACAAAGTGAGTTCCAGGACAGCCAGGGCTAGACAGAGAAACCCTGTCTCGAAAAAACAAAAAAAAAAAAAAAAAAATTCTACTTTCATTTAAAAAAGTTAGTTTTTCTGGAAAGATCAGGATTTTTCTGAATAATATAGAGCCAAAGCAGAAGATCCAGAAAACAAAATGGCAGCTGCAATTGCCACTGTTTTGCAATACAAAACAACAGCAACAAACCAGTGCTGAAAATTCAGTGCTCCCCTCCCTACTCAACAGTGCTCCCCTCCTTACTCAAAAACAACAGAACCAAGGCAACAAACTAGCTGCGATTCTGTTGTGGTGCCACTTTACCTATGAAACTACTATTAAAAAGATTAGTTTATAAATGTTTAGAAATAAACACATTGTGTTTATAATTTTCTCTATATGTTAGAATTCTGACAGATTTTGTCTGAAAAAGGACTCAATTGCTTTAAAACTTTACTTTGAAAATGACAGTTCTGCCGCAGCTCCCTACCTCCCATGACTCCACCTAATCGTTATCTAGTAGGGAATCTTATAAAGTTCAAACTATTTGCATGACTGCAACCCCCCCCTAAATATTTAACATATTTGTGGAATGAACTCCATGTTGACTAACTCAAAACTGGCAACTATAAAAACAAAAATGTTGCTGGAGAGATGGCTCAGTGGTTAAGAGCATTGGCTACCCTTCCAGAGGTCCTGGCTTCAATTCCCAGCAACCATATGATGGCTCACAACCATTTGTAATGGGATCTGATATCCTCTTCTGGTGTGCATGAAGATGGAGCACTTGTATACATTAAATAAATAAATCTTTAAACACATTATTCTACGTCCTTCTTGAATTTTCAGCAAATAATAATTGTTATATAGTTCCAACACACAGAATTACTTCATTTGCATACAGTACTTTCCAGAAACCTCATCCTATTTACTCATTCCCTTCACAAAAATTGAGGACATTTTTGTCCTCAATTGGGCTGGTGAGATGGCTCAGCAGGTAAGAGCACTGACTGTTCTTCCGAAGGTCCTGAGTTCAAATCCCAGCAACCACATGGTGGCTCACAACCATCTGTAATGGGATCTGACGCCCTCTTCTGGTGTGTCCGAAGACAGCTTCAGTGTACTTTTATGTTAAAGAGAGAGAGAGAGAGAGAGAGAGAGAGAGAGAGAGAGCCGGGCGTGGTGGCGCACACCTTTAATCCCAGCACTCAGGAGGTAGAGGCAGGCTGATTTCTGAGTTCGAGGCCAGCATGGTTTACAAAGTGAGTTCCAGGACAGCCAGGACTATACAAAGAAACCCTGTCTCGAAAAACCAAAACCAAAACCAAAAAAAAAAAAAAAAAAAAGAGTAATGATACTTTAGACATGAGGTTGTATGCTAGCAGGAAGCTTGAGAAAGGCTTTCCTTACAGTAATGAAAGTGGGTAACTTGAGATTGTTAAAGGTTGGTGACTGCCATATCCGGTCCTAGTATTTACTGTGTACTCAGGAGGGAAGTTTTTCTGAGCTTTAGGACACTAAATGAGAAAACATAGGACTCCTTTTCTTTTCAGGTTTTTTTTTTGGGTGCGGGGACAGGGAGGAGGATGAGACAGGTGCTCTTCTATGTAGCCCAGGCTAGCCTCCACCTCCCCATCCTCACACCTCAGCCTTTTCAGGGCTGTGATTCCAGGCAAGCGCCACATCTAGCTTGGGACCCTTTTTATCTTGCTCTATCTAGGATTCAGTCTGGACAGTGAACAGGACTGTGAGGACATCAGCACACACGTGCGGTCTGAGGTCACCAGGCGTCCAGCCGGGGCAAAGGCCAGGCCTTTGGTGTCACCTCACTTTCCTGAGCACACCTCAAGCATCTCAGCATCCCTGAGGATTTCCCTGAAGCCCAGCGCCTGACAGGCAGACCGGGTTTGTCGCTGTGGAGGATTGTTTTAACATTCCCTGCTCCGAGGTTACCTGAGGCCAGAGGTGACAATTTTCCTGATCTGCACAGTCGCTCCGCCCTCCCGTCCTGTCCAGTGCGCACGCGCCGCACCTCAAGGCGCTCTCACCCGCGCGCCGCCCGCTGGGTGTCTCCCGCCCTGGCCTAGGGTGGTGAGGGGAGCGCGCATGCGCACACTCGCCTGACCCCGCCCCCAGAGACCCGGCCCCAGGGGCCCGGGGCCCGGCTGCTCGGCGTGCCCTGGCCATGGAGGCCCTGCGGAGGGCCCACGAGGCTACGCTGCGGCTGGTGCTGTGCCGGCCCTGGGCCTCGGGCGCCGCCTCCCGCCCGAAGCCCCGCGCCTCGGAGGTGCTGACGCGGCACCTGCTGCAGCGGCGGCTGCCGCACTGGACTTCCTTCTGCGTGCCCTACAGTGCGGTCCACAACGACCAGTTCGGCCTGTCGCACTTCAATTGGCCGGTGCCGGGCGCCAACTACCACGTCCTGCGCACCGGCTGCTTCCCCTTCATCAAATACCACTGCTCCAAGGCGCCCTGGCAGGACCTGGCCCCGCAGGACCGCTTCTTCACCGCGCTCAAGGTCATCAACCTGGGTGAGTGGCGGCGCCCTCGCCTGACCCGGGCACTCCTCAGTCCCAGGGCGTCCGCTGGCCCACAAGCACGCCGCTCGCTCTCTCCAGGGCCGGCCCTTCGCATCCCCGGCGGGCTGCTTGCAGCACCCCTGAGGTCGTGCCCTGTCACTGTCCACTCGGGAGAACCCTGCCCAGGGCAGCGAGGAGCGAGTCCTGACAGTGGCTCCGAAGTTGCTTAGCAAGAGTCATTCCCGCGCTCATCACCAGGAGCCTTTGGAGGACAAAAACTGGACGGACTTTTAAAGTTTCTTTGTCTTTCTGTGAAATCTCAGCAATTGTGTTTTGCTAAAAGCAGTAGGTTCTCTCCAGCCATCATATTTTCTCAGACTTAAAAGATGCTGTCTTTTAAGATCCTTTAGTATCTATATTCCTGAAGATAATCTAATTCTGACGGTCCTCTTGCTAGATGATTGTGTTCTGTTGGTTAAATGGCAGAAGAGTCAATATCATAGATTGTAGATGTGACAGCCTTTTATAGATTAGGGAAAAATTCGAGTCCTCAAGATGTTTCAGACCTATTAATAGCTGCTAAAAAAATATTAATTTAGATGTCAGTCACTCAAACTCTACACAAGAAAGCAGAACCAGTATAATCCAAATAGTTTTTTAAAATATTGCTGTCTAGGGATTTATTAACTTTTTTATTAGATATTTTCTTTATTTTTTTTCAAATGTTATTCCCTTTCCTAGTCTCCTCTCTGAAAATCCCCTATCCCCTTCACCCTCCACCTCCAAATATTTTTTTTTAATCCAAAAATAACACTAAACTCTGTGCAGCCATAATAGTATTACATATAGTCCAGTAGTTCATTAAATTTAATAAAACATGGACATTTCTGCTTATAATAACTCAAATAGCACTTACAGGATTTTTGAGCCATTGTCCCACTGGAAAATCCAGGAAGGAGATTATACACCAATGTGTCTCATAACTTGTTTGATCGACTCTATCCAGAGTATGTCAACTAATCCTGAGGTTGGTATGAAACTATGGGAGAAGCCAAAATGCTAACAAATTAGACTTGTGAAAATGAGTTTATTTTATTATTTTCAGAATTGGCAGGAGTCATACTTTTCCAAATACTGAGATATAGGTTAGGAAAACTAGTAGGCCAGGAGGAGAAATGGGATGAGGAACTGTGGGAGGGGACCAGGAGGAGAGCAACAGCTAGACTGTAAAAAAATAAAATTAATAATAATTTTTAAAAAACCTAGTAGGTCAAGCCATAGGTAAACTATATAGGCTGAATCCCTTATATAAAATGTCACAGTTTAAAATGAACATTTCCTTAAAGATACCGGTCATGATTAAGGGCTTATCTTTTAGCTGTGGGTCATTTAGACATCAAAAGAAGAAAACCAAAACAAAACACTTCCCACTTCCCACACATAAAAGGAAAACTTTTTCAGAAATACAATAGATATAGGGGTTTTGTTGTTGGTTCTTTCTTTCTTTGTTTTTTTTTTAATATAAAATAGTGATTTAATAGTGGGCTTTTAGAAATTCTGTAAGTGCAGCAAAGAAAGTGTTCCTGTATGCTGTAATACAACTTGGCTTACTCTGAAACCCTTTTCTGGACTTTACTGAAAACCAATTTAGTAATTTTGGTTTTTATTTTTTGTCTGAACTAAAGGAAATATGAATTAAGTAACAGGATCCTAGTTGGCGATGGTACAGTTTGCCCATCTGGATCAAGTCCCTAACTGGGAATAAGAATACAAAGGATTTTATTCCTTGTCTTCCCTTGTAAATGAGTAGTAATCAGAATAATTAATTTTCCATTTTGTGAATACTAAGGATTTCTGTTGACTCGTTTGTTCCCTTTCTCCTTCACCTTTCCTTCAGTGGAGCTGACATTTTCCTGATGGTTTATCAGCCTGAATATCCTGCTGGGAAATAGATTACGATTTAAGGAAAGCAACTTACCACTGGAATGGATGGGTTATCGGAGCCTTACTATAAAGTTCCAATTGTTTTAAGTACTTAATTCAACAGTAGTTTACCTACTGTTCAGTTAACTTAAAATGAATGATTTTGCAAAGAACTGTTTCTCAAGTTCTTTTTGATCTTCAGTAATCTGAATTTTATTATTTCATGGAATCTTAAAGATTTTGATTTTGAAACATACTGACTAAAATTTTTTAATCTGGAAAACACAGAGGCACCAAATCTTCCTCATTCGTGCACTATTCTCTTCATTGTAGGGTGAAAAACCCTAAAAACCTCATTCATTCCAGGAGAGAAACTACAGAATTCTGATTCCCTTATCAACTCTGACCACTGTCAGTAAGCAAGACTGATAATGGCTCCTGCACGCCGTTGTTACTAAACCAATAATCATTAACCAGTTTTTAAATTTTATCTGGGAGAATTTCTTTGTATGATTTGTTTTTAAAAGTATTTATTTTAAAAGAGTATTTAACTGAAAGCCATGATAAATACCATAAAATATAATTCTCAGGGTCACTACCATTCCCTCAATCACTAAAGTTCAATCTTTAGTGTTGGTTTAAAAGGCATATTATGTTTATCTTACTCTCAGTATGGATAGAAAACTAATACCCGCTTTGAGGGCCTTTTTAAATTCCTCATCCCCAGCCTTTTTCAGATTTTGGAGTGGTAGTTTCATATTGCAATTCATTTGTTATTTGAGTTTGTACCCCCCATTCCTCTCTTATGCCTACCTGTCCTGGTCTTCTCTTGACCCTCTGCCTTCTGACCACATACCACTTGGGTTTTTTGTTTTTTTGTTTTTTTGTTTTTTCTTTTTTTTGGATGAGTGATTTGCAAATAGCTCTATTATTATACTTTTCGAGGATATATTTTTATGACAGTCCCTTGAGACATTTGAGATTCTTTGGGGCACAGATTGCAGTATACTGTAGAAAATTCCATAGGAGTTCTAGGGGATTCTGTGGTAATAAATACCAAACTGAACCTTGGTATGTTCCTAAAGGTAGAAAAATGCCTGAACAGGAGGCATCAGGCTCCCACAGTCCCACAGCCTCACCCACAGTCACACTGCCAGCTGGTGATAGCTTTCCTGCTATCTCTGGCATCCCAGAGTGTTCCAACACACTTACTCAAAGGGAGCGTAACATAGTGAAGATATTCCTGCATCAAAAGAAGAAAAAATTAGCAGTTTGATCAGTCTTGAGTGTGTGTTGGTTTCTCTGTTAACTAGAAAGAAAGAGATTTTCCAAATGAGCAGTTATCTTTTTGAATTGTCTTTCTGCCCAGTTCCCACATGGAAGCAATAAAATTAATACTTGTGTAGGGCCTACAATATTTGTTTTTGATCTGTATGCCTGTGGTTTTATACACACACAGACATATATGTGTATTTTTAATATGTTAATAGGCAGTGATTTTAAACAAGTGCCTTAAAAGATAAGAATTATGGAAGTCTGTTTTGCATCCAACATGCTGTCATACACATATGAATCCATATTTATGGATAGTATGTGTTTAGTTTGATATATAACAACAGCTGTTAAATCTAAAATAAAATGGAAACCTTATTAGTAGCAATGTTCAGAAAAGGAGAGAAACAGAGATCTGTTTGAGTCCAGGCAGATAAAATAAAATGAGATTGTCTTCAAATCAATTATAAAATCGCTAGTGAGAGTGTTCTTTGTCATGCTGATAACGCTAAAATCTTTTTAAAAGTTGGGCTGTGCCTTAGGTTTTTGAAGACAGTTGTTTGACCCAATTTCTAAGTCATACAAAATATTTCTTTAGCCATCAGTGTTCCTATATAACTTAAAGAATAACCTAGTAATTACTTGTGGACCTAGTAATTTTAGCTTAAGGCCAATATCAGGGACATTTACAACCAAATTAATGGATATTCCTCTCTATTTGCTTATTTGTGAGAAGAAAATAAAATTACTTTATAATTAATTGAAGATAATAAATTAAGCAAATGCTTTACATTAAAATTTCTATCAGTCTTATCTAATGGTTTTTAAAATCTAGGCTCATGTAATTGCCACTACGTTTCATAAAGAGATAAAGTCCAGCTCTTTAGTAATCCTAGTGAGTGTCAGGTCATTTCTGTTTCTAAAGCTTTATATTAACATTGCTGAAGACTGTTACAGGATTGGTAACATGACATATGTTAGTACATAATTATAAATACTGATCTTCTTAAGTAACATGTTCATTTGTTTTCTAGGTATTCCAACTTTATTATATGGACTTGGCTCCTGGTTATTTGCCAGAGTCACAGAGACTGTTCATACCAGTTACGGACCAATAACAATCTATTTTCTAAATAAAGAAGATGAAGGTGCCATGTATTGAAAGTGTGCGTTGGAAAACACAAATGTCAATGAATCTGTTCCCCTGTGTGTGTGTATGCAGTATTTATTTTTGATCTTTTAAAATAAAATGCTGGCAAAACCTTTGTGTTTCTAGGGTGTGTGGTTTTTTTTAAAGATGAATCACTACCCCCAGAACCCAGAAGGAATATATACATATACATACACATATGTATGTATGTATGTATATACATATATATCTCAATGCCATATATATATAATAATATTGTGTGTGTGTGTGTATATATATATATATATATATATATATATATATATATATATATATACACACACACACACACACACACACACGTATATATATTTAGCTAATAGGAATTCCAAACATGTATCTTCATTCCTGATTTCCTAGAACTAGGTTAAATTACAGTTAAAAATGAATAGATAAACACAGATTCTATGCCTGGATATTAACAATATAAATTAACTCTGAAAAAAGCTTAAGTATCTCCACAAAAAGGGGAAATCATGGTAGAAAGGGGGGAAAATATAATGAAGGAGAAGGGAAATATTAAATACTTAGTGGAGATGATACTATATCGTTGACAAATTCAAAATATATAAGAATCTGATTGCAACTAAAAACTTAAGCATTCAGCCTTTAAGATTTGACCTGGAAGTAGTTTGGGCTTTTTTTGTTTGGTTGGTTTTGGTGGGCTTTTTGTTGTTGTTTGTTTTGGGTTTTTTGGTTTGGTTTGGTTTTTTGGTGTTTTGTTTTGGTTTTTGGCTAAGCTCTTGTACTATTTATCTGGTCTTAGTGGTAGGGTGCACACCTATAATCCCAGCACTTGGGTGGTAGAGGCAGGAGGTTCAAGAATTCAAATTCACTCATAGCTGCAGGGAGTCTCCAACATCACCCTAGGCATGAGAGCATAACAAAAAGAACTCAATGCCATAGTACTTTTAAATGTAGCTATAGCTCTTGTCAATATAGATGCAACAAGGTGAGTAAAATTAATACTTATTATTAATAAGTTAAAAAAAAACACACCACAAAGCCAAAAGAAAATTAAGGTCTAGAAAAACCCAGAAAGAATGAGTTTGACAAAAGTTTATAAAAGCAGTGAACTGAAATGGCACATCCCCACAGATTTACTGACCATGGAGAGCGAGCTGAAATTTCAAAAACCTGATACCACTTTTACATTAGGACTTTATTAAGCTAATTGCATTTTTGAAAGCAAAGTCATTAAAAAAATTTATCCTTGGAGATAGTCACAAAATACCCAGATGAATGGTAAATTTCTGAAATTTGGAGTAATTTAGGGAGAACTAAGTAGGACTATTTAATTTCTAAACCAATGGGTGTTTAAGATTTATGATCGCTCTCATAATTACAAGCATACATTATATAGCATTTTATGTTAATGTGTTGCTGGTACTGCAGTGTTTATACATTTTTGTAGGAAAACATTTTACACAGTTTCATCTAACCAACATTTGGATGTTATTTCTGGCAAGTTAATAGAGAAAGTGAACTTCCAGAAATGACTGAGTGAAACCATCATAATAATGGAGTCACAAACAGGCCCCTCAAATGTATTTATTTTAAATGTGCTACAGATAGGGAATTGTACTAATGTATGTATTGTTCACTTGCCTAAACACAATTCTAAGCAACACTTTAATCAAAGAAGTACTTATGCCAATATATTTAGTCCAAAAAAATGTGCTTGACACTAGTTAAATGAATGGCTTGTCCAAAGAAGATGGTGTTACATTAAGCTTCATTAATAATAAAACCGACTATTAGCATTTTGCAAGGAAGGCTAGAACTGATTTTCTCTGTTAAGGACAAAGTTAAATAACTATAGCTCATAAGTTTTAAGTCAAATACTGCTCATTCGCTGCTGCTGATCATGTCGATATATGCTGTAAAGGTTTGGTCTCAACACAAGGCTGATAAAATGGTTTTTAATTACCAGACCATAAATACAGCTTTTCAGTCCAGTTGTACCACTTTTGACGTCGGCCTGTTTGATTTCTGATAATGTGTACTGCTGACTCTGCTCACTCGCTTTTCGATAACTGTAGTCAATGTGACTTCTTGTCTGTGTGCTGATAGGTAAGTCTCCTAGGAGAACATCTTTGACAAACTACCCTATTGATCTCTGTAATTCGCTGGTGCTGCTGCTGCTTAAATAGAGCCTTGATTTCTTGTCTGGTGTGTTTGCTGTGTAACAATTAAGCAAATGTAATATTTTCTTGTATTACATGAAAATCAATAGACCTCTTGCTCACATGGAGTTAGTTGATCACAGTGAAGGATAAACCAGTGATAGCTAAGGGAAGAGCTCAAAAATTAAAATATGATTCATTGAATGTATTAAACCTTGTAATGAATCTTTTGTTATCAAAGTTGTTTCCCAAGAAACAGCAAATATTCTAAGTTTCTTTCCCCTCCCCATAAATGTTGCCTGTTGCAGAAAAACACTGTAGCCCAGAAGGGACAGAGTGCTAAGAAGCCAGGAGATTGAGCCTGTTTCTGGCTTCAGGATTGTCTTTTTGCCTTAAGGCTACTATCAATTACTTTGTGTCTCCTTTTGTTTTGTTTTGTTTTGTTTTTCCACCTGTTAGCTGAGAAAAACCATAGGACCTTTCCACCTTAAGACATATAAATATGGCCAGGTGTCTCATCAGGCAAAGGTGCTTGTCATGTGTGCCTGGCAACCTGTTTGATCCCTGGAAATCACATACAGATGGAAGGACAGAACCAGCAACCATGGAGTTGTCTTCTGACATTCACACATGTGCACATGTGCACAACACACAAGAATCCTCCCCCCAAAACACACACACACACACACACACACACACACACACACAATTTTAAAAGGCTTAAAAAAAAAAACGATGTAACATGATTATGCTTTTTACTTTTGTCTCAGCTAAAACCTTTTTCTATCACACATTTTTTGTTGCTTTTATTTACAAAGGGTTTCATTAATAGAAGGATTTCAAAAGTAAGGTGAGAAGGAAAGGGAGAGACGCTGAAGGCAGTGAGTGTTTATTTGCCCACACTAGCTAACCTAAGATGGCAAGGAGAAGTCCAAGTGGACCGACCCTGCCTGCCCTTCTTGGTTAATGAAATCATTGACCAGATTTTCTACCTGCAGTTTGTATTTAACAGTATTCAGGCTTGTGATGATGAATAAAATTGTGTCAGTTTCAGGAAAATGGGATGTAACTGGATAATCATTAACTGGAGCCTTTCTCAGACAAATTTCATTTATGGTTTCTAGACTTTAGATAGTAACATAGATCATGTATGTAAAAATTAAGTGAAATTGTCTAGGGCATTAAAGGGGATTAATGGGAGAAGGGGAAGGATTTGGGGGTGAATATGCTAACGTTCTCTCTCTGTGCTCCTTCTCCTTCATATATATGGTATATATAATATATTAAAGTTTTATATTGGGAATTATATATATTGGAGTTTTGGGGGTGTGTGTGTGTGTGTGTGTGTGTGTGTGTGTGTGTGTGTGTGTTTATATGTGCAGGTTCCCACAAGGGCCAGAAAAAAGGTGTCAAGTCACCTGGAGCTGGAGTTATAGGTGGCTGTGCTCCACCTATATGGTTTCCTGGAACCAAATTCCGGTCCAGCGAAAGAGCAATAAAGCATTCTTTACTGTGGAGGCATGTCTCCAGAACCTACACACTAGATACGTGATAGATAGATAGATAGATGATAGATAGATAGATAGATAGATAGATAGATAGATAGATAGATAGTAGATAGATACTACAGAAACTACCAAGATAAAACAATCCCAGCATAACTTTTAGTGAAGGTGTGAATTTTGGTATAGCCTATCCTCTTCTCATTTTCACACATATCAATTATAAAGCGCTAAAAGAAATTTCTAGGCAAAATCCTTAGTTCCTATGTAAGCTATAAATTGCTTTACGAGACATCAACATCTGGGAGTATAAAAGAGGTTGCTGATATTAAAACAAAACAAAAAAATGCTGGGGCTACTGGGATGATTCAAGGGTTAAGAGCATTTAATGCTCTTCCAGAAGACCTAGGCTTGAGATCCAGTACCCACATGGAGGATAACAACCATCTGCAGCTCCCATTCCAGGAGATTTGGCACTTGATTCTGGCCTCTATGGGTACTGCATATACACAAGAGATGTACAGGTAAGAAACCTATACAGGTAAAAAAAAAATCTTAAAATTATAAAATTCAATAAATTCATTTAAAATTATAAAATTCTCTACTTTCTCAGTGATGATGTCCTCATACACAGTGTTATACATTGTGGGGATTTTGTCACATATATTTGGCCACTAACAATGTTTTCCCATTGTTGACAACAGTAAATGTTGAAATACTTTTTAATTATTAAAACCTATATGGAGGGCTAGAGGGATGGCTCAATAGGTAACGACACTTGCTACACAAGCCTGGTGACCTGAGTTCAATCCCCAGAACTCAAATAAAGGCAAAAAGAGAAAAATCAATTCTATAAAGCTGTCCTCTGACCTCCGCACAAGTGCCCCCACACACATAACACACGCGTACATACACACCAGTAGTAAAACTTTTAAATCCAAATGTATCATAAGAACATTTTATTTCATGTAATTTATATTTATGTTCACCCAGAACTACAGACAGCACATCTACATTTCTTCATGAAATGCCTTTTAGATCTATTAAAGAGTCATGATGTCTAAGTGTGTGGGATGACATCAAAGACAAGGATCTCCATTTCACTTCCCTTGAAAGCTAATGCAGAGAACAGAAACCGTATCCCGATGCTAGCAGATCAGGTATCTCCTATATTGGGCACACAGCACTGAGACAGTAATGAGGGAATGACGTTTGGGAACATCTTAACCTAAACAAGTACTTAGCATTACATCTCACCTGGGTCAACAGTCTAGGGTATCAGAGTTAAACTATGTTACAGTAAATTAATGGAAAATGTAACTGCACTTTGCTGAAAGATCAATGTCCAATAAAGGCTGCACAATCAAATCTTGTTGCAATGATTGAGGCCTTTAATTGCCTTTCAAAGATAAGGTAGTAATCAACACAGCTTTAACTGATCTTTTTCACTAGTTCAATTACATGCTAATGACGAGTGCCAAGTCAGAATCTTTAACTACTTATACTTATTAAATCTTATGTTAGTAATGAAAAATTACTTAAGCTACAAATCAATAGAACACAAATCTTAATTACTATGTTTTACTTTCATACTATTTTATGTGCTTGACAAATTCACATGAGCTTTCTTTAACTGTAAGAAGTGTCACTGGTAGTGTCCAGAGTCTAAAAGTTATTGTTCTAATGCAAATTGGAGGTCAGACGTTCATTTTTTTCTCTCTTCTAATAAAACTGTGGCTAAGATAGCTTTCACTAACCCTTGGCCATTCATTTACTGATTAGAGATCTGTTCAACTAATTGATAATATGAATACAATTAGAACATTTTTTATGTTTTTTTTTTTAAATTTCTGTTTATGTGCCCCTATGCCACATGAGTGCAGGTGGCCTCAAAAACCGGAAGAGAGTGATGCGTGCCCCTCTCTTGGAGTCACAGGTAGTTATAAACTGTCCAGTATGGGTGCTGGGAACCCAATAAGGTCCTCTAGACTTCTGAGCTGGTTCTCTAGTCCTGGGTTATTGTCTATAAGCTTATTTCTAATATTTAGTAAGGTTACCAAATATTTCATTAGCTCTTTATGGGGAAAAAAAGGTGTGATTTCACAAAAAAATTGGGATGTGAGGACATCACAAATACAAATGTAAAATGACAGCAAGCACTTGGGGCAAGTTTCACATTTTTTTCAAACATATTTTTATTGATTCTTTGGGAATTTCACATAATGCACCCCAATCACATTGACTCTCCCAGTTCAGTTCTCCTACACCTGCCCCAACCCATGTGACCCCTTCCCAAAAAGGAAGAAAGAAAAACAACAAAACAAACCACAAATTCAATTTATGTTGTATATACTCACTGAAGTATGGTCAAACTCCCAATGACCATCCTGTTTAAGGAAACTGGGTCCTTCCCCACCCTCATCCCCACTAGAAGCCATCAATTGAGGGGAGCTACGCGTGAGCATCCTTATCATAATTTTAAAGTGTTCTCTGCAATGGCTTTCTGGCTAGGCCATTTCTTGCAGCAGGGAGGCTGGAGAGGGTAAGGGTTGTCTCAGGAGCTTTTTATGACTCTTTCTGAACTGATTTCACATTTCTGGGGTAAAAAACATTATACAGCAATTCTGCTTCTTTGTAGTCATAGAGAACAAAACACATCTGTACAAAAAAGCGGAGCATAGATACCTTGTTGAAATTATTCGTCCAAACAAAAATATTTCATCATCAATTGGAGAGGGGTTCACAAGACCCCACCCCTAGCTGAGGAGTTATGGGTAATTGAGAGATGTTGTGAAAGAGAGAATCAATTTCCTTTCAGAGTATGGCCTGGTAGGCTGCCCATTCTCCAATAGATGGCCAAACAGCATGTTCATGCAAGAAGCATGTAGACTCGGTAAGTTATAAACAAAATAAAAAATAAAATGGACATGAAGGTGAAGCGGGGCATGCTGGGAGGACTAAGGGGAAAGTAGATATAATCAAGATACAGTGTGCACAGACATGAAATTGTCAGAGATACACACATTGAGATTTTACAACTAAGCTGTGGTTAATTTAATATTTTATACATTGCAGAGTTGGAATTTTCAAAACTTTAGCTAGGACATCTAGTTTTAATTAAATATATAAAAAATCTCACCTGGGACCATTCTTTTAGTAGCATTAAAAAAAAAGATCTATTTTGTTGTAGAGTATTTAAAACAAGACCCACGTGAAATATGAGAAGCGGTAGCGGATGCAGCATCCTTTATTAGGTCCTTGTGGCTGGGTAAGGAATACCAGTGCACACCAGCTCAGGGCTCACATAGGATTGCTCATAGCTATTTTAGTTGTATCCATGTCCTCTTAAATACAGTTTATGAACATTGTACTATTCCATTACACCATTAATTTATCTTCAGAGATATTTATAGTATCAATTTAAAAGCTGTAAAACTTCATGGAAAAGTAGCTTATACTATAGGGCTTCAACAAACAAGCTTGCCATTTTGAAAAGGGACTCACAGGAACTGGACTTCTTACAACAAGGTTTGGAGTTTCTTGCTGTTGTTCTGGTTGATAGAATTATGAACCTTATAAACTCGGTACTTTTTAGTTAACCTAAATACATAAATCTATTTGGATTCATCTTATGAAAAGAGATATGTCATTAGATATATGATCATTATATGCTTCAGTGATTCATGGGCCTTGTTACATACATGCTTTGTAATGTATGAATTATTTAGTAAGAAAAATCACAATAATTTTGTTGTTACTCAAAAATTTATGGGTTGGCAGAAACAATTATGCAGCCTGGAAGCTGGCGTTTTAAGGTAACATCATTAACTCATGTGGTATGAGTTTTTAGCAGCGGTTTGACATAACCTTTAGTACTGCTGCTAGAACAGATCAGTAATTTTGTATAACAATCTGCCTGTGAACAGAATGCTGAATTGGCTCTCCACAAAGTGATTCATTTTACTTTATTTCCATATTAGTACATAATTTAAATCCCACCTAAAAAGTGTCTACCCAAACCCTAAAGAATAAAAACATGCAAAATAATGAATGCTTCCCAAGTACACAAAAGTGCAAAATCACATTTAATAAGAGCGACCATTTCTATTTTTAAAATGTTAGATGCTTAAGAATGGATGAAAATAATTTATGAGAGTAGATTATCTTTAAAGCCTTTTTTACACATTGTATTACAGCCACTACTAAGAGATGAAGAACAAAATTATATTTTCTTGGAAGGCAGCAATGCCACAAATGCAGTACCAAAGGTCATGATTTTGAACTTTGAAATTTACAAAATGAAATAGCCAAGAATTTGGAAGTTTGAATATAAACTTAGGCTAGCTCAATTTTAGACCATTTGCCTTGAATGTGTAAGGTTCCACATTCAATCTTAACAATAACAACAACATCAACAACAACAGTACACACACTAATTAGTACCACTAATTAAAATATTTATTTTTATTTTCTATGTAGTGTTTTAGCTATATACCTATCTTTGTATCACATGTATACCTGGTGCCCGCAGAGGCCAAAAAAGGGTATCAAATCCCCTAGAACTGGAGTTACAGACAACCCTGAGCCCCCATGCAGGTGCCAGGAATTTAACCAACATCTGAAAGAACAGCCTGTGCTCTTTAATCACTGAGCCATATCTCTAGCCCCAGAATGTCACTAACTTTAAAAGGCATTTAAAATTCGACAATCATCCATGCACCCAATTAATATTCAATACCGGCAAAGCTGAAGACCAATTTTAGCACATTTGTTTTGCCAACAGACTCTAGTAGTCCTGAGTCTATACAGAGAAGTCAGACTGCAGAAGACTCTCTGCACATGACAGACTGAGAGTCACGTGCTGGCAATTTTTGTTGGCAACATTTATCATAGAGTGGATGCTGTAAATTGAATGGATACATGATTGTAAATTGCAAGGGCAGCATGCTTGCCTTTAATAGCATTAAGACAAGAACTCTTTAATGGAAAGCATGTGGATCTGTCTTGCAAAAAGAGCAATAAAGGGGACTAGAGAGATGGCTCAGTAGTTAAGAGTACTGACTTCTCTTCCAGAGGTTCTGAGTTCAATTCCCAGCAATCACATGGTGGCTCACAACCATCTGTAACCATATGACAGTGTACTTATATACATTAAATAAAGAAGAGCAATAAAGTTTGACGTGTCTCAAGTGTAATGAATCAAGTATGCTTTCTGGAAAAACAATGAGAGTTTGGAATCCTTTTGCCATATCCTCTTAAGGCATTTCAAAAGTTGTCTTCTATTTTCTAACATATGGGAACTGCTATTGTAAAGTCAAATTTAGGTAATGTACAGAAGTGAAACAGAAGTACTTGAATCAGCCAGACTTGTTATTTTTATTTTATATTAGTGTTATCATCATCACTAACACCACCACCATCACTAACACCACCACCATCACTAACACCACCATCATCACTAACACCACCATCATCATTGAAGCCTTGTGCATTGTATTTCTTCCTGTTATTTAGTTAGCCTCCGTTCATTTTTCACCTGTGGAAACCAAGAAGTTTTACCCAAGGCCAGACAAGGTTCCTGAGTCTACATTCTTGGTCACGACATTCCACTTGTCCTATGATGCACATGCTAATTCTGCCAGGTGATAACTGAGAAGCCACATAAATGAGAGTTTCATTACTTCCTCTGTATATGGGGAAAATTATTCAGAAGTGCTTAACAGTGCGTCAGAGTCATGCTAGAGTTTGTTTTCCAGAAACTCTAGCTTATTCTACTTAAGGGGAAATACACTCTGAAGAAATTAAATCTGGTGCATTTTGAATGAAAGAAGCCTTCACCTTAGAGTATCTGAACTCCCCAGTTCTGATCCCGTGCCTGGTGCATGCTGCTGCCCCATGAGTGCCTGTCATCTCCGACCCCCCTCGCCGTTACGATAGTTACCACTGCTCATTTCCATTCCTACCAAAATAGATAAGAACACACTTGCCTATCATAGTTTTGGAGACTGTTTTTTATTTTTTCACATCTTCATACTCTTCTTCTTATTATTTTTATTTTATTTATTTATTTATTTATTTTGGTTTTTTGAGACAGGGTTTCTCTCTGTAGCCCTGGCTGTCCTGGAACTCACTTTGTAGACCAGGCTGGCCTCGAACTCAGAAATCCGCCTGCCTCTGCCTCCCGAGTGCTGGGATTAAAGGCATGCGCCACCACGCCCGGCTCTTCATATTCTTCTTAAACAAACAAACAGCAATCAGTATAAAGAAAATGCTTGCTTGTGGTAGGGAGATGGCTCAATGGTTAAGTGCTTACAGTACAAGCTTGAAGACCAGAGTTCTGATTTCAGTACTCACCTAAATGCTGGGTGGGAGTGGCAGCCCATCTGTAATTCTAGTCTCAGAGGTAGAGATAAGGGATTCCCAAAGCAAGCTGGTTAGCAAGACTAACCTTATCAGCCAGCTTTGGGTTCCATTGAGAGACTCATCCTGACTAAGGCAGAAGCATAGAGGGTGATTCCACAGCAACCTCAAGTCTTCACGGGCCTTCAGATATCCCACTGCCTCCTAAAAGCAAGACCTACAGAACGGGAAGTACCCATGTAGATAACGTAGACATCAAGGGTAAGAGGATTCCAAGCAGAGGCAGTGGAGAGTACCCTGGGGTGTGATGTCTGGCATGTTCTAGAAGCATGTGGGACAATGGCTTGTGTATGTAAGAAGGAAGAGGAGACATGAGGTTCAAGAGTTCAGAAGTGTGTAGGCTCTGGGATAAGGCTCAGTCTCACTAAGTTCTGATCCCAGTACTCATTAAAAGGTGAAGAGAGAAGGAACCCCGAGGCTCCCTGTTCAGGAAGCCTAGCTGAATAGATGAGTTCCAGGTTTGATGAGAGACCCAGTCTCAAAAAATAAGGTGGCAAACAATTTAGGAAGACACTTGAAGCTAAATTCTGGCTTTCATATGTGTGTCTCTGTGTGTACTTAAGTATACACATGTGTGTGCACACAAACACAAATACACCCATAGGCCCTCAGAAGAGGATGCTAAGGATAAAGTTCAGTGGTAGGCTTCATGCTAAGTATGCAGGAAGTCTGCAAACTATGCCAAGAACCAAATAAATGGATAAATAGTTCAGTGGTAGTAGGGGTCAGAATATATACTTTTATAGGCAAAGGAGAAAGAGTGGGGTTTTGCCTGCTCGAGGTGAGAAGCTATCTGGACAGTAATAACAAGTTACTATTGTTCAGTGAAAAGAAAGTATTTTCAGGAGTGGTAAGGATGAAAAGAAAAAAAAATAGGAAAGAATACTTAGAGATAGGAGCAGTCTGTCTGTAGCAGTGCACACCTTAAATCCCAGCACTCCCGAGGAAGAGGCAGGTGGAGTCTCTGTTAGATTGAGACCAGCTTGGTCTACAGAGCAAGTTCCAGGACAGTTAGGGCTACATAGAGAAACCCTGTCTAAAAGAACGAGATGAGGGGAGGGAGAAGGAGAGGGAAGAGGGAAGAGGGAAGAGAGAAGAGGGAAGAGGGAAGAGGGAAGAGGGAAGAGGGAGAGGAAAAGGAAATGATGGGCATGGATTCTGGTTAAGGATTTGAGATTGAGATTAAGATAATAAGAGAGAAAAGAAAACCTCTCAATTTATAAAAGTAAAATAAAATTCTTCATTAAATGACTTTAAAGCAACAGCCAAAACTATAAAAACTTTAGCAACAAACTTGGGTAGACTCTCTCTCTTCACACCAGTGCCCTCCCCCCCCCCCCCGCGCCCCCCGCAAAAAAACCACAGGAGATTGTCTTAGCCACAGGTAGCTATAAGATAAAAGTACAGAAAGGAACAAACTTTAGTGATATGGAGAACTTGGAGGCCTTATGCAAATTGGGTATGTTTCTGCTGTGCTGTGGCCATGGTTTGTATCTTCCTCACTGTAAAGGTTGGGAATTAAAGGCTTAGTCTTTAGGTAGCCATACCTCATGAGAGGTGCTGGGCTCTTTAAATGGTGAGCGCTTACAGAAGCTCTGAGAGTCATTAGGTCTGTGCTTCTAGAAGGAATTGTTGAACATGGCCTCTTTGGTCTCTGGCTTTGAGTTACAGTCTCTTATTGGTACACAAGTACAATCCCTTCATTGTGTCAGAACCCAGCTGATGTCAGCACCATGCCCTTGAACCTCCAATGCTACATTCTAAATAAATATCATCTTTATAAAGTTAGACTGGTCCTACTGCTGAAAAGGGACACGCATATGAACTTCCATTTCTAACCAAGAATTCCTCTCCAATTGACACCCACTCGCAAAGGAAAAATTAGTTTCCAGTGGAGTCTCAGTGACTATTCCCAGAAGTAGACACCCAATACAAAATTAGTTCAATGTTATTTTTATAGATATTTTATCTCATATTTCTTTGTTTGGGTTTATGTTTTTTTTTTCAAGGTAGGGTTTCTCTGTGTAACAGTCTGACTGTCCTGAAACTCACTTTGTAGACCAGGAAGGCCTGGAACTCAGAGATCTGCCTTCCTCAGCCTCCCGGTACTGGGATTAAAAGCATGTGCTAACTTCTTTGGGCATTATCATCTTTCTGGTCTTGTTTGTGTGTTATGGTTTCTGATTTCATGTTTTTATGGGTTTAGCTTTTGTGTGCCTCTGCATTTCTTGTGCTTACTGTTATATTATTATTATTATTATTTTAAAAAGTCTGGCTTGTTTCCTTTATTTGTTTGCCCGCTTGTTTTCTAAAGAGAGAGAAAGAAGGAGTACAATTGGGTGGTGGGGATAATCTGGGGGGAGCTGGGAGCAGAGGAACCATGATTACACTATATTGTGTAAAAATATTTTTAATAAAAAAGAATAATAAAAAAGAATAAAAAAGAATAATAAAGATACATAAAGTTAGCATGTTTTAGGTAACAAAAAAGTCCAATGAAATATCTGAAAGAGTTAAAATTAATCTGGAACATTAGTGTTGTTGATGATGATGGTGGTGATGGTGGTGGTGGTGGTGGTGGCAATTATTACTTATTATTGGAGATGATAGGTGTTTGGGTTCAGGAATCACCACACAAACCATACAAAC
Source organism: Mus minutoides (assembly GCA_902729485.2). Taxonomy (NCBI): domain Eukaryota; kingdom Metazoa; phylum Chordata; class Mammalia; order Rodentia; family Muridae; genus Mus; species Mus minutoides. The sequence continues at coordinate 453,012 of LR753378.1, forward strand.
ACGGATTTCATTTAAGCAGGAATAATTTATTGAACACACACCCTAATACTGGTCAGACCAGGGACATAGTTCAGAATTATCTGAACTATGAGAACAGATATCTTTTTTTTTTTTTTGTCAGCTTATAAAGGAAAAAAACCCCCACAAAAGTTCATATGCAGGCACAGGAGTGACTCAGGATATCTCAGATTGAACAGTTCATTTTGACCCTTGATTTGATGGGTTCTATGTAAAGCTTTGTGGAATTTCTTAAGATTATCAAGCCTCATACAGAAAATTCAGAACATGCAGAACTAAACAGCGTATGTGGTCAGCATGTCCTTGAGCCAAGTCACTTCTTTGTGTCAATGACTGGCAGGCATGTTAAAGCAGCAATACAAAATAGCAGGCAAACATGGATCAAAATGGCCAGAGCTATTCGGGGTGGGGTGGGGTGGGGGAGTCAGACCATATCAGTAGGGATCAAATCCAGGGCCTAATGTGTGATAAGAATACTGTGTACCACTGAGGTACCCAGTCCTGGAATAATAGTTCTTACCTGCATAGTCATAACAGCATTATTCACAACAGTCAAAAGATGGAAGCATTCTGAAATTCCATTGGCAGATGAAGGAATGAAGATTACAGATCCAAAGGACTTATCTTTAGCCCTGCAAATGAAGGATCTTTGGTACAAAATTACAACAGAGATGAACTTTGAAGGCATTACTCTAAGTGAAATAAACTAGGCACAAAAGATAAATATTGTCTAACTCCAATTGTATACGTTTTTAAAAGTAGTTCAAGTTCAAAATCAGAAAACTAATGCTAGTGAGAGGAAGGGGAAGGGGAAGTCATTATTTAATGGATAGAGGATTTCACTTTTGTAAGTGAAAAGTTCTAGAAATTGATTGTGTAACAATACAAACAAACTTAAACACTGCCGAAGTTTACACCTAAAAAGGGTAAATCTGATCTTATGCATGTTTTATCACAATTAACATAAATTAAGAACCAGTAGACATCTGTCTCAGGGTTTCTATGCTATGAAGAGACAGCACGACCATGGCAAGTCTTATTTAAAAAAAATTTTTAATTGGGCTGGCTTACAGGTTCAGAGGACTAGTCCATTGTCATCATAGGGACACGCATGAAGGCATGCAGCCGACACGGTGCTGGAGAGGAGCTGAGAGCTCTGCATCCAGATGTGCAGGCAGCAGGAAGGGAGAGCAACACTGGGCCTGGCTTGGACTTCTGAAACCCTAAAGCCCACCCCCATTAACACTTCCTCCAACAAGGCCACACCTCCCAATAGTGTCACTCCCTATGAGTTTATGGGGGCTATTTTTATTCAAACTGTATAACACCCAATTTTCAGAAACACCTTCTTTTCAGTTAAGGTCACACACAAGTAGGATTTACCAAGGCAGCATCTCCTTCAGTGTTAACACACTGTTTTCTTCTCATCTTCCCTCTCAGCCCATTTCTCCTTGCTTTTACCACCATCTGATATATTTTATTCATTTTGTGTTTCTTCCATCAGAATAGCTCATTTGGAAAGAAACTTTCTATCATAGTCATTTAGAAGGAGGTCCTCTGTGCTAGTCATTGTCTCATTCTCCTCCTTTTGTTATTTTGGTTTTTAGAGGGTTTTTTTGTTTGTTTGTTTGTTTTATTTTGTTTTTTGTTTTTCTTTTTGAGACAGGGTTTCTATGTGTATCCCTGGCTGTCCTGGAACTCTCTCTATAGACTATAGACCAGGCTAACCTCGAACTCACAGAGTCTGCCTTCTGGTGCTGGGATTAAAGGCATTTGCCACCACAACTGGTTCATGTGTCAGTTTTCAATGATAAGCAACTTATAAGGAGGGGGAGGAGGTATATATTTTGTCTCATAAGTTCACAGATTTTAGGCCATGATCTCTAGGCCTGTGGCTAGGCGGACTTCCACACATCAGCGAGTGTGTGGGAAAAGGCAGGAAGTAAAGATGTTTTCTTCATGGCTGACAAGAAACAGAAAGAGGAAGAAGGGCACTGGTCCATACGTCCTATGATATGCCCCCATAACCTCACTTACTCCTACTGGCCCAGCTTGAGATTCTACTGTCTCCTGGTAGTGCCACTATCAGACAAGCAAGGCTTGAGCACATGGGGGACATTTCCAATCTAAACTCTAACCCGCTTCAAGTAGGAAAGAAACAAGCATAGACCTTCTACTACAGTTAAAGTACTTTATGGCTACCAAAATACCTCAGGCAGGACTTGAGTGGCTACTTATGCCTACTGTTAAAAAGAAAATACTGCCGGGCGTGGTGGCGCACGCCTTTGATCCCAGCACTTGGGAGGCAGAGGCAGGCGGATTTCTGAGTTCGAAGCCAGCATGGTCTACAAAGTGAGTTCCAGGACAGCCAGAGCTACACAGAGAAACCCTGTCTCGAAACAAAACAAAACAAAACAAAACAAAAATACTACGTGCAAAAACTTTAAGATCATATACATATATATCCCTTTAATTTGGACGGTGGTGTTTATTCTGTTTGACAAAGAAATACTTTTGAATGTTAATAGTTCTGTGAAACTCTGCTCAAATAATAAAGTCTAAGATTTTATGCTATATAAAGGCTACAAAAAGTTGAAATGTGATTATATTTGCTCTGTAGATATTGGGGAAGCTGAGAGTCTGCCATTCATATATTTAAAAAAGTGTTTCAGAATATATATGCAAATTTGGCAAATGGAGTTGGTTTTCCCTATGGTACTATGAATTTTTAAAAAGACGTTTTAGCAAATCATAGGTTAGTAGAAAAATCTCTAGTTTTGTAGCCAATTTTCTTAAATAATAGAAATAAAGTTTAGATTAAGAAGTACATGGCAAAATCGTGAATTTTTCGTTAGCACTGAAGAGCAGTTACAAAGGGGCAGTTCCAACAGTACCTGGAGAATCGGACTAAGTGAATTTCTACCTAAGCTATTAAGGAATAATAACTAAAAGATGGTCATTTATCTCCTACAATGGCCTTTCAAATGCAACAGGAAAAAAAGCCCAAGTAGAGGAACTTATGCCACAAATTTTGGTATTACATTGAAAATAATCAACATTTAATTGTTCCTCCTCTTGCATTAATCACGTATTTGTTTATTCCGGGGAAAGTGGACACTGGTCCCATCACCCCACGCACAATGTTTATGCATAATCAGCCCCAAAAGGTAGAGATAATAGCATAATTTAATTACAAATAAAGGGCCTACCTACACGTTGTCATTTGTAAGCAATTCTTTTGTATAGACAGATAGATCAACAAGATCATGCACTTTAAAATGTGAGGTAACAAGGCATTTAAAAATAACCAAGGTTTACGGCTACTGCCCTGCTATCACTGACTGCATAAACACTGCAATTTAGCTGAAAATATATGGAACAGACAGGATATTTTTGCAACGGTTGAATAAGATATTATGATGCCAGAAATACAGCTGTCCCCAGGCAGTTAAGCTCTCTCCATTGAGTTTCTTTACTGTTGCTTTTGAGCAGGGGATTGCTTGGTACTGTAGGTCACTGGTTGGGGTAAAGGACCTCACTGAAAAATTCATGAACACTTTACTAACGTGGGAGAAAAATAGTGGTATTTTGGAACTGTTAATTGGAAGAAGGGACATAAAAACATGCTGCTTTTTTTTTTTTTTTTTTTTTAAGGTCTTGCCCGGCTTTTGCGATTTGATGAACAAACCCGCGGATAGTAAAAGGTATATAACTTGATAGGCTGCTGCTGCCGTCCTGTCTTTTACCACCTTTTCTGCATGATTAAATTGTTTTAGGGACAGCCCCAGCTGTAGATCGGTGTCTTCCAGGGTTTTCTAGATGCCTTCACCTCTACCTGAAGAGGTGGAAGTCAGCCAGTCCTAGCATGGGATCCCTGCTCCGCCCCTAGCTGCCCTCTTCCAACATGGCGCCCCAGGAGGCGGGTCCCACATGTCGGCTCCCCGGGTTCCGGCGCTATCGCGTTTTGGTTCCGGGGTAACAGCGGTCTAGCGGCCGCCTTCCTCCTCCTCTCGTCTCCACCTCCGCTGCCGGGACGCGGGCCTCAGTCGGTCGATCCCGCACGCGCCGGGCCCTCCGGTTCCGGCTGCCGTCTGGGACCCTCCCCCTGACCCCGCGGCCCTGGGGCCCCCTGCATGGTGGAGGGCAGGCGACACCGGTGCACCTCCGAAACAGCCCCGACCCAGCCCGCGGCGCCCGCCACCGTTCCCTTGCCCACCGGGCCACTCAGGACCGCAGGACCCTGGCTGCTGTACCTGCCTTAAACCAGGCCGTTGCTCCGCTGTCTCCTCTTACTCACAAGGACTACAAAATGCTTGTGGGTTCTGTTTTGTCCACTTTTGTAACTCCAGGACCTTCCGCTCTCTACTAATTCCTCTTGGCCCGTCCCCCTTCCCCGGTGCATCCTCTCCTAGGGACACTCCCTCCACACGACCTGGGCCTGGTTTTGGGCCTGCAATCTCCCTCCTGATCGCTCCTCTTCACTTCTCCCCACCTTCCTGCTCCCTATTTATCGCCTGCCTTCTGTCTATCGTTCCCCTTGTCACTTCTTGGGGCTCCTCCTAAGTAGGGGCCGGTCGGTACCCCTTTCCCCAGGATGTGAGACCCTTTAACCTGTAATGCTGTGGCTGGCCCTTGGCCCCTTCTGTGCCATGGAGAACCAGGTGCTGGTGATTCGGATCAAGATTCCAAATAGTGGTGCGGTGGACTGGACCGTGCACTCCGGGCCGCAGTTACTCTTCAGGGATGTGCTGGTGAGTGGAGATTTTAGTGGCCAAATCCCTGCGTTGGGGATTATAGATCTGGATAGGCAGCATCTTGACCATTGGTGGCCTGAGCTGGCCTCTGGTGGGGTCAATTTACCTGTTTTAACCACAGTCTCCGTTAATTGCATTCACTGAAAACTGGTAAATGTGCAGGACCCTGGGAAATAGGTGTATCCGACTGAACCCCTGCCCTCAGGAAGCTTACAGTCTGGGTGTGACTTACACACCAGTGCGAACAGCTGGGATATAAAGTTTTAAAACAGTTTCTTCTTCTTCTTCTTTTTTTTTTTCTCAAGTATTTGGAAAGGATCCCTGCCCTCATTCTAGCCCTGTCACTGCTGAGTTTCCTGAACTTGTGACCTGATGGGAAAGGGAAACCAGGGCAACCTTAGTTTACAATGGTTAAGACAACCTTAGATGCCATTGAGTGAAAGACCTAGACTTAACTATCAATATGGAAAGAGTGCTGCCTGTTAAAACCACAGCACATCATCCCATGAACAAACACAGCTCAATTTAGTGATGAGTGTTCAGAGAAATTTTACATCTTAGAATCAACAGTGCGTTGGGATGTTTAGAATATATTCCACACAAAATTATGAACGTTAATGTAGGCTGGCCCTTGAGTCCATATATAATATATATTATAAAGCATTGTGTGTGTGTGTGTTTGTGTGTGTGTGTGTGTTTGTCCTGAAGAGAGAGTAAAAGGACCTTCCCTGGACTTGCTTCTGAGGTTGGGAGTCAGTGCCTAAACTCTGGCTTCCTTACTTAGTATGTGCTTATATGTGTGTGCAGATGTGCGTGCATGCATGGAGCTCAGAGATCAGCCTAAGGTATGCTCAGATCCCACCCACCTTGTTTTGAGACAGGGTTGGCTGGCCAGCAAGCCCTGGACATTCACCTGTTTCAGCATTCCCAGTGTTAAGATTACAAACACTCATGCCACCAAGCCTGGGACATCTGTCAAGCACCCACTTTCTAGTTTTTTTATATGGGTCTAGGGATCAGTCTCAGGCCCTCATGTTTTCCTGGTAAACACTTTGCCAGCTGAGCTGTCTCCCTGGCCCCCAAACTTACTTTTGTTTCCTCTAGTGTCCCCATATACTAAAGTCCACGTGCATCTTTCTAGTCAGTTGACAATAGCAGGGTGACGGATATGTATGTCCAGAGTGACTCAGCGGCAGAATTTGGTGTACCGGGAAGAATGTTTTAACAGGCAGATGTGCAGTCTGACTCACAGGTACTGTAAGAGAACACTTGGGTTGATAAAAAAGAAAATGGTGGTATCTATAATTTCATCTTGAAAGCTAGATGCCCGTCCCACCAAGGCCATGCCTGGGTCTAAGCCAAGCATGTGGCACCTGTGGGTGAGCTAGCAGCCTCCAGTCTTTGACCCCAAATGGCATCCCTTCTCTGTAACTGGTGCTCTTCACAACACGCACATCGCTGGTTTCCTTTCCTCACAAGGCCACACAGTGTCTTCAGGCCCGTCTTGATTTTCCTGGCACCTGCGTCTTCTCTTGTCACATCCTCTTGAGCCTCCTGTGTCCCAGGTATACAGAGCTACTGTTAGTTCTCCCAGGTACCCAGGCTGTGCCTCCACTTTGCCTTCTTCTCTGTCGGCCTCTCGCCCGCCCACCCTTCCATGCCATGCCTCACTCTCCCTGTATCAATGTTTGCCAGGTGGCTGCCGTGGTAGTCCTATGTCCATCCCTGTGGCAAAGCATGCATTCAGGATGATGTGCCTGTCTATTCTAGAATGTAAACCTCTGGAGGAGGGAAGAGCTCTGCTTCTGTTGCCTCATAGCATCTGAGACTTGAGGAAGGGGCTATTGGGTGCTTGCTGTGTGAGCCTATGGTAGAACCAACTCCTGAATGCTGTCTTCTGATTTCCACACATGTGGCTATGGCATGTATGCATCCATGTTTACTGTTTACACACCTGCCTATATAATAAGTGAAAAAAAAAGAAAAGAATGTATATCCTTTAAAGACCAGACGTGTGCAATTGTAAGCTGCACAGATCACCAGCTTCTTTTATGGAGACAGGGTGTCTGCCATTTTGCTCAATCTGATCTCTATTTTATGAAGGAACCCTGGGACTGCTCCTCCTCCTGCCTTTACTTCCTAAAAGCCAGGTGAGCACTGAGTTTCTCAGTCAGGCAGTTGGAACTTTATTGCTAAGTGTGCCACTACCTCGGCAAGTTACCGTCTGCCTGAGCCTCAGTTTCCTTATTTCTAATCAGGGACACCTGCACCACAACGTGTGAAGATTAAACACATAGAAAGTGCTCTGTAAATGTTGACATAAAATGTAAGGAACAGGACCTGGCCTTCTGCTTCCTGAGTACCCTCAGGAGACGCCCACCGTGGGGCCTCCAGGAAGCATTGCACTATCATCACTAAGGCTCAGAACCGCGTGTCGGGACATTTTGCTCATAAGGTCAGCTGGAGCACATTTGTCATGAAGAGCCGGAAAAGAACTTAGAACTTGGTTCTGTCTGGTTGCTGTCTCCTGGCAAGTCTGGCAGGGTGCCACCCAAGGTCCTTGTTAATCTGTTCTCCCATTTCACTTCATCTCTTCCATCAAGAGTAAACAACACCCTAAAGAAATCAGCATCTCTGACTTGGCACCTTGCGCTTTAAGTCTGTGGAACTTGGATGGGTCTGACCTGAGCCCTCTCCCACACTTTCCTGTTTTCGGATGAGGAAGCATACGTAGCTCTGGAAGAGGAGGGGCCTCATAGAGCCACGGAGCTAGTTGGTTTACCTAACACAGAAGCCAGAGGGGGTTCCAGTCACTTAGTCAGAGGGATTGAGTATCTGAGAGCAGGGTCAGAGTTGAAGATCCAGTTGCTCCTTCTCCAAATGGCTGGGAGACCTTGTGTAGGCAACTTACCTGTCCCCTCTGGGCTTGCCTGTGGGCTGTATCTCCAGGACCTAAATGCAGTATGAAGGAAGCCAAAACCAAGTGCAGAGACACTGACTGGGCTCTCTGTATTCCTTCAGCCTCCTTTTCATCCTTGGAGACAGTCTAGAACAGTTCTAGGACTTGTGAATAGGATTAGATTGATTAGTGTGAGGTAGAAGATAGTCTTTTCTTTCTCTTTGCATCTTATCTTGAAGTCCCACTTCTGGTTGTTCCTAATTAGTAACATTTCTATCCAAACGGAACCAGTGACTCTTCCTTCTGAACGTTCCTTGTTGTGACAAGATTCCTAACAAAAGCCACTTAGGGAAGAAAGGTTTGATTTTCACTCACAGTTTGAAGGTTGAGCAGGAGACAGCTGGTCATATTGTCTCTGCAATCAGGACGCATAGACTATGAAGGCTGCTCAGCTCCTGTCCATGGAATGGTGCCACCCATATTTAAGGTGTGCCTTCTGCTTCAGTTAACACGGTGTAGAAGCTCCCTTACAGACATGCCCAGAGGTTTGTGTCATAAGTGATTCTCAGTCCTATCCAGTTGACAGTCACTGTTAGCAATCACAAGTGAACACCGCTTGCCACTGAGATCTTATATTTGGCTCTTTTTGTTACTAGAAGTGCTTCCAGGTGCCCATCTTATCTCAGAGACCAAATTACAGGCTGGCTGAAGTCAAGAGCCAAGTCTTGACCTGTGCAGACTTACAAGCTCCTGGCATGCTATAGAGACCGTTTTACTTCTCTACTATTATATATTTTTCTGTCTTACTGAGAGGAAGAAAAAAAAATCAAGAGAATCACCATCCAGATGTGTCACTTTAAATTTTCTTTTGAAAACATTTTTAGGTTAAAGAAATTTACATTTTTGAGGATAGCAGAAATTCCTTTGGAAACAAGCACAAAATTAGCTCTTAAAGGAAAGTGGAATTTTACATTTATCATTAAATATACCCTGCTTTAAAATGGCCAATAGAGAGGCTGAGGAGGCAGTCCTTATCCTCTGGCCAGGTTCAGGCTTTCCTCTGGATTGCCTGTGTACTTAATTCTGTAGTCAGTGTATACATCTAGCTCCCTGTTAAGAAATATGTGCTACCTATGAATGTGTAAAAAGAAATTTCTAACTCTAAAATGTTGTTTCTTAGCTTTCTCACAAAGTGGGTATGTCATCTGCTAAGGCTAGAATCAGAGAAAACGTCAGCTCTTTCTGGCTGATGTGTAAGGGTTGCCCAGGGTCATTGTTCTCCCTCATCAAATTTCTTTTGCATGGATTTATTTTTTGAAAGAAAGAAAGAAAGAAAGAAAGAGAGAGAGAGAGAGAGAGAGAAAGAAAGAAAGAAAGAAAGAAAGAAAGAAAGAAAGAAAGAAAGAAAGATGCTCCATATGACGATTATGCAGATTGGCACTGCAGCAAACACTCCTGAGAACTGCCTTTAGAAGGAGGTTGTAGCCTCCCTCTGTAAGTGCCCTGCTTTGGAAGGGCTGCAGGCTCCCTGCTGAGAAACACTGCCAGCCGGCTCTGTCAGCTGGCTGCCTGGTGCCAGTTCCCGCACAGCCTGGCCTGTGCCATCCATCGCTCCTGGAGAGGAAAGAGGTCTGCAAGCCTTTTGCTGTGGGACTGGGCGTGATGGAGGACTCTTCTCCCAGAACTTAGGTGTTCTGGGCCTCTTCCCATCAGCTGCCCCTGAAGACTAATTTTTTTTTAGTGTTTTCAACATTAGTGACTCATTAACATATTGATATTAGATTATATACACCTTCCAGGGCCCCATTCCCCCAAATCAACTTATATCCCAGCACCATTAAATACATTTCCATTGCTTAGGAGGAAAGGTTGATAAGAACTGTCTTATCGTCCTTAGCTGCATATCATCATTGTCGCTTGTTTGCTAAAGCCACTGCTATGAGAGCGAGGCGCCATCCTCTTAGAGAGCAGGGACTGCACATACTGAGTGTCTACAGCACGCTGGGCCAGGTCTCAGGCTTTTGTTTATTACATCATTTGGCTTCCGCATTACTCTTTCAGTGTCACTGGATCCATGTCATGCTGACATAATCAGAATGAGGCTCAGAGTGGTCAAGTAAATATTTTTCCCAGGTTGTACATCTAATAGTAAAGACCCAAACCTAAGTCCTCCCTCCCCCCACCCCCCACACCTCCCAGCCTCTGGTACAAGAAACTCTGTGTGTGTGTAATTGTATAGTGATGTGCACTGTTGAGTTGAGAATAAAAGACTGTCTTTAATACAGTATGAAGGTTTTTTAAATCCCCTTTCTCCTTGGAATAGAGATTTAAACTTTCTGGGCTAAGTGTGATTGCAAGCTCATGTTTCTGTGGTTTATGCCAGCATTTCAGAAATCCTTCCCAAGTTCCCCTGTTTTCTGTTGGACTTGCCACATGTTGGCAATAAAGAAGATGGCTAATTGTGCTTCTTTCTTCTTTCTTTGTTTAGGATGTGATAGGCCAGGTTCTGCCAGAAGCAACGACGACAGCGTTTGAATGTGAGTCTGGCTTGTGTACCCGCCTGGTTCCTTCTCTCTGCAGTGATGTTTCACATGCTTTATGGGTTGTATTACTTTCAGAACTGACAAAAACAGGTTATTTATGATCATCATATGGCACATTTAAATATTTATAAATTAATGCAAGTTTAATGATGATACTGAACCGAGTAATATTTTCTTATTTAATCATATCTTGGGTGTGCATATCTCTACAATATAGCTTTAATTACCAACATGACCTTTATCTGCTCTTATTGTTATAACAGTGCAGGGCAAAATGAGCCGTGTAAACTACCTGTAGACCGATGATCGTTGATTAAGAGGTTTTAATCCTTTAGTGCTTTAGGACATCACAGTAGAATAAAGCTCTCTTGAGCAGCGGGTGGAGTGAGTCTGTTTCAGTGGGGTTTGGCTGCCCCCATGCTAGATGACGGGGGCACTTCTATCCTGACTCCTTCTGCTCTCCATTGAACCGGCCTTTATGGACAGGGCTAGGATGAGCTAGTGTTTTGACACTAGCCAGGTCATTGCAGGAGGAGCCTTGGTGCTGGTTTAGAAGTAGCAGAAGGCCTCAGGTATTGAGAAGGTAAAGTCAACGTCTGCTATTGTGGTCTTGCCCGTTTTGAAAATGGGGCCGTGGGCTGAGGTGATTGCTCAGTGGAGGAAATGCTTGTTGTGCCATTGTGAGAACCCGAGTTTCAGTTCCCAGAGCCCGTGTAGAAGCTGAGCATAATAGCGCACATTTGTCACCCAGTGCTCCTGTAGCAGGATATGAGATGGAGACAGGAGATTCCTTGTGGGGTCAGGTAGCCTAATGTAGACAGCAAACAACTAAAAGACCCTGTCTCAAACAAGACAGAAGGTGACGACCAATAGCTGAGGCTGGGGTCTGACCTCCACACACGCGTCACACATAGGAACATGCCTGTGCATGCTCACACACATATATACACATCATGCACATGCACACATGAAAATGTGTGCCACTTTCCAACATGGAAATAATAGTGATTTTTTTTCCCCTACGTGACAGTGCTTTTGTTCCTATCTTAAAGATGATTACTGGTAGAGTGTACAATAATAATGACAGTACAGTGCCATGTCCTTGTCACTTAGTGACAGGTAAGCTGTGCACAGTGGCAGTACAGTGCCTTGTCCTTGTCACTTCTTGACAGGTAACCTGTGTGGCACTTTTGATTCTGCAGATCTCTCAGGGAAGCTGTCCAACAGAAACACTGAACACCCTTGATGAAGTGTAATTCACTTGTTGAAACAGCCTTGTTGAAGTGTTGAATGGTAGGATTATTTTTAGGTAGTAAGAAACTAAATGTAAGCAAAATGCCTCTGTACATGGACTGATAAATAGTAATATGTCCCTGTTTTGAGGGACATAGGAGCACCTAAAATGAACAAGTTTGGAGTCCATGTATTGATATGGAAAGGGACCAGCATTGATTTTTGAGTGGACAGTGTATATGGGATAATCCCATCTCATCGAGTCTAGCCCTCCTTATCCACCTCATATGTTTATAGGGGACAGGATCTACAGAGGGCCCATTGCAGTGCTTTCTGCACTGGGAAGTGCACATGGGCCCTGGGAGGCTAGAGTTGAATAGATACACTTTTCACTTTATGTATGTGTCTATTGCTGGAATAGTGTTCAGTATTCTGAACTTGCTTTTAAAAGCTACAGTGAGTAGGACTATTAATTACTATATCATTAATGGCACTAGAATCTCCATGCTACTGAGGAATGTATATGTGTGTGTGCATGCATGTGCATGCTACATGCTCTATTTAGATTTCTTTCAGTAGCTACAGGGAGTTCGGGTTTCTGGAATAGTCTGAGAGTGAGTGTTTGGTATTCATACTGCTGCCGGATGAGTTAGTCCATTTTCTTTAGCCTTTACAAGATTCCCATGAGGTGCTTTGAAGGACTGTTGTTGTTGCTTCAGCCTAAGGAAGGGCATCTCTCAGAACTGAGCAACTTGCTCAGATGCATGTAAGTGAGACCTCTGGAGTGGATTCCAGAAAGTGTTTTCTCAACCACTGTGCTGGCCTGTTCTCAGACTCACCCAGTTGAAGTGCGTCCTGGCTGGCTTTCCTTAAGCATGGCAAGGAGAAGTTTACTTTTCCACTATTTTAATCTCTCTCTCTCTCTCTGTGTCTCTCTCTGTCTCTGTCTCTCTCTCTCTCTCTCCCTCTCTCTCTCTCTCTCCCTCCCGCTCTCTCTCTGTGCATGTATATGTGCATATACTTATGTGCTCCCATCCCCCACTCCGTCACGTGTGGGCGTCAGAGGGCAGCATTTCCGTGTCAGTTCTCTCCTTCCACACTGGGTCCCCCACAGGCCTGACTTTGTACTGTCTACCCCGCTCCACCAGCTTCCCAGTCCAGCATTCATAATACTCATTGTCCTGTCACCGATGGTGTGCTCTGAGGCAGCCAGTGTACTAGGTTCTTTCCGTAGATTCTTGCTGGGGCTTAATAATTTTTGCAGTGACTCTGCAAAGTAGGAAAATTAGACCTTTGAGGAAACTGGAACTCGAAGATGTGAAATGATTGCTCACGGTGATTGCTAGGAAGTGGCAGAGCCCAGAATCAAAACAGAAACACTGAACACCCTTGATGAAGTGTAATTCACTTGTTGAAACAGCCTTGTTGAAGTGTTGAATGGTAGGATTACCATGGTAGGACACACAGTCTTTGTAAGAACATGGAAGTCTCTGAAGGATAAACAGAAAAAATGTTCAGACTTCGAGGTTTCATTCTTTGATGGCGTGTTCTTGTGTGTTCTCCAACAAGGATAGCAATGCTGTGTCTGGCTGTGTGCAGACCGACTTTGCTCACCTGTTATGTCAGGCTTCTCTCTCTTCCTCTCTCTTCCTCCCTCTTTCTGCCAAGTGCTAGCTAGGACTGTAGGTATTTTCCCTAACATCCAACTATGGACCAGCTCTAGGTAAAATAGCAAGAGCAACAACAACAAAATATACACAGAGAGACAAAAACAATGACAGCCATCGGTTGTTTGTGGCTGGCTTATCCTAACCCTAGGCTAGCTTTTCTCATGACTATTTTTGAGTAGTTTGATTGTCTGACCCAAAAATCTGAACCACTAAGTGGAACCAAAATGCAAGAAATAGTGAGGATTTGGTTTGTAGGCTAATTTGCTGGGAAGTCTGAAGCATTTTGGTGGTTTGTGGATGAGTAACCCTCAAATAAATAAAACTTTATGAAAGGACCATTTAACACTGCAGCATGTATCCAACCCTGACTCCTCACATTGGAGAGATGGTGTGATAATTATAGAGCAGCAAGAGGCAGTGCAGAGCTCAAAGCTGCAGCTTTTCATAGATGTTGGAAGAGTTAGGGATTGGGAGCTGGGAGAGGTTGCTGACTGACTGACTGACAGGTTGCCTGGGCCAGCTTTTACAGGGCTTGTTTCTCAGCACTGTTCTCAGAGTGGGTGGACCAGAAGCCTCCAGTTGCTGTTGCCTCCCTCTCTGGGCCAGTCATGTCCTTTGTTCACATGTTAGCACTAGCTCTGGAGCAAAACCACTGTCCCCTGTGGCTATATTCAAATAAGAAAGGTCATGAGTTACAGCTAAGTGGATACTGTCCTGACCTTTAGGATTATCTGTGCTATTGCCTGGACCTTGGATGCATTTGGTTATGATGGAGATGTTGGGCCCCAAGTTGCCACACATATGAGAGGGAAGAGTTCACAGTTGCTATGTTCTCTCTGGTTTTGCATTCTGGCCTGGTGTTTCCAAGGGAGTTAGGGCTGCATGGGATAGGAGGGAGGGTCCTCTGGGCCACAGTCAGCACAGGGGCTGGTGGGTTCTTCTCCCACATAACTAGAGTACAAATGAGCAGTATTTAGTTAATTTAAAGTTTCTCAGTGTGTGTGTGTGTGTGTGTGTGTGTGTGTGTGTGTGTGTGTGTGTATGGAGGTCATAGGATAACTTGCAGGAATCAGTTCTCTCCTTCTATAGTGTGGGTTCCAGGGATCAAATTCAGGTCATCAGGCTTGATGGCAGGTGATGCCACCCACTGAGCCACCCAGCCAGCTTGCTAGCCCAGAACTTACTAATACCTACTGGGGTTTTGTTTGTTTGTTTGGCTGTTTTTTAAGTAGCTTAGGAACAAAGCAAAAAGTTCTCATTTGCTCGTTTACTGTTAGTAATTTCGTGAGTTCCTTACACACCACTGCCACTGCCTGCCCCACTCTCACTGGCAGACATTAGATTTCTTGTGAGCATTAGTGTGCTCATGTCAACTTCGGCTGTTGCTTAAATTATTTAATATACTAGGTGGACATGTAAGTTTTTACCAGTTTTTTTATTTGTATATTTTATGTATTTAAGTATTTTGTCTACATATACATCTGCACACCAGATGATGGCATCAAGTTCCATTATAGGCAGTTACAAGTCACCATAGAGTGCTGGGAATTGAACTTAGGACCCAGGGGAGACCAGACAGTGCTCTTAACTGCTGAGACATCTCTCCAGCCACCAGCATTTTTTTTAAAAGGTTTATTTATCTATATGAGTACACTGTAGCTGTCTTCAGACACACCAGAAGAGGGCATCCGATCCTGTTATAGATGGTTGTGAGCCACCATGTGGTTGCTGGGAATTGAACTCAGGACCTTTGGAAGAGCAGTCAGTGCTCTTAACTTCTGAGCCATCTCTCCAGCCCCCATTTTTTTTTTTTTTTTTAAGATAGGGTTTTTCTGTCCTAGAACTTACTTTGTAGACCAGGCTGGCCTTGAACCCACAAAGATCCGCCTGCCTTTGCCTCCCAAGTGCTGGGATTAAAGCTATACGCCATTACTGCCCAGTGACCACCCCCAACCCCCAACTTTTTTAACACCAGAAAAAACTCGGAAGTCAACAATAGTGACTCAGATTGTTTCACATTGAGGAAGCTGGTGTATAATTTGGACTTCTAGGTATTTGAGATCACTGTGGTAAAGAGAACCTGCTGCTCTGAACGTTAGTGACCATCCACGCGCTTTCCGCAGATGGACCTCGTCCACAGCCTGTCAGAAAGCCCTTTCTCTCCACCCTCACCAGCTCTCTAGGGGTGAGCACATTTCTCTCCTGTTAATGCTGTGGGTGCAAAGCTACCGCCTTTCTCTTTATATATTTTGGAAGAGTGGTGGTTTCTTTTTATCTGCATTTACTGTCTGGACTATTTTCTGTCACCTTTGCTCACATGTCTCTTAGGCTGCCTTCTTTCTACTTGATTTCAGAGCTTTCCAAAGTAAGAGCATTGGTCCATAGAGCAAGCATTGGTTCATTGTACTTACGAGGGTTTTTGTTCAGTTTGTTGTTCTTTTCAGCTTGTTTTGTGCTCTCTCTCTCTCTCTCTTTCTCTCTTTCTCTCTCTCTAACACACACACACAGAAGGTTAAAGTTTATGTGGGCAGACTTACCATATTTCCCTTTATTTCTGATTTTGTCCTGCTTAAAAAGGTCTTCCCCATTCCAGGGTGTGGAAAAACATTTATTTGCAGTGCTTTTTCGTTCTGTTTTAATAGGATTGTGCACATGCATGCTATTTATTTAATATGCTTATTTGTGGATATCATCAGTTGTTTTTTTTTTTTTAATAAAAAGTATGAGTTTTCCAAGATTAGAAGGTGTTGACTTTACTCTTACCATCTTTAGCATGTGTTGGTGGAGAAAGCCGGATGGGGTCCAGTTTTATTTTTCTTGTGAATAGATAGTTGATTTCATGCCAATTATTGAATACTTTGTCTTTGCTCAGATGTGAGACTAAATTCCGTAACCATAAAAAAGCCTGTATGCTGCATGTGTAGGCCTAAGGATGCTGTGGGAGCTTGGCACTTACGAAGGCCCAGAGATCCCTGCTGAGTCTCTCAGTTCCATTAGCAGATTAATGAGCGCTCCAACACACCAGGTGATAAACATCAGCGTGTCCACAGATGCATTTCCTGTGCATGCCTATTATGTGCACACTGTTCCCTGTATTTTTCTTGAGACTAGTAACTATTAGCCTGATGTTGTGGGACAGGGAAGTCTCATGGGCAACTTGAAGGATGAGCTGGAAGGCCATCTAGACAAATGCTGCCTCGTGCTCAGACGCCATGCGTTTCCGCAATTCCATACTACCTCCATAGATTTAGGCCTGAAGCCACCCCACATCTTCATCCTTGTCAAATTGTGTATCACAATTGTGTATCACAATTTGACTTAGAAAACATGGTTAGAAGATAAATGTGTCTTTCCTCAGCCCCAACTATTTAGTTTTTGAAAAAGTTTATTTATGTATTATGCATTTGAGCATAGTGCCCATGGAGACCAGGAGAGGATATCAAACCCCTGGGAGCTTGAGTTATAGACAGTTATAATCAGCCCATTGTGGATGCTGGGAATGGATCCTCTGGAAGGTAGCAAGTGTTCTTCACCACTGAGCCATCTCTCTACCCTTCTAACTCAGAAGGTTTTATATCCACTTCTTGTTGATTGAGTATTCTCAGTTGTTTTAAGAGTTTTGGGAAGTTTATTTTGTGATCTAGATGGGAATCTTTTTTAAAAATTTGCCTACATGTGTATCTGTACATCACATTCATGTCCATGGAGACCAGAAGAGGGCATCAGATGCCCTGGAACCAGAGTTGCAGATGGTTGTTAGCCTCTGCATGGGTGTTTAGAACTGAACCTGGGTCCTCTGCCCGAGCAATGAGTTATCTAAACTGCTGAGCCATCGCTTGCTTCAACCTCCTTACCTAGGAACCTTTATTTTATTTTATTTATTTATTTTTTTTTGAGCTCTTGATTTTTTTTTTTTTGTCATGCTTTAATGAGATTACTACCAGGAAGCTCTCTGTGCAGCCTTCATGCCACATGTCTAAAGAGCCTTATTCCTATGGACTCCCAATACTATGAGTATTCTATGAAATACTCATAGTGTATATAAAGGTGTCCAGTAATATGCAGGTCCCTCTTTTACATAAAGCATTTCCTTTACAAAAAAATTGTATATTTAAGTCTTCAGTTGTTAAAAAAAAAAGAACAAAAGAAAAAAATCTCCTTCTCCTACTCATTATACCCCCTTTCTGTATAGGAAACTATCAATAATATCATTATACCCCCTTTCTGTATAGGAAACTATCAATAATATCATTATACCCCTTTCTGTATAGGAAACTATCAATAATATAATTTCTTGCTACTCTGTAATTATTGATCACTTAGAACATGAGCTCTTTGTTTGAATATCATTGTTATTGTCTAAATTTAATAAAGTATCTAAATTTAAGGACTCTGCCGCAAATGCCCCCTGGAGAGAAGTCAAAATGAACACATTGATGCCAGGCATGTCACAATTCACAATCTTGGGAAGGTAGATAAAGTTATCAGCTAAGATGAGATACATATAGACATCTAGGCTGGCCTTAGGTACAGAAGAAGACAAAAAAACAAACAAACAAGAACCCTCTCTCAGGCTCCTTCTTTCTGTCTTCCGGGACAGCCTGTCTCCCGGGACAGCCTGTCTCCCTGTCTGAATGTCTAGTTCCCTGGCCTTGTTACCTAGGAACCTCTAAGTAAACATACCATGTCCTTATCTTAAGTTTGGTATACTATGAGCTCTCATAGGCAGACTCCAATTATGGAAGTTGTAAGCTTTCAGAGTGTAGAAAACAGCCATAGCTGAGTGTTAGAACAGTGCCTATAGGAGACGCCTGATATCTGAGCGTCCAACGATATTGGGAAGAAAAGAAGTTTCATTTTCTTAAATTATTATATATAGAAAGGCCATTATTTATAAGAAGACTAAATATATTATAATTCATGATAAATGTACATTGAGTCTGAAAAATATTGAACACATATAAGTTAATTGTACAAATTTGAGGAGCAAACTCATTGAACCTGTCTTCACATAGAGCCAACACGTGGTCTGTTCTCAAAAGCTCAGCTTGGATAGGTGTAGTGGTGCGCACCGTGTCTCAGCAATTCAGGGGGGTGTGGTCAGAAGACTGCTTGAGCCATGAGTTGATCCCACTTGGGCTGTACAGTGAAACTCTAGCTTTTAAGGTGGGGAACAATGACAAAACTCAGAGTATCTGTAACTTGTTAGGCCACCATTACCCCCAACTACAGTAGAACAGCAGCCCTGGGTCCCTGTCCCAGCCTTCCTCTTGTGCATGCAGCCAGGGTGATCCTTCTGGAAGATGAGATCTTAAAATCAGAAAGCCCCTGTGGCTTCCATCTTACTCCTGAGTGAGTGAGGGGCAGCTGCTTCAAATGCTGCAGCCATGCTCCATGCTGACCCTCCTCGTCGCCACTTCTCAGTACTCCTTTCCTCCTTGCATTCTGCTCTTCTTCTGCTTTCTCTTCCAATGTCTTCCTTTGTGTCAGTTGTTTTTTCTTCCCACAATGCTCGTGGTTTTTGCTTTCACCTTCCCTGTGTCCAGGTATCACACCTGCCCATAGTAGGCACTTTGTTTTGCCAGAAGAAGGAAACAAAGAATCAGGGAATCATTGGAATACTGGAGATGGGGGTGGGGTGGGAGGACGGGCAAGGAGGAAAGCTCATAAATATAAAGGTATGTCCTTAGGAACCATGGCCTAGATCATATGGCGCTGAGAACCACTCTGAACTTGACATCTTTTCTGGTAATTTCCTGCTGATGTCTTTCTAACCTTTACAACCATGTTTCCATTTCTTTCCTGCTGTTACTGTAGTTCTATTTGACTCCCACCTGGCACAGAAGGAGTGTGACAAATGACACATAATATATTGCCTTTACTTTCTGTCACTCTTTGTGGAAAGCCCTCCTGAGCTCCTGTTGCTGCAGTAGGTGCTGCGGATTCCCCAGTTTCTGCTGTTTACACGCTGGGCCATTCTGATCACCCCCTACCCAAGGTGCTGCTTCTCTCTGGGGCCTTTATATGCCTCCTCTAGGTTTCCCTTTCAGATTGCATGTGGCTTCAGATAAAAAACATGAACAACATATGGCCTGTTATGATTCTCTTTCTCCAACTCTGCCATTTTGTATATTTGTGACACACTGCAGATTTTGTAAAGATTGCTTCATAATATTTGTTTGCCATCTGCTGTACTCTATTTGGTATCTTGCTAGGATTTTTGCCTCCATTTTAAGTGACATTAACAAAATCCAGCCAGTGCATAGACATTCCTGTTCTCCCCTTGCCTCCCTAATGTGCTGGAAAATCATATTACTATGCTCCAGGCAACTAGAGGAGTCTGGGACTGTCATTGTGAACCAGTGTGTCAGATCTCTGAGCACCCCCTCCCCCCGGTTATATCCAGTAATGTTATTTTGGTCAGATGGCAAAGAACCTCGTGTATCAGGTTATTTTTCTACTTTCCCCCCTCCTCTGTGCTACCTCCTTCTGGAGCTCTGTTCCAGCCCTTTATGCCTTTAGAAGTCTTGGTTCCCTTTTAGTAAGCTCTTATGATTTATTACTCTTATGAATTATTACTTATGATTTAGTGAGTGTAGTTTTTAAACCATCAATACAGTTTGAAAGGCAAATAGCCAGGGTGTTTGCCAGAGCTGTTTGAACAGGTCTAACTTTTGGGTTAGAAGTGTTCCAGGTCACTGTCTACTGAGCTGCTCATAGTGTGTCTGCTTCCCTACTTCCCCTTGCTTCCCAGGCTTGCCATTTAACTGGTTTTGGAAACAGGTGTGTCCTCTCTTTAAACACTGAGGTAAGTGGTTTGTGGCTGAGCCTGCCATCCTAGGGTCAGGGACAGGTTCAATTTCACTCTTTTGGCCAGCATCACCTGAATTCTCATGAGTGTGCTTATTTTTATGTGGTTATTTTTCTAACTCAGCTTCCCTTTTGACAAGAACAGGGAGTCTTTGTTGAAGCAGTTAAGCACAGAAATTAGAGGGTAAAGCAGTCTCCTGAGAAACCAAGACTGCCATCAAATAGGGTCTCCTGTTAGGCTATAAGAGCTATTAGTCACCATGTCACATAAGCTTGATTCTTATCACCAGGCTTAATTGGAATGCTCCTTTCAGTTGGTCTGAGATCTCCCTCTTGGAGTCGGAGCTTATTCTGTGGATGGTGTCAGTATCTCTCCCAACCCTTCTTGTTGGCTTAAGGACCTTAACTTGGTCCTTTCTGTTTTCATGGGGTGTTCAGTGAGGAACTGCTCCGCTAGCTGACTTCCCTAGGAAAAATCTCAAGCTTACCTAGAAACCAGAATTCCAGAACTCTTGTTTGAAGTAGTCTTAGGCACCTAAGGCTGGGTTTGAGAACCCAGAGATCCCTACCCCATTATATCTCCTGCCCAACATCCCCTTCTCCATCAATACTTCCTTATCTTACTTTACAGAGATAATTATATGAATGTTGTTTATGGAATTTATACTTTCTTATCAGAAGCCATAAAAAGCTCTTTACCTGCTTATTATTAAACTCTGAGCACTCTTTTGTTCTATTCAAAGAATGCCTTTCTGAGGTCACATGTAGGTGCATGTGTTGAAATCTGAATATGACTTGTCCCTTTGGACTCATCATCCACACAGTTAGCTCTGGAAATGAGATTTGCCAAAAGCTCCTCCATTTTGGACAAAATTTGACCCCAGTTGATTGATTACATGTGTATTCATACATGTGTGTGCAGATGCACATGTATTTGTATGAGTGTAACTGTGGAGGCCATAGGTTGACTTCAGATGACTTGTTTTTCTCTATATTTTATTCTTTAAGACTCCTTCTCTTACTAAATCTGGAGCTTGGCTAGATTGACTGGCCAGCAAGATCCAGGAATCCCCACCCCCACCCCCATGACTTCATCTCCCCAGCAAAGTGATTCTATTTGCTTGATTGTCATCTTTGCTTTACCTACTGAGTCATCTTCCCGGCACTCTTTGACTTGGCTTATATACATAGTCTTATATGCTTTTATACTATCTTTTTTTTTTTCTTGTCTACTGAAGTTCAAAGACTTCCAACTTAGCCTTGAGTATGTTAGCTTCTAAGATCTGTATGGAAACACCTTTCTTTTGTTTCTGATAGCATGGTGTTTCTGTCCAGTTTGTCCTTAGAAAGTCTCTTTTAGAAACCAGAGACAGGAGAAGCAGCTCCTTTTGTGCAGAAATCTCCCAGATGTGCTAGGATTTAGGAATGTGCCCATTTGCACACCAGTGTGGTGCTTCTGACTCTCCAGTGTGGTGCTCCTGACTCTCCAGTGTGGTGCTCCTGACTCTTCAGTGTGGTGCTCCTGACTCTTGGCTGTAGTTTTCAGTAGGGGTTGGTAAGGGCTCCCAGCTGTGTGGGCAGTGTGACTTGCAGATGCTGACTCCCTCTGAGGGCCTGGGGAACTCTGCTGCATGAGGCTTAGGAAAGAAGGCACTTTGAGAGCTGTTGGCTTCAGCTACCCAGGGAAGTCCTGCTTTCCCTGCTTCTGTCAGGTTGCCGCTGTCTACTGAGAACAAAAAGGAGCCAGGAGTATTCTGCTTAGTAATAGACTAATTGGGAAAAAGCAGACTCATTCCCATGGCCCCCATGGCTTTGTTACCAAATAGGAGGACATCTTCAGGATGTCTTCAGTTGGACAGGAGAACATGCCTGTTGGTATGCAGTGGAAGATTATGTGCATTGAACCAAATCTCTGTTCTTTCAGAGCTGTGCAAACATATTCTCTTATGATGAGGTGTCCAACTTGCCTGGTTTGGAATAGGTACTTCTAGTACCTATTTGGCAGCAACTATATGCTGCGAACAGAATATAACTGTAGCAAGTATTCGGATTCTGAGCATCCTGCCCAGGGCCCATCCACCCCTTCTAGATTGTTACCTGAGCAGGCTGTGGACACCACACAAGTGTTTTAGGCATTTTTCTTTGAACTATGTAATTAGAGCTTCCACATCAGCTGTCAAATGCTCCTGCTCGTTTTAAAATTTGTTATTACATTTTATTCATTCATTCATTCATTCATTCAGTTTGTGTGCTTGTCTGCCTATGGGCATGCATATGCTGCAGCATATGTATGGAGGCCAAAGGACAGCTTCTGGGCGTTGACCTTCTCCTCCACAATGTGGGTTCCAGGGATTGAACCAGGTTGTCAGGCTTGGAAGCAAGCACTTTTATCCACTGAGCCATCCTGGTTACCAGTGTGTCCTACTCTTGACAGATGTTTTTCTTTAGAGGGATGAAGTATCAAGATAGTTAGAAATAACCATAAGTCATTCTGAGTCCAGCCTAGGAAAAGATGTGGGTGGTGATTTGGCCAACAATTCTATTTTAGGTTAAAATTGAGATCTGATCTCAAGAGGTCTATCTTTAGGTCCTTAAAAGCAGCTTTTAAAACCGAGAGACTACTGCACTGAGCACATCACTCGTAGATGTGGCCTCCTTGCCACTTACCCAGATGTGCACATCTGGCTTTGGGTTCTGCAGTCTTAATAGCCTCAAGTCTTAAAACTGTTACATTATTCCAGAATAACATGCATCACCATCTGAGGCTTACAGGTCGGAGGAGTAGGGCAAATGAAAGTCTTCAGAGGGAGCTTTGCAAGTTAGGGCAAAAGATGGGAGCCTACCATGTCTTCTGTAAAGCAGCAATAATCCTGGTGTCTACATTGCAGGGTTCAGTGTGGTTCTTAAGGTGATATTGCACGTGAAGCACAAGTCAGAGCTCTATCTGGGCTGCAGTGGGTAGGAAGTGAGAGACGTTTCCTCCTGCTTCAGTGATGTGTTAGTTGCCTGGGAGAGAGGAGGAATAGAGAACAGGGAACCCGGTGCCAAGTGAGACATAAATATCTGATGGTAGAACAGGGCCTCTCTTCTCTCAAAAGCTGATGTATCAGACTCCAGTTAAATGCACTTGACTTACATTTATGTCTAGAATAATAGGGAAATATTTTGATTTTTCACCTTTCTTATAAAAGAAAATTCTAGTTCTTTCTTTAGCAAGGGCTCCAACTCCTTTTTTAGCCTAGGTGAGCACTGTAATCATGTGCACAGTGGAAAGTAACCGTGTGCACACACCCTCATCCACAGTGGAAAGGAACCGTGTGCACACACCCTCATCCACAGTGGAAAGGAACCGTGTGCACACACCCTCATCCACAGTGGAAAGGAACCGTGTGCACACACCCTCATCCACAGTGGAAAGGAACCGTGTGCACACACCCTCATCCACAGTGGAAAGGAACCGTGTGCACACACCCTCATCCACAGTGGAAAGTAAAGTAATCTTCAAAAAAAAAAAAAAAGGAGAATTCGAGTCTTACTGCTTTCATCGTATTCGTTTTTAAACAGATGAAGATGAAGATGGTGATAGGATTACAGTAAGAAGCGATGAAGAGATGAAGGCAATGCTGTCCTACGTAAGTGTGCTGCATATGAGGGCTGTTTCCAAAAACTGCGTGTGTGCATGCGCGTGTGCATGGAGTTCAGATGGCATCTTGCAGGAGTTGTTTCTCTCCTGTCACCATGTGAGTTGTGGGGATGCAGCTCAGGCGTCAGGCCTGGTGGTAAGTGCTCCTAGCCGGTGAGCCATCTCCTCAGCTAGCAAACAGGGACTATTTTTAAAGACTGTTACTGTAATTGAGGATGCTGTTTCTTGGGCACAGTGGAGATAGTAAGGGAATCACAGTTGCCGCAGCATTTTTCTGTATAACAGATAAGGTTTTCAAAGATTTCCTTATGTGAAAGTTAAGGGCATTATTTTCAAAGACACTTACTGATCATATCATGAACATTAAGAATAATGCATCTTAATGACTTTTGCATTAGGTATGGTGCAGACTAAATGGACTATCAATTTCCTGTATTTTTTATGCAGTACTTAAAGTAACGGCTCATTAAAAATGAACCCCTGGGCTCTAAAAAATTTTTCAAAATCTACTTTTGACTGGAGATGTCTTTCACCCTTCCAGACTACAGCTATAACATAGCTGCAGGCTTGTGGATGCAGGATTTAAGGATGTACTCCTGGCTTTATGCACTGCTTGCACCTTGAAATGAACTCATCCACAGTGATCTGATGTGTGTGTGTTGGGAGCTTTCTTTGGTATCTCAACGTTCACTGAAATTTTGAATTAACAATTTGTCCTGAGACTAAAATAGGTGACAGAAACGGTACATTTCTCATGCTTCAGTACCAATTGAGAAAACTTCATAAACAACCAGAGACATATAGCTTCCCCAAGTTTGAGCCTTCCTCCCAAGTTTTATTTTACCTGACTTAGTAACCTGATTGGAAAACCTTTTCTGTGTTCCAGTGGCAAGCACCGCACTAGAGGGGAGCCACAGCTCTGCTTTGGGTCCATGGCCTAAGGCAGATGTCTAGCCTTCAGAACCACAGTTGCCTCATCTGTCAGTGTGTGGTGGGTAATAGCACATGTCCTTCCTGTTGCTCAGGGTCATGTAATGATCAGGTGGATGATAGATGTGAAACGCTGTCACATGCAAAGTATTGTTACAGTGGACACGACGGACAAGGCCAGACATCTGCTTTTCTCAGAGACTCTAGTTGTAGCCAACAGTTAGGATATATGTTTTAGAGAGCCCTTAACTTCAACCAGGATATTGTTTCATCGTAATGAAAACTGTAAACTGTCTGTGTGGGTTTCCGCCAATAGTTTTAATTTAGGGTAGGAGGAAAGAGAACAAGAGGGACGGCATGATTAACAGAGCATTGCGTTCCTACCAGCCCAGAGTAGGAAAAGTCAATTTCCCATTGACTTCCCATTAACTTATGTGGGAGTCTTTGTGTGCTGAGAATTTAGAGCTGAGATCATCGGTACGTGGAAGGCAGAGCGGGACTGTCTTTGCCAAGGCAGCATTGCTATTGATGGATTGGCTAACTCTCCCGAGAGCGTGACTCCTTTGTTTTTAGAGAACGCATGCACACAGACACAGACGGGTTCTGGTTTTCTAACCTAGGTCTTCGGCAACAGTGTATTTCATAGGCATTCGGCAGACCCCCATATAAGCAGAGTGGACTTCTCAGAAGACCTTACAAACTGTGCCTGGTGAAAGAGAGTTCAGAGTGGGACCCTCATGACACTGCTCACCTTTCCATTTCTGAGTGACAGATGGGTAAACTCAGAGCTTGAAAGATCTTTTTTTTTTTTTTAATTGATTTTTTACTTATTTGTGTGTCTGTGTGTAGGGGTGGCAAGTGTGTGTGTACATAATATGTATGTGAGTGCACATGGAGGTCAGAGGATGACCTTGGGTGTCAGTCTTTACACCCAAGTAAGTCTGCCTGTTTGAGTCAAGGTCTCTTTGATGCCAGCCACTGCATGTGCCAGGCTAGCTGGCCTTGGGGCTTCTGAGCAGTCTGCTGTCTCTGACTTCCATCCTCCATGCTGGCGGAGCTCTGGAATCATGGGCGCAGTGACCACACCTAGCTTTACATGGATTCTGGAGAAGCCCTCACCCTTTATGGCAGCAGCTTCTCCACTGGGCCGTCTCCTCGGCCCTTAAACAGTGACTCACTCTATGGTAGATATGAGCCCGAGATTGAACCTGGATGCTCATATTTCCCAAGCATGTGCCCCATCGCTGAGCCTCCCTTTGTTCCCTCATTTCTGTTTGGTAAATGGTTGAGAGACATGCCCAAGGCCTTAAAGCTATATTGAAAGTTCAGAACCAGAGGCCGTGAAGACAGATGGCTCAGTAGGGAAGCTACTGCCCCTCCAAGGACCTGAATTTAGTTCTCAGCACTACTTTGGGTGGCTTACAATTGCCTATAACTATAGTCCCAGGAGATTTGAGCCCTCCTTCTGGTCTGTGGGTATCCACATGCACAAATCTCCACACAGACATGCACATAACTGAAAGTAAATTTTCAAAGGAAAGAAAATACAGATTTTAAGTTTGGCCTTTAATCCCACTGTTTTCCTGGTTGCCACTGGAAACTCCTGCTGGGAACTGTGGAAAGGGCATCATAGAATTCGAATGATTTGTTTATGCAATATCTTACTTGTGCTGTCTGCACCATACAGTCCTAATAAATTATTCTTGTTTGTTTGTTTTGTTTTTTTGAGACAGGGTTTCTCTGTGTAGCCCTGGCTGTCCTGGGACTTGCTCTGTAGACCAGGCTGGCCTTGAACTCAGAGATCTGCCTTCCTCTGCCTCTTGAGTCGTGGGATGAAAGCTGTGAGCCACCACTGTCCCCAGCTTTATGCATGTTTTTTAATTGTAGTACTTAGTCAATTTTAGTTGTAGAAACATGTAAACATGTTAGTCATGATCTTGTT
The DNA here is from genome assembly GCA_902729485.2 of Mus minutoides. Classification (NCBI taxonomy): domain Eukaryota; kingdom Metazoa; phylum Chordata; class Mammalia; order Rodentia; family Muridae; genus Mus; species Mus minutoides. Next base: position 479,454 of record LR753378.1, read on the forward strand.
GTCATACAACATAACCTTGTAAGACATGTCCTTAAACATAGTCCCTGAGATTTTTTTGAGAGGTACTTGTGGTCTGAAAGTAACACAGTTGCATAGTTGGCTATCCTTTTAGTCTGTCTCCATTTCTTTTTTTTTTTTTTTTTTTTTTTTTTTGAGACAGGGTTTCTCTGTGTAGCCCTGGCTGTCCTGGAACTCACTCTGTAGACCAGGCTGGCCTCGAACTCAGAAATCTACCTGCCTCTGCGTCCCAAGTGCTGGGGTTAAAGGCGTGCGCTACCACTGCCTGGCATCTGTCTTCATTCTTATAGCTGGAAGTTCCTCTGGGGCCAGCTCTGTCATAGAGAAGTATGTGGACCAAACTCCACAGTCGCGTTCATCACTAGTCTTCAGGAGCATCAGCCGGATACTACGATTTTGCATTGGTATTTATTTATTGATATTTTAAATATCTTATTAAATTTTCTTTTCCTTTCTTTTCTTTTTAAAAATACAAACCAATTGCAGTTGGTTTCCACTCCCTCCCTCCACTTCTCCCACTCCCTCCCTCCACTTCTCCCAGTCCCTCCCTCCACTTCTCCCAGTCCCTCCCTCCACTTCTCCCAGTCCCTCCCTCGCCTCCCAGATCCACTGTTCCTCCATTTCTCTTCTGGAGAAGAACAAGTCTCCCAGGGAGAGCAGCTAAACACAGCATACCAAGATACAGTAAGACTAGGTACAAACCCACATCAAGGATGGGTGAGGCAATCCAATAGGAGGAAAAGCATCTCAAAAGCACATGAAAAAGTCAGAAATGCCCCCGCTCCCACTGTTAGGAGTGCCAAAGAAAACACCAAGCAAACAACCATAGCATTTCTGCAGAAGACCTAGGTCAGACTCATGCAGGCTCCATGATTGCTAGCTCAGTCTCTGTGAGGCCCTAGGAGCTCTGCTTGGCTGATTCTGTGGTCTGTGTTCTCCTGATGTCCTTGACACCTCTGGCTCCTTCAGTTCTTCTCCCTCTTCCTCCAGGTTTCCCTGAGCTCCAAGGGGAGGGGCTCCATGGAGATTTTTAGCATTAAGTACTTACATAAAAAACTGGAACAATCTTGTACTAGAAAATACACCTGGAAGCTTTAGAAGCAAAAGAAGTATGGACACTGTGGTGGTTTGAATATGCTTGGCTCAGGGAGTGGCACTATTTGGAGGTGTGGTCTTGTTGGAGTAGGCCTTGGAGGAAGTGTGTCTCTGTGGGGGTGCACTTTGAATCTCTTATAAGAGTGTCCTTATAAGAGTTGCTTTGATTGTGGTATCTCTTTGCAGCAGTAAAACCCTAACTAAGACACACACCCAAGATGAGAGAGAAGATGGCAGGAAATAATCAAACTTGGGGCTGAAGTCAATAAAATAAAAACAAAGAGAACAATACAAAGAATAAGTGAAACAAAGAGTTGTTTCTTTGAGAAAATCAACAGGATAGACAAACCATTATTCAAACTAAAAGAGGGAGAGAAAATAGCTAAATTAACAAAATCAGAAACAAAAAGGGAGGGCATAATAGGTGCTCAGGAAATCCAGAGAATCAGGATGCCATACTTTAAAACCTTTACTTTACAAAATTGGAAAAGCTAAAAGAAATGGATAATTTTCTCGGTATTTTTAAAATTCAAATTGATGTGCTGGGTGTGGTAGCTATGCCTTTAATCCTGCACGCAGGGGGCAGATGTCTGTGAGTTTGATGCCAGCCTGGTCTATAGAGTGAGTTCTAGGCTAGCTCAAGAGCTACACAGTGAGACCTGTTCTCAAAAATAAACAAATAATTAAAAAATAAATTCAACTTGGCTCTGAAAAGGATTTGTCCTAGAGTGTGGCGGCATAGGGACGTCCTGCTAGAGGACTGCTGCATTTTTATGGTAAGAACGAGGTACAGCAGCTTCAGCTTTCATAGGGAACTGGGTAAAATCATGGTCACTGTGAGCCATCTGAGGGAGAAGTGGGGAGGCTCTGTCCTTTAATCACTTCATTCTACTGATGACAAAATGAAGAGAGCCAAAAATGCAACATCGGTGTCAAAGCTTGCTGAATCATCCCCCTTCCCCCCAAATTGGATGCGAGGATTTTCTGGCTTTGGGCCAACACAAATCTAAGTTTTTACCAGTAATTTAAATAGATTTTTGTATTAGACCTGAAAATGTTGGCTTTTTAATTGAAAACTTATCAATTATTTAAATCACTAGCAGCTCGAGGCTGTTAATTTTATGAGTGCTATAATAATGGCATACAGTGGTTTTTGATACATGTGAGGTGGAGCCTATCGTGAGGCAGTGAGGGCGCATCCTGGCAGCTGGCTGTGTGTTGCTAACAAACCAGCAACAAACCGAAGGCTGCCGTCGCACATCAGGACCATTTCCTATAAGTTATTTAGAAGTTGTATTCTTTTCTCCATTCGATATATTTTTAAGAGATAATGAGAAGAAAACAAAGCTATAATAAATTGTCTTTTAAGAAAATGTAAAGTAATTTGGTCTCCAAGGAGATATTTAATGTATTGAGAGACTTCAGCAGCCAAGTGTTATTACAGCAGCGTGGTGATAGCTCTCTGCATTTTGTTATGAGTTTGTGTTAATCAACAATCTGTTTTTATAGCGTAGTTTCTTGTAAGTTATTCTACTAGAATATTCCACTTCTGGGATCATGGCTTCTCCTCTGACACTATTGTATCTTTTTAATTCCTCCATAAAGTATTTTTTTAATTAGAATTTGAAGTGCTTTATTAGAAAAGCATACAACCTACATATTCTGAAAACTAAATACCTGATCATTGCGAATTATTTAAAGGCCTCTGTTAAATATTCCAATAATGTAGTTTACATTTTGTTGTTTTTCTTATTTTCCCATCTTATTGTTTAGAAAGATTAAAAATAGGTGGGTGTTGTTCTCCTGTAGTCTGTTGTACTGCAGCGTTGACAGTGCCATGATGGAGGGTCTTCGGTGAAGGGCTTGTAATGCTAACCTCTTCCTTTGGGTGGCCTTTCACTGAGAACACAACAGCCCACTGTACCGCTGTGACTGATATTTAGTTCTGCTCGGTCCTGTGTCTAGCAAAGGACATCTGTGCATCAGTTTCCTGCACTCCTCCTAGGCTTGTGTGAGTGGAGCAGAACACTGACAAGAATAAGTCTTCCTTTCACCCGTTCTCTCTCTCTTATTCCCCACACTGCCAGAAGCGTACAGGACGAGCCTTGTTGTAGGGCTTCCCATTAGAGCAGAGACCTTTGTTTCCATGGAGTGTAAGTATTCCCTTTGGTATACTTGACCACTGTGTACCTTGTTAGACAGTGGGTACCTTCAGGGAGAACACTCTTTGACCTTTGGAGCACCATGTAAATTGGGCTATAATTATCTTTACCCTGGTCTTCATAACTTGGAGACTGCCTTTAAAATCGTGTTAACTTGAATAGAGCAGGAGGGCACCTCAGAGGTCTCATGTGTGCCTTCCTTTCTCAGGTAAATACATGAGCCTTTGACCTCAGCTTCAGAAATGTGTTAGGGGCACAGATTTGGACCAAGGAGACCTGGACAGAGACTGCCTTGGCCCGCCATCTGTTTCAAGTATGTTTTGTGTTCTGGTAGCTAGTAAGTTTTACTGAGAAAATTTTGTACATACTACTTTTTTTTTCTTGATTATTTTTAACTACATTGTTCATGCAGATTATGGTCTATTGAAAATTGAAAATTCTTGGCCAACTTTTACCACAAAATATGCTGTCCATTTGGGTATCTTACATTTAACAAGTAAACCAAAAGTAGTTTTGTTTTCTCATCCTATTCAAGATACACACACACACACACACACACACACACACTGATGAGAAAATAAGAAGAATAAAACTTATTTTCAGAGCTAGATCATCTTACTTTTTCTTTCTGTATTATCAAGGACATTTGAGGGTCTCTTGAAATAGAGATGAAAATGTTGTAGCCTCTTGCTTTTGGCTACCTTGTGAAGTAGCTCGGGCATGCCTGGCATCAAAAGGGGATTTGTATGCAGCTTTGGGAGAAAGGGAAACACAGGTAAGCTCAGCCACCCAAACTCTGGAACACTCCGCTACAGCTTGAGTCCCCGGCATTCTGACATTGGTATGACTTGTTTATACTTGATCTCTGTGGAGAATGTGAGGAGCGTATTTATAAGGGAATGTCTCCATGGCCGGGTAGTCCTGTTATGTTGAGGTAGAAGGCCTAAGTAGCAGTTTAGACCTTCTCTTCAGAGAGGAAAGCAGAACTTCGAGGTGGCAATTGAGAGGTTAGTGTGGACACTGCCCACGCTCATCTCCACGAGACTCAGGCTTCTGCTCAGAACACCTGAACATATTGGACCCATTGCTTTGCTAATGGAAATTTCTACTACCAGGGCACACTGCATTAGCTAAGTTGAATCTCACCTGCTGTTGGCTTCCCACACTTCTATTAAGACCACCTGGAACGTCCTAAAGCCCTTTATAATTTTGCTAGAAAACAAATGGTATCATTACTAAATGTGGTCAACTTGCTGTTATGTTCTAAAACATTACTAGGTACGTGTGTGCAGTGGCATTAGCCTGGAAGTGGACTTAGAGTTGTTCTTTGTTGGTTTTTTCGATGAAAACCTGTGGTTTTCTTTCTCCTTATCTTCTCAGACCATGACCACCTGTGGGCCCTTGTCATAGAGTTAAGTTAGGAAGGAAGAGTCTCCTTGACACAGAGCTGTGAGTTGTTAGGGAACCAGGGGACCAGGGGACCAGGGGACCTGGCATTCTTTTACCAGAGGTTCACACCAGGCTACATAGCACCTATTAATTTAGGAACTCCAATGATTCCCTAAAGGTCTTTGTCTGTTGGAAGGCATGTGAAGAAGAGATCGAGGAAATCACCCTGTTGTAAATACTGAAGAAGGCCGTACAGCTTTTGTCAGTGAGAAAGTTAGAACAAGGGTCAGGGAGACCGCTTACCATGTCTGATGGCTCCCTATTTCCTTCCTGTAAGCACCATCCAGTAGTTCATGAAGGGTATGGAAATCTGAGGGTTTCATTCTTTTACCAGAGGTTCACCAGGCTACATACATAGCATCATCTCAGGAACTCCAAGGATTCCATAAAGCCCACAGAGATCCCAAGTGACTAAACCTGCCGTGAAAGAATAAAATAGTTGAGGCATGGCTACTGCCCTCCATGAGCTTCTGGAAGAACACACCACACAGTCTTGTGTGCACCTCTTATTCAGTGTGTTATTATAACGCTGTAGGGATGAGGACAAGGGAGGGCTGCTGACACCTCCGGGAGGCAGAGCTAACCTGGCTCTGTAGTGGGCAGAGCAGTTGAGCAGTCTTATCCAGAGCTTCCTGTGTCGCATGCTGTCAGATTGTTTTTCTGGGTTCAGTTGCTTAATGGTAAGAGATTCATAGTGCTGTGCCCCCGCCCCCAGTACTTTATAGAAGGTTTCCCACCTACTTTTTTTTTTTTTTTTTTTTGATCTACCTAGTGACCTTATGGTGAATGAGGAGGTAATCTCCCCATTTTTACAATAGACTATTCGGGCAGAAGCCTGTGTGCCTTTCCTTAGGTCACAACTAGTAAACATGGCTGCAGCCAAAGCTTGCTTGTTCTGTGATTCACTCACTCTTTCACCTACTCAGCTAGATTCCAAGAGCCAGGATATGCTGGGCGATACCACACTGACCAAGTAGCATGTAGGAGGTGTGTGTGCACGGTGATGTGCAATCCAGGCCCTCCTCTCCTCTCAACACACATACACTTACCTTCCATGCTGCTGGGTAGCAGCAGAGAGAAACCCAGGTTAGGACACTAAAGCCAACCCTTAGCAGGCAGAATGACAAGTGATAAATGCTGGGGCATAGGGTGCCTGTGAGCATGAAAAAGCACTGAATCCATCTTTGAGGACAGTGGAGGCTTCCGGAAGAACTTGGTGTCCCGGTGGAGTGGACAGAGCCCATGGGACTGGGAAGAGTGTTCTGGGCAGAGGAGCAGTGCATTTAAAGCTTTAGAGGCAGAAGACTGCCTGTGATTCAGCCCGTAGAGATAACAGAAGAAAGAGGGTGTATGGGAGAAAAGTTCTAACACAGAGACATGGTGTGGGCTGTTTCAGACCAAAGACAGAGGTGGCTGCAGGTGTAAGAGGTCAGGAGATCTGGGAGAGGTCAGATGTGTGGACCCAGGTGGGCAGTATGGGAAAGGAGGTGGCCAGGGCCAGTCCAAGCCATCTGTTAGAGCACGGCATGGCTTGGTAAACCCAGGTGGCAGAAAACCAGACTGGAGTCAGGAAATGCAGTTTTGGATTGTAGCATGGGAGGAGGCTCTGGTCAACCAACTAGATATGCTCCAAATCTGAGAGAGACATCTAGGCTGGAAATACAGCTTTGTGACTGGGCAGGCTCCAGTTAGTCTCCATACTCCTCTGGTAATGGAGACCTGGGAAGTAGGGGCAGGAGATACACAGTGGGAAGGGAGGTGAGTAGGGAGCCATGATGGAGACCTGGGAAGTAGGGGCAGGAGATACACAGTGAGGAGGGAGGTGAGTAGGGAGCCACAGGGGCCTCACCTCCATTAAGGGCACATTTGCAGGAACTAGAATGAGGCTAGCTGGGGGTTGGGGGTGCTGGGTAGGGTGATGTCTGAGCAGAGGTCCCCAGAGGCTGTCAGTGCAGAGGACTTTGTGCCCTTTCCTCAGCCAGGGAAGATGACTGAGCTTACACACTGCAGGTGCAATGAACACAGAAGCCAGGGCTGCTAGCTCAGCAGTCTACTTGATGATTCTGTCTGTTTAGTTAAAGGTTTGGGAGATATGCTACCCACCTACTTTTTAATTCTTAAATAGTAAGCACGTGTTTCATGCTTTAAGCATTGTACTAGAATAAAAACTTTTTGTTGTTGTTGTTCACTAATAACCTATGTTTATTGATAAGCCATTTGTCTCACCTATTAAACAGTTGATTAGGGTAGATGTATGGGAAATTAGAAAAATGTATGAGGTATTCAGTATTGAGCCCAACATGTACAGGCATTTGGCGGGGTGGGGGGGAGGGGGGAGGATTGCCCCCCCCCCTTCATAGAGAATCTAAGGCTTGTAATATTAAACTGTGTTGTTTTGAACTCAGGTTGTTGGTTTTCTTTTTTAATATCAGATTTCCATTAAAATTTGAGTTATTGATTGAATTAGGCTGTTATAATTAGAACTGGGTTCATAACAAATAGGGACAGTGCTTGATAAACTTGCAAACAAAGGCAGCGATTGTACTTGTTGTCCTTTGCTGAATCTGGCCTTCCTTTGGAGATTAATTATATTTTTGGATAACTACACTAAACTCTGCCACATTCTTATTAAAACTGTTAAAGGGTTTTAAAGAACATCTCAGAGAGACTCTGAAACCGATCCAAGCCTGGTGCTAGAGATTCCATTAGCTATCGTAAAACTGATTAATCTTTTACCCGGTTAGCATATTGATTATTGCTGCAATTACTGCTTGTAATGGATTATGGGAGGGACAGCTGAAGCAAGCGCACTAACTGCTAACTGTCTAACTGCTGCCTGTGGCTTCGTTTGGGCACCGATTCTGTGGTTTCTGTATGTAATCTGCGTGTTACATGCTAGAGTGCACCTAAGGTAGGAAGTACCAGGCAAAGTGCTGCTGACTGCTGAGCCTTGGAGGGGATGGAGGACTGTGTGGGTTTGAGCGTATGAAGTCCTTCATGCGTGCTGCTGCTGCTGCTGCTGCTGCTGCTGCTGCTGCTGTTAGCCTGGGATTTCACAGTAACCTGGGTGATACAGCAAACATTCTCACTCTCCTTTGGAAGCCGAGATGCCTGAGGAGGTTGGGTGACTTTCTGAAGGCTGTGCACAGTAGTGACTGGTAGAATCAGGGTCCAGCCCGATTTTAGTCAGTACCCACTTCACAAATACCTACTGTGTGTAGATCATATGTTGAAGTAAAAATAGCCAACACGTGGTAGATGACCACATTGTGACTTTTCTGTTCAACTCATGTTAGCTGTCTTGGTGTCCGAGGTCTAGGCTTCTCTGTTAGGACTTGTTTTTTTCTTTTGTTTTGGTCAAGCCAGAGTCTTGTCTCTGCCATCACTGACGATTTTATTACTGTTTAGAACAAAATGGGAGAGAATAAAGGAAGAGGATGCTGCAAAGACAGAGGGCCAGTCTTAATTAAAACCAGTGGTTTAGTTGTGGTCTTTGCTATTTCTTTGTGAGGCTTACAGCACTCCTCTGGCTGGGTTCCATCTTCCATCCCAGCAGTGTGAGATACCGCCAGGCAGGGAGGGCAGCATTGCCCCACTGGTGCATGGGTCAGGAGACAGCCAGTGTGAGGTTCCCAGGGATGGGCCCTCCAGCCCTCCAGCGCCTTGCTCATTCACCTGGGCAGCAGCAGACCTAGCAGCCTGGCGGCCTCTTTCGTAGCCTGGTGAGAGTGCTCTGTGCCAGTGTCCCACCTTGCCTGTAGGGAGTGCTGCATAGGCAGCAGCGGCCCCTGAGCTCACAGTGGGTTTACACCATGGGCTTGGTCGCTACCCAGTTCTGTGTGTTTGTCCATCTCTAGCCTAATATGTCAGCAGGGGAAAGGCACTTGGGTTTGAGAGAGCTGTAAGAAAGTAAAAGTAAAGCCTAATTAACTGCTTGAGAGAAAAGTCTTAATCAGCACTGTGTGCATCACTGCAGCGGGACTCCGTTAATCATAGTATGGAGAGCTGGGTATGCATTGCCTAAATTTTTCACAGTGGTTACAAACATATATGCAGTTTTCCAGTTGATTCGGCACAGTGCTAAGATGAAAGTGAAAGCCTTTTTTATTTATTTTGGGAGGTAAATAAATAAAGCCGGAAAACAGGTCAATTTCATGCATGCAAGGTTTTATAGTAGGGAAAAGGCACTGCACCTGTTCTGACCCTCACACTCGAGGTTATTTGTTCTCAGACTTGACCCCAAGCACCCGTTTCAGACAATTCTATAATTAGTTTGTTAGATAAAGCATAAGGATATTTTTTTCCTGATTTCTAGGACCATAGCAAAGTAGAAACCTACTGTACATAGCAGTTAATTAAAGAAAAGCAGTAACTATGGGCACGGCCACGGCGCTGTCTTGTATCAGTATAAAAAGGCAGGGATTTCTTTGACAGCCACTGATTGGAAAGTTGCTTGCAGCCTTCCAGAAGCAAGGGTACATGCTGTGGATCAATAACCGGCAAATTTCCCATTAAAAAGAATACCTGAGCAATGTTCCAAATAGCCACTGGCATCTTAATTTTCCTCGGAAACCTCGAGTACTTGGTGCCTGCCGAGGACAAGTCATTTTCGGACAATTTTTCCAGACTACTTGTTAACAGTTATTGCTGTCCCGAAAGGTTGACAGCCGACATGATTGATATTTCACTTACCTGTCGTCACCATGTGAGTAATGGCAAGCACACTGTATTTCTTGGCTTTTCAGGAACAGCCTCTGTGGCCTTAGTGTATCCCAGAATGATTTGCACATGTTTATGCTGGGTGTATTTAAGTTTTTAGGTCCTTAGAAAGAGAGAATTGCCTTGCTTTAGAGTTTGAAAGCCATTACAGGAGGGCTGTGTGCATCTTGGTCATCAGCCAGCTGTCCCTCCTGTCCCTGCCCCCATAGTCACCTTCACCTTCCTTGTTTGCAGTGCAGAACAGAAAGCCTTGGCTTTCTCAGCTTCTGGTCTTCACAGTGATGCTGACTATTCAGACTTTTGCATATTCTGGAGGAAGAAGATTGATTCTAAAATAACCTTAATATATATAACAACAATAGAAAGATTCAAGGTTTTAAATTTTATTTTTATTTTATGTTCGTTGCTATTTTGTCGGGTCCCCTGGAAGTAGAATTACAGAGAGTTGTTAGCTGCCATGCGGGCGCTGGGAATTGAACAGAGTCTTCCTGAAGAGCATCCCCTGGAAAAGCAGTCAGTGCTCTTAATGGCATAGTCAGTTCTCCAGCCCCAAGATAGAAGGGTTATTTTAGAATGTTAGTAAAAATCAAATTTCAGGAATTTCCTGAAAATGTCATAGTTAAGTGGTATGTGCATGTTTAAATATAAAAACAGCAAAAATGAGAAAAGGAGGAGAGTCCTGCTTTTGATAAGCCCTTAAAGCACAAAGTCAGGGTGGGAGAGATGGCCCAGCGGTTAAGAATACTGGCTGCCTTTCCAGGGAACTGGGGTTTGATTCCCAGCACCCACAAAGTGGCTCATAATCATCTGTAATTCCAAATCTTGAATACATTCACTGTAGCAATTTTGATGTGTAACTAGAGACACTGTGTTCTCAAGGCTGATGTGTGCATACCAGCCATTTACAAGAGTACCATGAATTAAACAGCCCGTAAGTGTCTGTCCCAGTGTCCATACATTACTGAGTAATCTCTTTCTATTATCTCTTTGCAGTATTATTCCACAGTAATGGAACAGCAAGTAAATGGCCAGCTAATAGAGCCGCTGCAGATATTTCCAAGAGGTAATGTTGAACAAATTCTAATCAACAGTGATTATTTCAGCAAACTGTTTGATCACCAGCTATGCTTTCCAAAGGTTTAAATGCACATAGCATGATGTTTAGCTCATAATCTGAAAAAAACAAAAGAAGTATTCATTATGGGGGACTGCAAGCTATATTATAGTTATAGCAGATAAAATATCTAATTTACCAGAGTAAATTAAACTAACTAGATTGTTTTTTGTTTTTGAAGTGCATACTTACATTTGCTTAAAGAACTCTTTGAGAGTCCCCATGATTCTAAAGTAAGGCAGATGGCCGGCTTTAGTTCTGGACTTACGACTTGTGGCTTGTGATGATGGTGAAGGCTGCTGTTGAGATGAGAGCTGTCAGCCTGTGTGGAGGCTGTGAGAAATGGGACTCAGAGACAGGGCTTTGGACAGAGCTTGATACTTGTCTTGGGATGGGGGAGGTTTTTCAAAAATAATGGGACCCTCTTCTTCAATGGCAGTTGATTTACATGAGCAGAAGAGGGTGAGATTAAGTGAATCCCTCCTTTAGGTTGGGCAGTACTAGCCTTGTACTGGCTGTGATTGTACCTTGTGTAAATATCCTCTCAAAATTTGAATAGTGGTGAAAAGAGTGACTTAGTAATACCAAAGTAAGTTTTTAACCATTATTTTTGCCCCACTTGAAATCCATGTTTTCTAACTAATGGAACAGACCAGGAAATCCTCTAAGTAACTCTTCTAGAAATAGCTTAATTGAAATAATTAAAAGTTAAACTCACTTCGTTAACTAATACTGTACAGATAATCATGGTATGAGTTTTCCAATTAAACATTCTAGACTTTCATTACCTGTAACTCAGAAGTTTGAATGGCTCAATTAACCACTGGGCTCTATTTGCAGGGATGGTCTCCAAAGGCAGTTGGCTTGGCCAGCTAGGGAGGAGATCCGGGTTCAAGAGCAATATACTTCTTTGGGCGTTTGTGTGGGCAGTAGGACCAGGGGGATTATTTCATTATTAGTAAGAACTTAATGGAGGGCAAAGTAAAAGGATAAAACTATGCTACTTAAGATCAGTGGTCATTCAAAAGAAAAGTATGATTAATCGAGTTCTGTGGTGCTTGACTGAACAGGCAAACAGAAAGACTGCCATGCTTTTGTAGATGTCTCCTGACAGTGACCCTAATTATTTCCTTGTTTTCTCTGGGACTTAAGAGTTGGAGCAAACTTAAAAATTATTTCCTTCACAAAGAATAGTGTTTTACAGGCTGAAAATCTCTATCCATTGCTTCTGAGCTCTGTTATGACAATCCCAGAGAATCTAGTAACCAGGCTGGAGGTCTTTTCTTTACAATAAACGGTTTCCTTCTCTCCACAGGAACTCTTCTCAGTTCAGTTCCCTATCACTGTCCAGGCAGTCTTGTCAGCAAGGCTGTTCCTGTGCTAAATCCCCTGGTGGTGGCAGCCATTCTGAGACCTCAGCTCTCCTTTCTGTCCCTCCCAGCAGTTCCACAGTTAGGTTTTTCTGCTCCCGTTGTATGGGCTCTTAAGTAGCCTGAGAGCTACACAGCAACTCAGCATTTAGTGTACTGCGAGTGAGAGGCTGGTTTAAATTACAGTTTGTTTCTTGGGAAAGGCATATAACATCAAGTTCTAGTGGGTGTGTGAAGGGAGTTTGGGGGGTTTCGTGCGGTGGTGCTCAGCCTGTAGCTCACAACCCCTTTGGTGGTCTAAACATCCCTTTTACAAGGGCTGTCTTAGTTACATTGCAATTCATAACAGTGGCAAAATTACAGTTATGACATAGCAATGAAAATAATTTTATGGTTGGGGATCACTATTAGAGGGTTGCAGCGTTAGGAAGGCTGAGGACCACTGGTTTAGTTTAATGCTATAAAGACACAGCTATGTCATGCTGTGATCATCTGCATCCCCGGCATAACTAACCTATGTGGCTTAATATGTCATTGAATGTAGTCTCTCCAGGCTACATTGAGAATTTCAAAATGGTAGTTCATCCCCCTTCTCTGGACTGTGACTCAGTTCTTTTGGGCTCTTTCGATTGTCTTGTTTGGTACCTGACTACCTCACTACAGATGTAGATGCCCCCATGTGATAAAATACATATTTGTTCAGGTTATATTTTAATACAAACTAGAGATTCTTGGGAAGAAGGAATCTCAGTTGAGGAATTATCTGTCTCCATTAGACTGTCAGGTTTTGATTTCTGATTGATATCTACAGTGCTAGCCCTGGGTATACTATCCTGGATTGTATTAAGAAAGGTAGCTGCCCATGAGTCTGGAAGCAAGCCAGTGAACAGCCCTCTGTGGCTTCTACTTTTGTTCCTCCTTCCAGGTTTCTGCCTTGGCTTCTCTAGATGATGGACTGTAACCTGTAAGCTAGAATAAACCCTTTCCTCCCCAAGGCGTTTTTTTGGTCTTGGTGTTTATCACAACAGCAGATGTACATACTTGGACAGTGTAGTTAGAATATGGGCATGGTAAAAGGTTCACTGGGCCTTCCTGGTTGGTGAGAGGGTCTCAAGCCCTAGAAGGGTCTGTTGCTTAGGCCCCATGTTAAAAAGAATCTTTAGGCTAAGCAAGTTGTTGGGTCTGGTGACAAAGATTTTACTCTGATCACATATCTTTTTCATTTCAAAGAGCACTGTTGTCTTGAATAGCATTCCAGTCTTAGTTCATGGCCAAGTCTTCCCTGTGGCTCAGAGCTGTGTTAAATATTAATAAGTATGAAAATTGGTTAGCATTATAGTAAGTGCCTTCTTAACTTCAGGATCTATGAGGTTGCTGGGGTTTTGAATGCGATATGGCTGTTTAGATTTCTAGTCACAAAGGTTTGATGGGGGCAGTTGAGAAGCAAACAGTGCTGAGGTTTAGAGAAGACAGATGGAGGCCTTCTCAGTCCTTGGCTCACCCCCATTTGCCTGCACAGGTTACCACAGAGGCAGTTGTCTGAGGGAATACTGAGGCTTCCAGGCTGGGCCTCAGAAGAAGGCAGCCGTTGTTTTGTTAATTTGTATTTTAAGGAGAGAAGATTTGGAATCTTAATATATTAAGTATCCTATATGCTTAAAATATAAAAACATTTATTCATGTTTATGTATTTTTGGAATATTAATGTAATAAATTCATTAAAAATATAAATTTATTTTATTTTCTGTGTATGTGTGTGCCTGATTATATGCCTGTGTACCATGAGTGTGTGGGAACTGGAGAAGGTCAGAAGAGATGTTTGATCCCCTAGAACTGGGGTTAGAAATGGTTGTCAGTCACCATGTGGGTATTGGGAACAGAACCTGGGTCCTCTGGAAGAGCAACCAGTGTTCATAACCACTGAGCTGTCTCTCCAGCCCTAATAACATATAATAAATTCAAATTTACTTGAAGTTCCCAAGTGAAAGTGAAACCCATACCTTGTAATTATAATGCATGTCTTATTAAGCAGCTTGATTTCTGTTGTCAAGAAACAAAAAGAAAACAAAATCAAATTCATCCTTCTCTAGGCAGAGTTGACAGCCCCTTAACAGCCTGCTGTAGGACACTCTAGTATTTGGGCAGAGTTGATGTCGAGCAGGGATAGGGAGCTTGGGTTTGAAACGTGTCATGAAGGAGCATCTGCCGGATTAGAACTATCTCACTTGTAGCCCACGGTGGTGCTGGGAAATCCCTGTCAGTTTTCTTAGTCCTCTGTTACCTTGAGAGCTAAGCATGGGCATGAAGATTTTCTGGAAACCTCATTAAATTATATATCTGTTTCAATAGTCCAGTTGCTTATGGCTTTATAAGACTTGAATATACTCAGACTTGCATATTCCACCTTGGAGTTCCTAGCAGTCTTTTTGGCATTCAAGAACCCTTTCTCCACCCCCTCCGTGCCTTCAAAGCAACAAAAGCAGAAGCCTGCTGTTTAGCACGCCCTTTGACTGCCTTGTGCAGTTCTGTAGCAAGGGAAGACTGCAGACATCTGAGCCACGAGAGGAATCTCATCATTCTAGCTCGGCTAATGTTTTGGTGTGTTTTAAGCAGAAATTGGAATTCATATGAAGTGGTGTCAGGAAGCTCTGTGCATTTATAAATGCTCACTCCTGCAAGTTAAAAACCCAGTTCATAATTCCCACCTTGGGTCTAGGGGCCACTTTTCAATCATTTCTCTCTGCTAATTTTGGTGTCACCCTCATTTCTTTTTAAACGATTCATTTTGAGCAAATTTGTAAATGGCCCTGATGTGTTCTACAATTTAGTCAATTACTGTTTCAGCCTGCAAGCCTCCTGGGGAACGGAACATACATGGCCTGAAGGTACGAATTTCAATAATTGTTTCAGTAAAGTTAGATGGATTTGTAATGCTGTGTTCCACTTATTGAAATGTCAAATAAAACTGCACTTTCTCAAGCTCTGACAAGCAATCTTTCTCCTCTCCCCCGCCCCCCATTTTTGAGTGGTGGGGGTAGAAGGGCCACATCTGTATTTGCTTACAATGTGTATATACTTGGATCCTGGGCCTTTGGTGCTATATTTTTTCAATAATTTGGAGTTGCTTTGTTGGTCAGTTTTTCCAGGATGATCCTGGGGTCTGTTGTCCACAAAGATTTATTTGAGTAAGAACATGGCCTTCCTTGTGGTGATTAATTAAGCTCGTAAGCATATTGCACACAGGCTGCCCTCCCTCTTCTCTCCACATATTTATGCTTGGAAAACATGTCTAGTTAATGTCTCCTCATTGTTCTGCATGTTTTAAATTCTGGATTTCTGCTCAAGGCTTCACATCTGAAAGAAAAGCTGGCTATTTTATTAGGCTCGAGTGTTTTATAATTAATTACTTGAACCTCATTTTCTAGTGAATGGGATGCAGTTGCAGAGCCGGAAGGGGTGGCATCCTGAGGGTTGCTACTAACCCCAGACAAGAGCTCACTGTGCTTGCACCGGCAGCCTGCCTTTATGTCACTGTAGATAGCAACCTGAGGTTTACATCCCTCTCTCTGTCTGTCTGTCTCTCTTTCTTTTCCCCCAGCACTATTTAAGTATTTGAATAATGCCAGGGATATCAGATTATGTAATCTACAGATTGTACAGTTCTGTAGCCTGTATACTGAATATACTCCAGCAGTGGGTCTGTCTAGCAACATGCTAATTAACCTTCATAGTGAGCTGAGCATTGTGTGCTGAAGTATAGGCTAATTAGAACTGTGTCCTCAGAACACGAGACTGACCCAACTTCTCTCTTCACTTATAGGTGAATACACGGGCTGGACCATCTCAACACACCAGCCCTGTGGTCTCAGATTCGCTTCCAAGCAATAGGTAAGGACAAACAAGGGACGTGTACTCTGCTGTGCTCCTCTGTCCAGGTGGCTGTGGGCTGGGAAGATGCTGGTGCAACACACTTGTCTTTTCTATAAGATAAAAAGAATAGGTGGCTGTAAGGAAATCTCGGCTAGCTAGCTCTTGCTGCATGTTGACTGAAGAGAAAAAAAGACTTAATATAGAAAGATGACATTAGAGACAGGTGAGATGGCTCAGTTGATAAAGTGCCTGCCGGGCAAGCATGAGGGCCTACCTGAGTTTGGATCCCCAGCACACCTCTAAAATCCAGGGATGGCACCACATGTTCGTGACTCTGCTTCTGGGGAGGTAGAGACGGTAGATCACAGGAGCTCACTGCTCAGTCACCCAGCTGAACCCATTAGCTACAAGTCCAGTAAGAGGGCCTATCAGGAAATAAAGACAGTGACCCATTAAGGAAGATATCATACATGAACCTCTGGCTTCCACATGTGCATAGATATGTGTACACACCCCCTACAAACACACCTATACCATACACACCCATACAAAACAGATAAATAAATAATAAAGATTCCAAGATGAAATTGACATGTGAAATAGTTAATTCTGTTCTAAGTAGTTTTTCCTGAGTCTCCAAATTGTATATATAGCCTGTTTCAAGTCTTGATCCAGTTACGAATTGTGTGATTCTTATTAAGAGTGTCCTGCTTGCCCATCTTTTGACAGTGTTATTATCTGCTGGCATCTTTACCAGACAGAGTCAGGGGAAGAGTCAAATGGTGACATTTAGCTTGACCGGCAGTGCTGCTCATTAATGGCATCTTGCATTGTCCAGGAGATTAAAACGACTGGATCAAGAAGATCGCTTTTGTCAATTCATGCTAGCATCACCCCACTCTGGGACAGATCTCAAGCCTTTCATAGTCTTCTTTTATCCACCAACTTAACTGCTACACTATGGAAATGCTCAGGTGTTCAGTTAGCCTGCCTGTAGACATTCCTCACCTTGTGATGCTGGGAGGTGCTTGCTCTTTAGTGCAGTCACAATGTGGCTGGAAAGCTGACAGAACCACAAGAGCTTCTTTCACTCTGCACTGAAGGGCCCTGGCTTTGGGGCTTCAGTCAGTGTGTGCACAGCCTTTAACAGGGTGAGGTGCAGTTTAGGCTTCTGCTTTCCCTTCACACCCTTCTGTCTTCCTCTGTGCAGTCTTGGGTCTTTGCCTGTGGGTTTCTGGTTTGACTCTGGCTTACAGTTTTGGAGGCTGAGAGTCCATCTTGTCTGGCCCAGGCGGTGGTGAGGATACCTTGTTGGTCACTCTCCTCATGGTGGGGACATGTGTAGGAGTGAGTGCACCTAACACCGGAGCCACAGACTCTGTTCCTATGCGCCTGCTCTCTTCTTTATTGTCTTTAATGTATGAGTGTTTGTGTGTATGTATTAATATGTAACATGTGTGTACCACTGCCCCTAGAAGCCAAAAGAAGTGGTTGGAGCTCCTGGAACTGTAGTTACTCAGATGGCGATGAGCCTCCATCTGAGAGCTGGAGACCAAACAGGTCTCTGTAAGAGGAGCAAGTACTCTTAACCACTGAGCCATGTCTTGCTTATATTTTTTTTTCTTTAATTTTTGAGACTCTTGTTATCTAGCTCAGGTGGAAATCAAACATGGCAGTCCCCCTGCATCATCCTCCCAAGTGCTAGGATTACTGGTGTGTGCCACCACACTTTCTCCACAATTCCAGGTGACCTAAAGTCCTTCCACTAGGTTCCTCCCCCACGGCTGCTTCCCTGGGTACTTTACTATGGTGTCAGTATCTACCCACTAGCCTTCCTGCTGAGAACACAGGCTCTAAAAGGCATCTCATTAACAGTTGGTTCCATCTTAGAGTACAGTTAGCTAGCTAGTCACCAGCATGTCCTTTGCCTGGTCTTGTGGGGGAGGTGTTTGCTTCTCCACAGAGGGCTTTGGACCTGCCAGATGCTGGTTTGCATGCACTGTCTCCATACTGCCTGGACATGTGAGCCCTGGTCCTGCAGACTAGAGGTGTATAGATAGAGGACTGCATGTTCACAGAGCTCCTGGAAGGCAGAACATTTCACTGGTGCCACTGATCCCAGAAAAGATGATATGCATACAGATGGCCAATGGGCCCTGGGAAGTCAAGCTTTCCCCTGGTATTTTAGATTACACTTTTCAACAGAATTGAAAAGATTTCAAATCATAGAAGCAGTGTTACTTTCCCTGCAAGTAAGGATTAGCTTGGTGTAAAAATTGTCATGTCTCTTCATGGAGTACAGTAAGATCCTTGGATCTGACAGAACTTTACCACCTGATTATCTCACATTTCATCTTGGCTTCTTCACTTGGGGGTATGGCAGCCTCCTAGATTGTAAGGATAGTGGTTCCTGTAATGGAAGAATGTTAATAGAAAAAGTCCTATGGGTGTTTTAATGTTACCCTTCATTGGCCATGTTCTGTGCCCCAGGTTGAAAGCTAATCAGCAGGTATTTGTTGAGTATCTCTTATTTATCAGTTGCTGTCCTAGGAATATGACATGTCAATAGTGTTGTGAAGGAAGCAGATACATGCAGAGAGAAACACTAGTCAGGAACATGTTTCTATTTGAACTGAATACTCACAGCTGGCTCCTTGGGGAAAGTGATTGCTTCCATGTAGACCTGATGCACAAGGAGGACCAAGTTACATCACAATACAGACATCTCATCTAAAGGTGAATGTTTGTGCACATGTTTGTAAGTAGGTTGATTTGGCAGGAGCACAAGGATAGGTGAGGGGTAGGACAGGGTTGTGGGAAGTTGGGGAGAGCAACTCAAGTGCTGGAAGGGAAGGATGCAGATGGGAGCAGGTAATGTGGGGCTTGGAAGGCCCATTGGTGTCTACCTTTCTTGTCCTGGCTTGGAGAGCCAGAGAGGGCTCTGGCAGCACAGGGCAAGCAAGCCCAGTGTTAATAGAAACTGTCTGTGGGGAGCAGAAAGAGGGCAAACACAGCCTTACCCTGCCCTTCTTTCATCCTTGGTCCCCATTCTTTGCCAAACTGACATCTGGGTTCTTCCCAACAGCCCTAGGCTAGGGATGTACTTCCTGGGTCAAGGCTGCCCTTAGTTTTCATCACATACATCTTAAGAGGTTCTTCCTTTCTGAGTTGGGATTTGTCACTCTTCCACACCCACTTGTAAAGATTGAGTTTTGCACCAAGAATGGGACTCTTCCTTCTTCAAGTTAGCTCTTCCTGTCATCTTCTCTCTCATCCTAACAGCAGCCTGTACCTTCCCAGGAGCGCAACATCTGCCCACTTGCAGCATCCCTTTGGCTGCACAGATGGGAATCTCCACAGTCTCCTGTCAGTCTCCTCTACCTTAGCTGGGACATCCTTACTAATTGTATTAGTCTTCCTTCACTATAATGGAATGTCTGAAATAGTGACATAGCCCATTTTGTTAAGATAAAAAGTTTACTTAACTTTTGGGGGGTTGAAGGTCTAATGGCTCTGGACAGGTGTGCTAATGACTCCTTGTGACTGTCACTCCTCATGCAGAGTGAACAAGATTGAGAGACAGAGACAGATTGGGTATCAAGATCCCTTTTGAGATCCTCCCTCCGATTGACATAAGCACATCCCACTAGAGTCATTTGAAGGTCCTCAACAGTGACACACCGAGGACCCTATCTCTAACTCATGGACTCTTCAGGAACTAACCATCTCTAAATTGGAAGACTCGGATGAAGTTCTGAGGCATTGTTTCCTACTTGAGAACTTCTGAGTGCTCTTCATGCCCTCAGGATGAAGTGAGACCCCCACCTCCCACAGGTCTTGAGTGGTAGAGTTTGCCTTAGGTGCGCACTGCAGCCTTGCTGGTGAGCACGTGGTCCCTCTCACTACTGAGCCTGTGCATCTCTCTGCTGCTGCCTTGTTCTTTTCTTCCTCACCTTCTCTCTCAATCCAGCTAGCCTTAACTATCTTCACGGACCAAATTACCTTCTTCTTTACCACCCACCCACCAAGCTATAGCAGGTACCCCGTGTGGACTCCTGTATCTTACCCCTGCTTCTTTTGTCTGTAGCAGTGAGCTCATTGGAGCACAATCATCTCAGTCTCAAGTGCTCTGTGAGGGCAGTGACTTCAGTATACCCACTGAAAGCCCTGGCATGAGATGTGGTACGGCATGCTTGCTGGGATGAGTGAGTGGGTGTATATATCCACATTCAGACTTCTCTCAGCTGAGTTCTTTCAACTTACTCTGCTTTTATGACATCATTTCTAGTCCCCTTACCTTGTATTTCTTTTTAGTTTCGGAGACAGCATCTTGCACTGTATACCAGACATACCCAGAATTCACCATACAATCTTATGTTCACCTGGAAACCAGAGCAGTCTTTCTGCCTCAAACTTCGGAGCATTAGAACTGTAGATGTGAACAACCATGTCCAACTCCACCTTAACAGAAACTGTTTATGGGTGCTGTGCCTGCCTGTGTGTCTGTGCAACATGTGTATGGAGTGTCTCTGGAGCCCAGAAGAGGGCATCAGATGCCCTGGAACTGGAGTTACAGGTGGTCACGAGCCTCTTTGTGAGTGTTGGGAATGGAACCTAACTCCTCTGTAAGGACAGCCAGTGCTCTCAACCCCTGAGCCATTTCTCTAGCCCATGGCCCTCTCTTTTTATTCTTTTATGCTTTGGATATCTCGGTGTCTTTATCAAGTGTTATAGTCAGGTTACAATTATGTACATTTTAAAAAGAGGTTTTGGTAACTCAAGTTCTTAAGAACAAATGAAATATTAGATAACCAGGGTACAGAACAAATTTGCTGGATGACACTTTTTGGTTTTTCATGCTAAGACTTGAAACTAAGACCCCACTCGTGTTAAACATTCTCTCTGCCTCCGAGTGCTGCTCTCCCTTCCCTTTAAACTAGATTAGCACAGCCAGATGCTGGCGTGTCAGTGGGATTCGTTTCCTCCTGTTACTTTCAGAGTATAAGTCGTTCTTTGGCATGGGGGAATGACCATTTGTTAGACTGAGCTTATTAACCCACATGGTGTTCCTAGGTCATAATTACTGATTCAAGTCCCACTGCCGAGGTCTTTCTAAACAGCTTGGCTTTCTCCTTCTGTAAAATTAGGATGATTAAGCTCTCTGTCCATCCACTGCTAGTGTAAGATTGATGAGGCTATGTTAAGGAATCATATTTTGTTTCTTGGATGAAAGACATTTTGTAAAGGCCATGAATCAAAGTGTTATTATTTAAGCTTATGACATAATGGACTATCTGTGAAGAGAGCATAGTGGAAGCTCTGTTTGGTTGCTTGTGTCTTTACAATAAGCAGAATTATCAAATTGGGAGTCATTTATGGAAATACAAAGACTTAACTATTTCTCAGACAAGTGTGTGTGTGTGTGTGTGTGTGTGTGTGTGTGTGTGTGTGTGTTAATCTTAATTTAGACAGGATCTGTGTCCTTTCTATGTAAGTTAGGAATAATAAACATACATGAAGGAGTGTAGTTCTTGTGGAGGTACCTCAAGAGGCTACAGTGTCTGCCATTGCTCAGCATTCTGCAAATGAGCTGCATGACCAAGTTAGTAATTGGACTGGTTTTGAGGCAGCTGTTCACTTTTTGGTATGTACTACATCTTTAGTTCCAGTCTACAAAATTCTTGACTGTTCCCCTGGGCTGATCAGCCTCTGGAGAACGTTATCAGCCTGGAATCCTTAGGTGAAGGCATAGTTTAGACAGTTTTAAAAGGTGTGGGAGCTGAGGTTCAGTAGTCTGTGTTGGACCACAGCAGAACTGTAAGGAGTATTTAGAGAGAATTATTATCAGAAGGACCAGCTTGAGTCTGAGATCATATTGAAGATGCCATGTGGAATGCCAGTGTGGTTCAGATTAGGTCCTGAGCTCCGTCCCTTCCTGATATATTTTGCTCTTTATGTCTTCTCATGTCACCACTACACCTGCCACGGAGTAACAGTAGCCACCATTTCTTGAACACTTAGCACTTGGTTGTTCAGGGGCAAGGAAGGAATAGAGCATAATAGTCTATCTATCTATCTATCTATCTATCTATCTATCTATCTATCCATCCATCCACCCACCTATTTACCTTCCTATCTATCTATTTTTAAAAGGTGTGTCTGTCCATCCATCCATCCATCCATCCATGTTCTAGTGCTTTAACTGCTTGTGTGATGTCCATGCACCATGTACATGCAGTGCCTACAGAGGCCAGAAGAGGTAGTCAGATTCCCCTAGAACTGAAGTTTCGAACAGATGTGAGCCACCATGTGGGTTCTGGGAACAAAACCTGGGTCCTTTGAAAGAGCAGCCAGTGCTCTTAATCGCTGATCCATCTTTCCAGCCTATGAGGTGCTATTTTATATCCCTTGCTACTTAGTCTGGTGGCTGTGGAGGTTTAACCTATTGTAAGTAAAGCTTGAGAACTTCGGAGCTCTTTCGTAAGCATTTTCACTTAACAGGACTAAGCTATCTGCAGAAATGTTTTCATAATGTATTATCTTCTGTTATTGTAACAAATGCCTGAGAAAATCAGCTAATAAAGAAGAAAGGCTTATTTTGGTTCACAGTATAGAGTTTCGGTCCACAGTTTGGTTTCACTGACTTACTTCTGCCTGGTGAAACAGCAGCATTTCATAGTGGCACCATGTGATGGAAGAAGCTGGTCACTGCCTGGTGAGGGAGGCAGAGAATGGTAAAATCAAAGCAGGTAGACATTTCACAGTCTCTGTGGAGAGCATGCCCCCAACAAACTTAAACATCCTACTAGGCCCCACTGCTCGAAGTACTGTGGTCAGGTTCCTGTGGGATTCACTCTAACTAGGTAACACATAGCCATATATGTTCCGAGAACATTTTAATAATCACTAAGTAATAATGGAAGCTGAGTCTCCTAGGAAAGCAAAAGAAAGAGAAGGCAGCCTTAGTTTATTGATTTGACTAATAAAACTATGCCTGTAGTGTACACACAGTGCTGTTTGGTAATGCTTCACTTGTCTGGTTACCTATAATACAGATATGCTGCCTATTTTATAGAAAGAGTAATTGACTTTCCAAGAGGAGAGGTAATGGGTCCCAAGTCCCATAGCTGCTGACAATGGTTACTATATGTTTGTTTCTAGGAAGTTAAGTGCATAACTCTTATCTGTAGTAAGAGACCAGAACATAACCTGTCTATTATATGATGTCTGAAGTGCTGTCATCTTTGCTGCCTGAGAATATTCTTGAAAAAGCATCCAGTATTTTGTGCATCACAAGTGTAAAGTCACATAAAATCATTGTGGAGGTGCTTCCGTCCCTCTCCATAGTCTATTTCCTAACTCTGGAGACTCCTTGGGCTTCTGGCCCCCATGGAACCTTTGGCATTCTACCAGTTACTTAACAATAACAACAAAACCTTCTTAGAAAAGGCATGTTTTAGTCTGGAGTATTATTATTATTATTATTATTATTATTATTATTATTATTATTATTAATTGTTGGACAAGTTCTCATATAGCCAGGCTGGCCTCCAACTCCTCATGTAGCTAGGGATGACCTTGAACTGCTTGCTGTCCCTCTTGTTCCTCGGGATTACCCATGTGTGTCATCACACTTTGCCTGGTACTGAGGATCAACCCCAGGGCCTGGATGTGTGCTCAGTAAGCAGTCTGCCACCTGAGCCCTATCCTCACCCCTTGCCTGGAATTTGCAGTCTCATTGAGAAGTGTTGGTGACCGTGCCACTGACAGCGTCATTTCTTTGCAGCTTGAAGAAGTCCTCAGCTGAACTGAGAAAGATACTGGCCAACGGCCAGGTAGGTATTGCTGCGTACTAAACTCCAGAGTAGCACTGTTGCTGTCCAACGTGTAGCCATAGTGTTCAATGATGAAGAGTCTGCACATTTCTTCTTGTCATAAACGAATGCCTAAGCTTAATTTGATTGGCAGAACAATCTGCAGCACGTTTTTCAACCTGAGCTAATGGGTTCCACTCCCAGCAGATTGAGGCAGTGTGCACACAGCCACACTGCCATCTCAGTGTAAAAAAGTTAATCAGTTCTGAACAAGTCGTCATCCCGTCGGTGGTTGACAGGGCCCTGTGTTTTGAAGTGACTCTTTCTTTCATTATCTCTGGGGACAAAGGAGAAAACTGTGACTTTCCAGCCTTAGCGTTTCTTTTGTCCAGAGACCAGCATTGGCTTTTATGGGGACTGAAGCCAGATCGGTCAGACGTGACACATGTGTCCCTGGGCTTCAGGGAATCTTGGTTTGCCTTGTTTGTTGGGCCATCTGAAACTGAATGACCCAACCCAGCCAGGGAAGGACAAAGAGGCCTGCGAGCCACTGATTTTTCACTAATTTTGATTCAAGTAAATGGACACTCCTGAGATAGTATAGTACTTTTAAACATTCACTGGTAAATGAAGCTACCTACAGGGGCTGCAATTTCTCAGTCGCAACATAAATGCGTTTTCATGTTTGTTACAGTGAAGCCCTTTGATAGCCTTGCAGGCAGCGCCTGTCCATTGCGATCAAGCCTGCCTATTAGGCTCTATTGACTGAGACATCTGTGTCACTGCAAATAAAAGACTCTTATTGATTTTCTTAACTGCTGTTCACTTCCGTCCGTGTTTCGAAGGCTGAGATCTTAATTATCTCAGATGCTTATTCAGTGCCTTCGCACGCTGACCTCTCCAAGCCTTGTTGGCATTTCATGAATCAAAGACTTGTAGTGCAGCATGTCAAGAGGACAAAGAGGGGCCCTCCCACGTGTCCTTTAATAGCACCTGTAACATTGCACCTAATAGATGTGCGCCCTAAAACAGGACTCGTGGCAGAGCTTCTGGAAGCATGGCACACAATCTTTTGAAGATTTACAAAAAATTGAGTTGATCTGGTTCTGGCAGTCTTGTCAGTCAGTGTGTGTGAGCTCTAGTCCTTAAATGTTCCACGTACAGTGGAAGAGAATCTGGCATGGTGTTGATTGTGTGTCTAATTCTGGTAGTCGCAAATTCTGTGATAGGCTGTGCTTGCTAGGGATCAAACACAGCTCCTCCAACATTTTGAGCCGGTGCTGTATCATCAGCCTCCAAATGTTAGATAGCATTTACCTACAGCTGTTACCATGAAGCACCAAAGATGTGTTTAGACTGAGGTCTGGCTGGCTCCCCTGTGCCTGGTATGTGTGCAGCAGTGTGAACAAAAGCTGGGACACTGAGCCACGCTGTGTACAGACACATGTTCAGCCTGCTTGCATTCTAGTCACTAATTACAGTTTATGGACAAGTCACTTGTGTTTCTCAGCCGTAAAATATATTTCAAAATAGACATAAATTAAGAAGTTTTAACTACATTATTTAACCTAGGCAGTAGAGAATAAGTAGCCTGTCATACAGTCTTCTTTCCTAAATGAAAAACACTTCATGTTCACTTGTGCACGCACACGCACCACATCAGCATTCTGAAATGCCCCTCGTGCTTTGATGACAAATAGAGCCCCACAAATATTCGAGTTGTGTCAGTTATGAGGGTCTCTGCAGTGGAGACTGGCACAGCAATGGTTTTTGACACTTAACTCTTGTTTATTGCTTTCTCTTGAGAATGTGCTAACCCCCACAGTAAACAATGTGACAGGTTTTTTTTTTTTCTTTTTCTTTTTAAGGGTAAGCTTATCTTGTGTTTACTTTTGCTCAAAAAATAAATCAGTAAAATAAATAAATAAAGATGAGAGACAAGGAAGGGTATTGCTCCCTCTTAAGCTTTCAGAAGCCCCGCTTGTCCTCGGCCCTCCCTGGTGCTGTGGAGTAACTAAGCAAGGGTGAGATTGCATTGCAGGGAAGTACAGAGGGTGGCGTGAGCATCAGTAAATCTCACGGGTGAGCACTGACACCGTTTGCCACGGAAGGTGTAAGTCACATTTAACGATACTTGAACACTTGAGTGTAGTTTTATTTTAGTGGTTTAAGCTCTCAAGCATTAATAATGATTTGCCTTCCCACTAGTCTCCACTTAGATTTCATAAGGAATTCATATTAATCATTAACAGAAAGGGACATGATTCTTCAAGATAATCAAATATTGACAGGTTAGAAATAGCTTTCTGCCTGGGTTCATTGATATAGGTTATGTGATATAAATATTTATTTCTTTTCTGTCACTCAGAGTAAATGCCACCAATTGATTCAGCATTGATAGAGTGTCAACAGTTCATAAGAAACATTTGACTGGCTTGTGTTTTCCGATTAGTCTCTGCTCTATAAAGTGGGATTTACTAAATCTCCCCAATTGTCTGCTCATAGAGTGTGACGCCTTCTGAAACCATTATTGCTTCGATTTGTGAAGCAAAAGTCTCATGCTAGGACTCAGTTCTGTCAGGCTTTTACATATAAGAAAGGATTAATTGAGCATTTTTATTTTAATGATTTATAAGCGATGCATACTTATTCTCTTTAACACAGGCAGACAATAAACAAAGAACATATTCTTTGCTAGTCCATAATTAAATTCCATTTGGCTGTCCCCATTAATTTCATTAATATGTTAAATCAAGAACCACTTAAAAGTTTTCCTTTAGTCTTTGGTACAGAGCTATTCTTTTCTTGTTAGCACTCTTTGGTGGGAGATTCTAGTTCTCCAGCTTAATAAATAAATAAATCAAAAGCTATTTGGAGCCCGTCTTTCTGAGACCTCTGACTCTGACTCACTACAGTATTTTTGGAGTATGTTTTCCTCACTCAGAGTCCAGTGTGGCGCTGTCTGTCTAATGTCGGCCCTGGGTTTGAAACTGCCTGGAAAGAACCTGGAGGGTCAACTCAGAGGATTTTATAAAATAGCTAGTAGTCATTCCACAGACCTGTGACTTTTACCTCAGTGTCTCTAAAGTGGTTTCTCTTCCTTTTTTTGTTTGTTTGTTTGGTTGGTTGGTTTTTGTTTGTTTGTTTGTTTGTTTTGTAGAGTGACTATAGTTCCTGCTCCTTGTAAGCCCAGGTTAACACTCAGAGAAGTCACACTGGCCAGTCCCTTTCCTACCACACCTTTGTTGCTTCTAGACCTTCAGATGCCTTTAGAAAACTCCGTAACCTGGGGAGGGTAGGAATCTGCTGTAAAAACTATCTTTAAAAACCCCAGTCAGCCCCAGCCTGGTGCGCTCATCTCCCTTGTGAAGCCCGAGGCAGAAATGAAGCTGCGAGTGAGTCAGAACTGCAGAGTCCTTCCTTCTGTCCAGACACAGCCGGCCTCACTGCTGGCTGCTGGCCCGGCTGCTTCCTCGCCCTGCTTCTCTTCTAAGCAGAACGGAGCAGCCACCAAGCATCCGCTTTCCTGTTTGTGGCTACGGAGTGATTGTGACTCCTGGGCTCTTCTTCCTCTTCCCTCATATCTGTTAGTTTACTGCTGCTTTGCATTTTGCAGTTAAAACAAGGAAAATCAATTATAATTAAAAGCTAGCATCTTCATCGAGTTAATAAAAACCAATCTCACACCTGTTCAGTTTGAAAACCATGTGAGGTGTGCGTGAGGAGTAGTGCATGCATGTATATGCATGGCATTGTGCATACACACAGAAGTCCGAGATTGGCTGAACTGCCTCCCTCTATTGCTGAGCATTTTATGTTTTGAGACAGGGCCTCTCCCTGAACCAAGGGTTTTCTCTTTTGGTTAGCTTGCTGGCTAGCAAACTCTGCAGATGATCTGCCTCTGCCTCCTGGCCCTGTGGGTATAGGTGTACACCTCTGGGCCCCACTTTATGTGGATGCTGAAGATAGGACCTCAAGTCTGCATGCTTACATAGCAAGCGTTTTGCCAACCAGTCATCTCTCTAGTACTTGAGCTACACATTTTGTTCTTAAGTTTTCCTTTCTTAGAAATAAATGAAATTTACTTTGAAAATTGCTTTTCGGTCAGTGGTTTGCCTGTCTGTGCACAATGACTGTTGGCAGTCAGTGTCCCTACACTGCACTAGAGACAGAGTGCTGATTTTGAACTAGGGTACTGATTGACAGGTTATAAAGTGACTTGGGTTCAATGGTCTTAAAATGCTATAGAACTATGCTCTTATGATACTTGGTCCTAACTACCCTAGTCACATGAATCCCTCTGTAGGCTTGGGAATCCTGCCTCCATTTCTTAGTAAACACAATTCCTGCACTTCATTTTGAAAAGTTCATTTAATGTGCTTATCTAATTATAAATAACAAAAATGCTAGAGATATGTACATAGGTGTTATTTATTTATTGAGAAAGAGTCTTACTACATAGCCTTGGATAGCCTCTAAGTCATTATGTAGACAAGGCTGGCCTCAAACTCACAGTTATCCCCTTGCCTTTTCCTCCCTACTCCTGGTACTAAAGGAGTGCCCCACCATGCCTGGCAGTTTTATTTATCTCTATTTGTGTGCATGCCTGCATGTCTATATGTACACCATTTGCATGCAATACCTACAGAGACCAGAAAAGAGAGCATCGGATTCTTCTGGACCTGGAGGAACAGGTGATCATGGGCCTCCCAGTGTGGGTTTTAGGAATAGAATCCATGTCCTCTGTAAGAGCAGCAAGTGTTCTTAACCACTGAGCCATCTCTCCAGCCATTGGTATTTTATATTTAATATTACAAAAAGAAAAAGGAAAAGAAAAGAGAAAAGAGAAAAGAAAAGAAAAGAAATACCATCAATTCTTTTGCTGGGCAAAGACTTGTATACCTTCAAACAGCATACATCATTTAATATGGATGTTGTCTTTTAAAGAAACACACTCTTTGAGCCTGTAATTCAGAACCACTTCTGTATTTATGATCTTGCATAATCTTCCTCATTATCTGGGAGATTCCTTAGTTTCTTCTTTTTTTTTTTTTTTTTTTTTTTTGGTTTTGCGAGACAGGGTTTCTCTGTGTAGCCTTGGCTGTCCTGGAACTCACTCTGTAGACCAGGCTGGCCTCAAACTCAGAAATCCGCCTGCCTCTACCTCCTGAGTGCTGGGATTAAAGGCGTGCGCCACCACACCCAGCTCCTTAGTTTCTTCTTAATCTTTAGCACTCACTCATATACACATGCAGCATCAGGCTTTGCCTCTCTTGACTTCCCACCCACCTCCCTTGTGAGCCTCTAAGCCCCTCCCCTATAATATGACCTCATTATTCCTAATGAGGCTAACATTCGGGATACTGGCCACTCCTCTTTTGTGAGTACTGTGATTGTAGGAGTAAATGGTCAGAGACACCCATACCTTGCCCTTTGCCTGTGGGGAGGACTTGATCACAACTGTTAGTCCTCACAGACCTCAGAGCCTCTGTGTTATATGCCTACTTCCCAAGTGCCCTTTTATCTCACTGCTGCATATTCAGAATTTGTGGACTTGACCAAGTGAAATTTCTCTCTCCTAGAAATTTACTTCGAGCCACAGTGAGAATGTATCTTGTTAGGCAAGTTAATGGTGCAAATTAGTTTGTTGGAGGCATGTTTAGATTACCTAGAGGAATGCTCTCAGGGAATTGGCTTGGTAGCGGGCTGTACCTGCCAGTAGACACTGCTGTTTATGAACCCTTCATCAATCAGAGTGAAGCAAGCGGCAGTCCTGCTGGCGTAGCATCTCAGCTCACTTCTTGGGCTGCTATTGCTAATGCTGTTGGAAAAGGTGCCATTTAAGTCCAGAGTAATGTGGCTTTCTTTCCTTCATGCCACATCTATTTCTACAGGGTAAGATATCATTTTATTATATTAGTAGTTTAAAGGTCATGGAGAACAAAGTTTTCCTCAAATAGTGAAGCAGTTGGCAATTGTTCTGACTTGTCTGCCAGCATTTTTCTACTGACCTTAAATATTGCAATTAGCTGATTGTAAATTGCATCAATCAGGTAGTACAACAATTAAATCTGGTGCTGAATTGACCCTTACACAGGAGACTGTCGATACTCTTTTAGGAACTGGCAAAATGGCTTGGCAAGGAGGCTGTCGCTTTTGCTTGCACCACACACTTAATTATCACAGTCCTCTGAAGCTTCAACTGCAGAAATGCATAGAAGAAAACTATTTCCCTTGATAAATGTAGCCCTTGCTTTATTCAGTTGGTGGGAGTTTAGAACAGAGCGAATATTTAAAGCTTTACCATAATAATGGTCCAAAAGCAAACTATTATTTTCCAAGTGATATTGAATTAAGGACTCCATCTATTTTCTGCCCAATGCATGGTAGTGCAATTCCCTAGAAATTGATTTTTTTCAGGGCTTCCTTTCCCCGAGCCTTAGATATGTGGAAAAGAATACCTTTATTAAATCTACTTGGTGAATAAAGTTGGCAGTTAATTTTTATTCAACTGTACCAGTGCCTAAAGAATTACTGAATATATCAAATGGAGTCAGATTAGCCTTAAAATCATTTGATAAATGATTATTTAGGGGGTACCTTAAAGGCTTGAAAACATTACTTTTTGGGTGCTAACACAACTTACCTGCCAGATACAATTACAAAGAAGAGTGGTGTTCTTGGTATAAGTTTTGTAGAATTAGAAAACATGGTGTCTTGTACATTAAGTTACAGGAGTAGCATTAGTTGATTTTACACACATGCTTAGTGTGTTCTCTGTAGGCCTGTGATTTGCCATTTACCAGCATAATATGACTTCTATTCAGCTTTAGCACTAATTTATCCTTTGCAAAGAAAAGCTCCTTCTACTCTAAAAAAATGATAAACATTATTTAGTTAGTTTGTTCAATGTTAATTATAGGGTCACCAGAGGAGTTTTGGGGGGCTGTCTTATTTACACTACATGCATAGATTACTTTGTGTGTGTGCTCACACACACACACACACACACACACACATGTCCCGAGCTTGACTTTGGTTCTGTGTGTGTTGCCGCTTGGCATTAGTTCTGCGTCATGCTGGAGACCGCTCTCCTATCAGTATCTCTGACCTGACCCTTCTGAGCTATGTTATATCATTCCATTTTGACACCTTTTATCAAACTTTAATGAAATGACCCAGGCAAACAAATTGTCATTAAACTTTCCATCACTTTGTCCCTTGGTATCGTCTTTTATAAATTGGACAGCAAATGTTGTATTGATCCTCTCGTTCTTGCAGCTGAACTTGGAATGACCCAGCCTGCTTGTTGTTTATGGCCCAGAGTTGCTTTCCTTGACATTTCCATCCGCAGCATGACACCCTTTTTGTTTTTCTTTCTTTCCTGTGGAGATGAATGAACAAGACATACGGTATCGAGACACCCTTGGTCATGGCAACGGAGGCACAGTCTACAAGTGAGTAGTCATTCTGTCTAAACTTGCTGTTTACTTCACCAAGTGCTGGGGACCCAGGGCCCTCATAGCAGAGGTTTACACAGCGCCACCGCTTAGATTTTATTTGCACATTTGACACCGGAATTCTGCAAGACAGCTTCTATTTTCTTGGGAATTGCCTGAAAATGCATTTATATTGCCTTTTTAATATTTCTGAGTCTGCATCTCTCCTGGGTGGGTGGTGGCTAGTCCACCATTAGCAGGTGTGCCTTTTTACTGGCCTGAAGTTTAGCGTGTGCCCGCCTTTGCTCTTTAACACTCTCACTGATTATTATTTTTTGGAAGCTTGTTCTCACCTTATGCTAGTCCCTCGCCTGTTTACAGTTATGCCCAGTGGATGCCAAACTTTATAAGTGCCATTGCTGTGCCCTGTGCTGACACTGTTATTAAAAACCTTCTTCCTGTTATGCTTCCTTCCCTCTCCTCCCCCCAGCACCCGAGAGAATGCCTACACACACTGATGAATATGTTAAGTTAGAAAGCTCTCCCAAATTCCAGTTGCAGCGATCTTACCCTAAAGGACTGTTCATTTTCATATTAAAAAATGCTAAGCATAAAAAACAGCTCTCTCGACAGGGAAGTCCCTCTCATGGCAGTGCAAAGTTTAAACTACATAATGTAATATGTGGCACTTAATAGTCTGCAGTGGTGTATGAAAAATATTCCACTAGGAATTAACAAATCCATCCTCTGTAAGAAAGCCCTCAGGGTAACAGAGCTTTCTTCCACACACACCAGCCCCACACTGCATTGGGCTGTGCTTTGACCGTAGCTACTGTAATATTAAAAATAATTGGGGTTATAAAAGAATTAATTTGTGTTCTGATTGGATCCTCGTGAGCCCAGCACATCCTTGTGTACTGATGCTACCTTGGCATGGAACTGGACATGGAATGAAGAAGTCCTTCAAATCATCTGATCTAGTTATCCCCTCGGGCTCAGTCCCCAGGTACAGCCAGGCTGTGAGTCCTCCCCCCAGAACATAGGTCTTTATGAACTTAAGCCTGGCTCCACATCACATGCACACCCTCAATCCCAACACTCAGAAGCCAGAGGCATGTGGGGTTTTGTGAGTTCCAGGCCAGCCTGGTATAGATAACAAATTCCTGGAAAGCCAGAGATGCAGTGAAACCCTGTCTCACCATCAACAAAAACAAAACAAACAAACCAACAAAACCCTCTTTAGTTATACTGGTCAGTCCTAAGGATGCTGGGGCAAGTGGATTGTCTGAGGTCAGTGTGAACTTAATGATGTGTTAATGGCCAGTATATGCAACAGTGTGTGGCCATGACTCAAAAAAAAATTTAAAAATGAAACAAAAACAAAAGAAGAGAATGTATGCTCATCTTTTAGATTATTTTTTCTATAGACAGTTTAATAAGATGAATTGTTGGTCTGAAATTAAGTCCCGCCACAATTAGAATCAGAGACAAATTCGCTTTGGGGCTGGAATTGAACCTAGGTCCAAGGGTTCCTGGAAGCTGTACCTTCAATACAGATGTTAAGAATTTAATAATCTGGGGGCTGGTGAGATGGCTCAGTGGGTAAGAGCACCCGACTGCTCTTCCGAAGGTGATAAGTTTAGGTTCCAGCATCCACATGGTGGCTCACAACCATCCGTAACGAGATCTGGCGCCCTCTTCTGGAGTGTCTGAAGACAGCTACAGTGTACTCACATATAATAAATAAAATAAATCTTTAAAAAAAAAGAATTTAATAATCTAAAAAAAATTAATCATCTGTATAATTGTAATAGGAAAATAAAAAAGAAGGGACTGTACAGGGATGTGTAAGTAACCTGCCCACCTCCCCAAAGGATAGTTATAACATGAGATTATGCTACTGTTGTTTCAAAAATATTTTTAATCATGATGAAATATAAAACGTATTATCATAACCATTTTATATAATTTTTTAATGACAGAACTGCACTGTGTAGCCCTGGCTGACCTGTATCTTCTTACTTAGACCAGGCTATCCTGGAACTCACAGAGACCCACCTGCCTCAGCCTTCTGAGTGCTGGGATTAAGAGCATGCACCACCATGCCTGTCTTTGTAAGCATTTTAATGTGTGGTATAGCATTTTAGTGCACTCCTATTCAGCAGATGCTGGCAGCCCCTCTGTCATCTGTAGAACTTTCCTACTCAATATCCTGCCTACCCTCTTATGCTACAAAACTGGGCTAGCAATCCTCTTATTGTGACAGGCATGTCTAAGGGATATTTCAAATGTCTGTAACACAGACCCTTTTCGCTACATGTCATTGTCAGCTTCTCCTAAGGGTTCACTTAGCCACCATCGTCTGCACTTACCGTGACTGTCACTGAGACTGTCACTGTTACTGTTTGGACAGCATTTGCTTCTGGAAAGTGAGGGCAGTGTCTTGGGGGTAGACTACTTTAAATAGTAGATTTCTCATAAGAAACTTCAGGGATCCTATTGCCTACGCAGTTCTCTTATGTGTATTTTTTTGTTTTGTGAAACTGGATCTGACCACATTGGCCATGGTCCTAAATTCCCTGATGCAAGCAATCCTTTTGCCTTAGCTTCCTGACTATAGATGTGTGTCACTGCAGTTGGTTCATATCCAGTTCTTAAGGAGAGTGTGAAGTGCTCCATGGTTGTGCCTCGTTTCTGGGCTTTAGGGTGCAATGTCCTTGTAACCCTGGCTTTCAGTTCTCCACAGAGCAGAGCTACAGTCATCAAGAGCTGAGAGTCCACTTTACTGAAGTCTTTAAGGAACTCTGTTCAATGTGCTGAGAGTCCACTTTACTGAAGTCTTTAAGGAACTCTGTTCAATGTGCTGTGGTTTGGGTTCCTCTTATACCAAGTATACTTTAATAGTGTTTACTATAAAAATTGTGAGGGTTTTTGGGGTTTTTTTGTTTTTTGTTGTTTTTTTCAGAAAAAAATGATTATGTTAGGGGCTATGCTACATAAACTAGATGAAGAAAATATTGGAAAATCCACTCATTGGTAACAAAACTGCCTAATGGGTCTATTTAATTTTTTTCCATTGGAAGTATAATAAAGCTACTAAGTGCGTATCAGAAGCCCAGTGTTTCAGTCTTTACGCTTCGCTTGCTGGGACATTGTAAATCTCAAGCGATGTGGTGCCTCGTGGAGCTGCAGTGTATCTCATTTAATAGTTGGCACATTTTCATCTTTCCAGTCTGGATACTTTGCTCAACTGGCAGTATGTAAGCTGGCTGACATCTGGACCTGGTGGTAGTATGGATTCTGTGCCCTGTCCTGTTCTGAGCCATTCTCTGTGTTTTCCTAAGCAGTTGGTTTTAGTTGGTATTTTTTGTATTACTAATTTGAATCATAAAAGAAATTGAGATTTGAAGTATAGCCCAAGTGTAGCAAGAAGAGAAGTTTGGGGAAAGAATATGGGTTCATTTTCATTACTCCCTTACCTCAAGGCCCGTCTCTGAGAAACAATGTTTTTACAGGAAAGACAGACTTTAATTCCTGATTCATAATGTACTTCAAAAATTCTGTGGATATAGCAGGCAGTATGGGTTGTAGTTAAGTATGCTGTCCTTAAGTATGTCCCATGAGAATCGACAAAACAATCTCAGAATCATCTTTGGACTCCATTAGCTTAGAGAGGTCTTCACTATGGTACATGTTATATTTTTTCTAATTATCCTACAAATAAAACATTATTATATCATATTATGACACTATGCTTTTCTGAACGCTTCACAGTATTTGCCTGTGTATCACAGTTTGTTTTCAGGTTGTCCCAGGGTGGCTTATATAGTGTGCACCTGTTGTGCCACTGGAAGTGAGCGAGCTTCTATTTGTTTAGTCATTCACTGGCCAAGCCAGAGCTCCAGGTAGCAGATCCTTGTCTTTCTTTTTTCCCTTCTGTGCTTTTTCCCTAGGCAGCGCTGTTTCTCAAGGTCACACCGTGTCTCTTGTGTTCCTCTGTGTCCTGGCATCCCAGGAGCGGCATTATGAACTAAGTGGCTAAAGTAAGAATGAGGGCAGGGGCAGTGGGGGCTTTCAATCAAGTTCTGTAATTGCCCCTTCCCTGTCTCTCCAGCTTGAGAGGTTGTGTAATACATTCAGAACATTTGCCTAGAAGGGGGTTCCCAGACCAAGGATATCTATGCAACGAGTAATTCTCTTGTAGGTGGTAAGACTTTGATGACATAGCATCTCCTGACCTAGCCAACTAGTCCCTGTCCCCTTCCTTTGGTTAGTGTATGACATTGAAACCCCAGTAGTTAGCAGGCGCAGTGGCTCTGGACACACCCTCTGCTCCCAGGGCCACTCAGGGCCCGCTTTGCATGGAGCTGCTGGAGCTCAGGCTTCAGAAGTGCAGGATGCACAGTCTTGGGGTCACACCAGGCTGCCTGTTAGCTAACAGTTGCCCAAGTCACCAGAGGCTCATCATTTCTGGTTTTTTGTTTGTCTGTTCTCTAATGCAAGCTCTTTAAGTTAAGTCTTAGATTGATCATGACTTCCAGTCTTTAGGTATTAGAAATCAGTAGTGAATTTTCTATTCCAGCTCCTTCCTGGGGTCCAGTGAAGAATCCAGTCTGCATATGGGTAAACTTTTCAGTGATACAATAGGTAGTATATATTCCACCCAGATGATGTTTAAAGGATTGAATATTTATCATTGTTTAAGATTTTTATCTAGGGAAAATAATAATAGTAATTCACAAAGGGTTGGTTTCTGCTGTTTCATTTATTTTAAGTGGTGCTCATGAGACCCTGGGCTGGGAACAGTCCTTGAGGGAAGAACAAAGATCATATGAGTTTCTAAGTCTTGTTTTGCCCCTGTGATATGACTATAAAACCAACTAAAATAAATATGTGCTTAGAAGCTGGGATTCATTATAGTAATGTGGTTTATTTATTGAAAAACAGAATCTCTGATGGGCAGTTGCATAAAATACATAAGTTACCTAATTAAATGCTGTTTAATAGGCAAAATACTTCAAAACCAGAGGATTCCTGAAAACATAGCAGAATTAGCCTTGTTGGTCATCGTGCAGTCAGCGCTAAGGGCACTGTCCTGATGGGCAGCAGGCGGAGACACAAGTGGGCTGTGGTGACATTTCAGTCATCTAGAGTAGTGGTTATCAACCTGTGGGTCACCACCCCTTTTGGAGGCCAAATGACCCTTTCACAGAGTCATTATAATTTCATATATCAGATATCCCGCATATCAGGTATTTATATTATGATTCCTAACCG
Source organism: Mus minutoides (assembly GCA_902729485.2). Lineage (NCBI taxonomy): Eukaryota > Metazoa > Chordata > Mammalia > Rodentia > Muridae > Mus > Mus minutoides. The sequence goes on from LR753378.1 coordinate 515,781, forward strand.
TAGCAAAATTACAGATAGGAAGTAGCAACGAATATAATTTTGTGGTTGGGGGTCACCACAACATGAGGAGCTGTGTTAAGGGTCGCAGCATTAGGAAGCTTGAGAACCAATGCTGTAGAGTGTAAGTTGGAGGTATCTTTCCCAGTATATGCACACTCTATTATGTCTGTATAACGCTAAAATTGCCTGAATGCATCCATTGTTGAGTGAGGCATTGAGGTTCACTCCGAGCGAATTGACTATTATTGAAATTATTTATTTAGAACCACATAACACCCCAGAAGCTTTGACTTCCTCTCTCGCCAGCCAGCATGCACATGTCAGACGAAAGCAGTGACCCTACTCCTTCATATTCCCCCCGACCTGTATCTCATATATTAAAAGTAGTTTTTAAATGGTCTTGATATTGACCTGAGAGGCAGGGTGCTTGTTTGATTTATCTTGACTTTAAATTTCCAATGAAATGAAGAGCATTTTCTTTGCAGCCAAGATCATATTTTAAACAAGCAACAAGACATCCTCCTAATGTAAAATTAAATACTTACATATGGCTGGGTTGTGTTATGGTATCACTTGGCAAGCAGGGATATTAATGTTTTCAGAAAATCAATGAGTATTTGTCAAATAAAATTAATTATGTATGTGTCCCCTCTTCCCTGGCAGCCCTCACGGTTCTGGGTGTGTTCCCTGGGCACTGTGCTGCTGAGATGCTGAAGAGCAACCCTGTGCCCAGGCTTCTCACTCTGTGCCTTTCCCACTGTGGCCCCAGCCCTCCTCCCTCCGAGTGCATGCGCCCATATCCATTATGGCAATGATGGATTATTGGCATCTCACCAACATGACAGGGTGTCACAGGTCGCTGAGCAGAGACTTTCAGACTGTGTTTCCACTCGAATTAACTATTATTGAAATAGTTTATTGAGATTGAAGTATTGATCTTTTCCCCCCTCTAAATGTAGCTTAAGGGAAGGAAGAGGAGGCAGTGGTGTTTTTGAAAGACACTAAATTTCATTTTTAAAAATCTCATTTATTTAGCCTTTTCTTTTTCCTGTTTTATAGCCCCTATAGTTTTATTGCTTGGAAAAGGGTATCTTGGCTTTATTTTTATGACAGTATAATTATACTTCAGAAATGCACTTGATTACTATGGGTAACAAAATTGTTCTACTATATTGGTTTGGCCAATATTGCTATACAAACAACTTTTCAGTCAATTGAGTCTGGTAAAAATCAATACATTATGGTAATATTTCAAGTAAGAACTTGCTGAATCTAAGTGTTTTAACACATTCTCTTTCAGGGAAAAATAATTCTGAGATAGCAAGACTTTTTGTAATATTTTATGTTAATGAAATGCTTTGTTTATGGAGAAATTTAAGTCCCCAGTGAGGGTGCTTATGCGCAGGTGCAAGCTTCATGTTAGCAGCATCCATTAGCAGACTTGGGAGGGATACGGCTCCATAGGCTGCATCAGGTGACATCTGACTGTGACTCCATCCTGTAGCTTACCCTCTTGGCCTTCTTGACGGGATATTTTTCTTGACAGAGACTTGAGTTCAGAAGACAAATGTAGGCAGGTAATACAGGCCTGGCAGTGTGCCTCTGTAGACTTTCATTTGTTGACTTGCAAGTTCTTAGCATGTGTGATGTCAAGTGCCCCATGTCCCAAGAGCCATGAGTCCTGTCCACAGGTGACACAGGGTCTCCAGCTGTGGGGTCATGAGAGACTGACCAGGAACAGCCTCGTGAAGGATCTGAAACTTGGTGGAGTTGGCTTTTACCCAGTGTAGAGAAAGTAAACGGGTCCATAGAACTGACTGTTGCTGCACCTAGACAGTTTGCTGTGTTCTGAAGGCTAATCGCTTGTCTCCAGTATCTCTCTGAGTTCTATTCTCTTCCTGATGTTCTGCCATTGTGTGGTCCTTTCTGCAAGCTATTCGTGTCTGGGTCATCTTGTAGCAGTCCTCCTCACAGTGCTTGGCATGGGGCCTTGTCTATACTAATCACCAAGAGCTTTTAGAACCACCCTGCAGAAGCAGGGTCTTCACACAGTGGAAATACAAGGTGGTGACCATGGTCGGGTGCTCTAGAACCACCTACTGTAAGTAGAGAGACAGGGCCATTTCTCGGAACTGCTGAGAAAAAGAACTGTCCCTCAGACCTAAATATAAGCTGACTGCATAGATCCCTCCTGAGTCTGAGAGAGCTAATAAAGGGCCTTTAAATGTAGTACTAGCAACCATAAATATCTTACGCCAGATCCATTTGGTTTTGTTGTTAAATTTTATCCTGGGTTATGTATTCATTTATTCAGTGAACTAGTAGTTACTGAGTGTCACTGTGTGTTAAGACTGTTGTAAACACATGCAGTCAACTAGCAGACAGGACAGTCTAGGGTCCCAAACAAAGGGTCCTTGAAGAAGTAAATGCCAAAGTAAGATGATACTTGACCTTGTGGTTGTTATGAAGTATGGAGAAGAGGTGCCAGAGAAAGGTTTAACTGAGGAAATGTTATTTGAGCTGAGACCTGGCAGATAGTCATGAGAAAATCAAGGCGAAAAATCTTCCGGAAAGAAGGGACCACTCAAACCAAAGCCCTGAAGTGGGCACAGAGATATCACACCTAAGCCAGTGTGGTTGGAACAGAGAACTCTCTGGGAGACTGGACAGATGGACAGGAACTGGTCACAGCAGGTCTGTAGACCTGGTGAAGAGGCCGTCATGGTTCCCTGGTATTTTATAAGCGAGGAAGAGCAGGGAGGGGTAAAGTGGCATGCCCAAAGCTAAGAGCACAACTCAAGGTGGCTCGCCCGGGCCCGTGCCTGGGGTGCTGCTTCCCAGGCCACTTCCACTCCATTCCATTTATTCTTTGAATTTTAAAATTGTAATGCAAGTGCTTTATTAATGTAAAACAGAGACTAATGTATGTCAATGGTGAGCTCTATCCAGGGGTTAATCTTAGAAGCTCTATCCAGGGGTTAATCTTAGAAGCTCTCTCCAGGGGTTAATCTTAGAGCTCTATCCAGGGGTTAAGTTTAGAAGCTCTTTAGTGTCTCGGCCCACGGTTACGACAGCATGACTAGCTGCTGGTCTACCCTTTGGGTCTCTTTATTTATCCAAAGGCATAGAATTTAGTATTGAATCCCTAGATTAATTATTTGGTTGTACAAATGGAGGTGGCACATTTCTTGACTCCTAAGACAAACTAAAATTTTAAGTCCATTTTGCAGTAGTTGACATGTTAGAAAATTATAGTCTCTTTGTTGGCATATTGCACAAGTAAATATTTGTAAACTACAGTGTCTAGGGCCTTTACTTAAATTGCTTTTTTGGAAAAATAATTCACTGGAAAGTCTCAAAGGCATTTACTGTGTATAACTTTGGGCCACCTTTTCCCTTTCTTGTGTTTGGCTATTTTAATGTAAGAGACCATGTTCCTGTTACATACATTTCTACTTTTCTGGCTCTGCTATACATCTTAACATGGGATTGGAGGAATAGTTACTAAAGTAGGCAGGTAGCAGTAGGGTCTGGGTTATAAATATTAAGCTTAAAGTGATTTGTTTGTTTGTTTGTTTTAGTATTAATTTGCTTTTTCGGTGCAACGTAGTATAATATCCTCCTGACCATAAAATGTCCATGCCAGAGTTTATTGCATGACAGCCAAGTATTTGGTGTTCCACTTGGAGCAGAGTGCATGGTTTTGTTTTGTGAATTCACATAATAAAATGAAAACAGTGTTCTGACAAAATTAGAACTTGCTTCTGGGCACAATCAATATAGCACTTTAACCAGCTTTTGTATTTAGAAAATACAAACATGTTCACCCTCAAATACCCTGGTTCTGTTCTAGCCTGTGGCCACAGAAAGGGTGCTCAGTGAGAAAAAGTAAAGGTTTGATTAAACCATAATTAACTTTTGAAATGGTTAGCTAAGAACTCTGAATAAGATATGGTTTTAGATTGTTTCAACAACAAAAAGTATAGCAAATGAAACTTTATAGTGTGGTTGCAAATGAAACACAATCTCAGAATGACTACCACAACATGTGCACTGAGCTAAATTTGCATACACTACTTATTTCTTCTCTTTTAACTTTTTTAAAAAGATAATTCTTAGTGAATGTTTGCGGAACAAGAAAGGGCCAATCAGAAGTGTCTCTACAACTTATGAAGCACAAGCAAAGCATTTCAAGGGCCTCCTCTCAGCCACTGTGCCCCCAGGGCCCAGAGTTAGCTGGGCTTCATTGTACTTCACCAGGATGTTGGAAGTGGCTGAGCACAGAAAGACTCCATCCTCATTTGACTGCAGACAAGCTGCAACCCTGAGGATGCAGAGCAACTGGCCTCTCAAACCCAGGCCTGATTATTCCTTCTGATCTCTTCCAAGTGCCTTTCCACTTAGAAGCCTCAAATAAGCAGAGTAGGCCGAAAGGTTTGTGCCAGCCTTTTCAGGGGGCAAGCACTGGAGTTGGTTATTGTTATTTTTTTGCACGGGCTCATGTTTCATACTGATGGCCCATGCCAAGTAGACACTGTCTCCCATCCTGCCTCCTCCCTGGAACACTGAGCTCTTTGAAGGAGCAGACAGAGCCAGTGTCAGACCTGTTGATGTTGACCTCTGACCACTAGTCATTTCATATGGTTCCTTGCTAATTGTATCTATAGTGGGTTTTTGTTGTTGTGACTTGGTGAGTATTTAATCTTTCTCTGGAATGATGTTAGTGTTTTGGGCTTTCTGATCTTTATGAGGCAGTTTGTCCATCCCCACCATATCACCCTTTCCCTCCTTCCACATATCTGGCTTTGAAAATGTGTGTGGCCAAGTTTTGCCGTGCTGTCTTAAATGGATTAGAGACTATGACCTTCTCTTGACTGATCTCTGAGGACTCTGTAGAGCAAAATGTTACCTAGTTTTTCAAGGAGAACATTCTTACACAATTTATATGTTGTTAGAAGTCACTAAATTTACAATAAAAAGTATGCCATGTTCTCAAAGGACAGCAACACAGAGCCAGTGCTGGGGTGCGCAGGAGCACCTTCATCCCTTCTTGCTTGTTTGAAGGTAGTGTAGGTCTGGTGGTAGTTTGTATTCCTTTTTGTATTAAAGTAACAAGTCTCTCCTGGTTTATTTTGACCTGGTCATGATGTGTCCATTCCACAAAGTCTGTTATGCACAAAAGTGCACAAAATGAAGATAAAGTGCCTCTCTCCAGCCTGACAAAAGCCATTCCTTTGCAGAGTGGTAGCTGTAGTGGAAGTAAATAAATGAATGGACAGCAATCACAGCCTAGTTGATGGAACTGTTCAATTAAAGCACAGGCATTTACATGGTGTAATTTCCCTAAATTGCCAATGAGCCCCTTTAGACACAACCAGTGTTCAAATTGATTTCAGCATTGATTTTGGCTGAAGCTGATAAATTTCTGCTTGTTAGTTAAAGTAATTTTGCAGAAGACTTTGTACTGCAGTATTGAAGTGTTCATTTAGCTGATGGTTAAAAGAGGAGTTATTTACAGAGGCCTGTACTGTTGTTCTGAGATGGGACAATTCCCCAATCATCTTTTACTTTTAATTTTTTAGGCTTCAGTATACCAATCAATAGGTGATTGAAACTGATTAAAACTTATCCAACCAGCTGCCTATGGCAGTTTAATTAGAAGCCGGTTGATTCTTAAATTAAACGTCTTGTTTTCATCGCATTGGCATCTTCCAGAAGAGTGAGGGCTAACCGTGCTGAAAACCTAAAACTGGGCTTCATTAAGATAGCTCATGAGTGTGAAGCTGCCCGAGAATGGCTCCTCGGGCAATCCAAAACATACATGGGCTTTCGGAGAGCAGGAGGGATGGTTTTGGTTTTAGGTAAGATGTACGGACAAAGGGCCATCTGTTTGTGACATGTCACTGCACAACAGTGGGTGCTGGGGCTCAGGTTTAACACACAGTAGGTTTGAAGAGGCCATCAAAATAGTCAGTGAGTCTCTGGCTCTGACACCTCAGATGGAGTATTTGTTATTCAGTCTTGAGGTCTCAAGTAAAATAAGTGTCACTGGATAGTAAACAAGGATCTTCACAAAAGCCCATGTTGACTTCCCACAATTGTGAGTAGGGTTGCAGGACAGATTTTAGCCATCCCCCACTTCCCTTGCGTCCCCACACTCATTTTATCTAGTATAAGACAGTTCTTGGGTTTGTAATGAAAGCGGGTTGATATTTCTGTCATAAGGGACATATTGCATCTGGCACTACAGGGAAGGGAGTAAATGACTCACTTTTCAGAGGTGCATTTACTCTTTGACCCACTAGGGTACTATTTAGTGTTCTAGAAGAGGTAATTTAGTAAATTGCACCCCAGTGGCCTGGAAAAGTTAATGCAGCCCTGAAAAGAGAGCCATTCGATCGATTTCTCCTATTGCTTTTTAAAAATCAGCACCAACCATATCCAGGGTGCCCAGATGACTGTTGGAAAAGGGCTCTCGAAGCAGCCAGTTCACACTCATGTAGAGCTTGGTCTGGCTTTAGAGGGCCCAGATCCACTTCCTACTCTGGCGTTTATCAAACAGAAATGTGAAGCTTCCATTCTTGACTCCTTGACCATAGATTGACTGTCGAAGACACCTCCCTGACAGATTTTCATACAATAGCAAATAGCCTCTCTGTATAAAAATATTTCCCAACCACACTTCTCTCCTGTGCTCCCCACTCCCAGCTCCTAGTGCTAGCAGACCTGGCTGCTCTCAGCCTTGGTCAGGGAAGCTTAGTTTCCAAGTGGACAGCAGATAATGAAGAGATGCATGACTGACCAGAGTCCTAAGAATGAGAGACTGGCCCAGTGCTCAGCCCAGACTTGGACTCCTATCTCTCAGAACATGGGAGGAGCGCCATGAAGTGCTGGCTTCTGGGCCTGGCATGGCCATTGTGATCACCACTCACAGCAGCTGTGGTCACTAGCACACGATCAAGCCAGCAAAACCTCTGGCATGAATGGGTCAGGGTAGGCGGTCTCCAGGCATACTGAGGGGCCATTGGCAGGAGAGTGTTGCTCGTCCTTTTTGGAGGATGTATTCACCAATAAGCTTTCCATGCCTTAGTGGTCAGCACTGCACCCAGGCACTTACGGTCAGCAAACTTAACTGGACTTTGTGGGTTATTTAAAACAAAAGACATGAAGATTAAAGGTGAGAAACGGGAGTACATATGGTCATACTCATATACATGTATGGTCATACTCATATACATGTATGAAATTCTCAAAATAAGGAAAACTTGAAAAATTCTTAACATGTGTTATAAACCATTTACAACTGATGGTTTGGCCTCTGTAAGGAACTTTGAGTAGCTCCTAACCCATACTCAAGGCATGTCCAGGAGAGAGGTCCTGAGCTGGTTAACCCTCAGTTGTTCCTGTTTCTCCCACGTGCATTGCTCAGCCACTCAACCTCCTTCTGGGCGTGATGTTTCTCGCCTCCCTGCTTTGTTCATTGCCTTCTCTCAGAACCTTTGATCGAGAGTTCACTGTGACGGGAGCTTCCGCTATCTCAAAGGTATTTAGGCCATATATTAAAAGACATTACTCTAGTTAATGTGGAAAGTGTTAAAGGCTGGAAGGAGGCTGCTTCAACTTACAGAAGAAATATGGACGCCTAACCACATTAACTTCACAGGAGGTATGAGAGGAAGGGGGGCATCTCACCCAACTAAACAGAGAGGAGCCAACATGAAGCTGTTTTCCCCTTTCTATGGCTGGATCTTTTTAACCCAGCCAAGTTGCTCATGTCTTAGATTGGGTTGATTTATGAGCCCTATATTTGGTTTGGTACATAAGCAGTTGCAGGGTGTTGCTTAACTCCTTTGACGGTCGGCAGTCAGGCTTCTGTAATGGACTTTTGGGTAGAAGGAAGGTCAACCTAGCCCATGATTTGAAGCTTCTCTACAACTGCCTTTGACTTTGGATTTTGTGTTGTAACAGCCAACACTTGGCTAATGTGTTTATCTATTATGGAAGGCAACGACTGTCAGCGCGCATTTCCCTGACAGTTGGATTCTTTTTCTCTCCCTGTGAATGGCTGTGGCTATTTCAGTGTGTGACAGAACTCCTTAAACTTCTCCAGCTGACTGTTGCTCCCATCTTTCAAAGCCAAGATTCAAGCATTAAGACAACATTTTCATTGGCTCTCCCCACAAGCTATTTTGCATATGGTTGCTGGAGATGTCATTGCAATTCAACAAAGATGACTTAAGAGAGTACATTTAATAATTGAATCTGAATTGGCTACTTCTTAACTTTCTGTGCTGGTAAGAATAAAAAGTTGCCTTAATAAAGTGGATTACTAAGTAATCAACCGGTTTGTCTTCTTCCAATCAAACTTTTTGTCAAATCTCCAAGGTTTTCTGTCTGATCTTAACTTCTGGCATCCAGCCCTGAACTAATGTATGTCCTGGGAGGCCCCTGAACTAATGTATGTCCTGGGAGGCGCTAGGGCTGAGAAAGGGAAGGCAGATATTCGGGATACATATTGCCTGAAGAACAGAGAACCTGCTTTATTGTCCTGGAGAGCCACCTCTGTCTCTGCAGCCTGTTAACACTGCAGCTGGCCTTGTAATTTTTTGCATATTTTTAAATAAGCTTTTTCTCTTTCCAGCCCCCACCCGTCTGCCCTCTGAGACCCAGGAAGCAAAATAAGTACCTCCTCCTGCTTACTAAAGCTTTCCCCATCTACTTCCTGTTCTCTGCCCGTGACCAGGGGAATTTTCTTGGTCCAGGAGAAATTTCCACCAATTGATAGCTATCTCTGAATAATTCACAGGATGATCCTCCTGCTTTCCACTAACTCTGCAGGATGCTATGTGAGAAGCTGAACTCCAGTTGGTTTATGAAAGAAGCAGCCCCGCCCTCCCAGGACAGTGACAGTAGAGTCATTCTGGTGTCTCCTTCTGTCACTGTGACTTGGTCTATGCATGGGATTATTCTTGCGGGCTTTCTCCAGGACAGGAGGAAAAATCAATGCAGGGGTGTTTTCATGCTCATTTTTGTTGAGTATTTGCTGATTGATTGATGTTTCTAGTATCATGTGAGTCATGCTCAAATACAGTGTTGATATCAGGTTGTGGGTCACCCTGTCTTAAACTTCCTCTGGTGTCATAGTCACCAGAGAAGCGAGATGCTCTCCAGAATAAATCCTCTTTGCATATGAGTTAAAGTAAATTTATTGGACTTATGTTCAGAAACTCACACGCAGGAAGTGCTGTAGAACTCACATGTCTGCTTTAATTGTGGAAGCCTGCATGGGCTTTAGGAAACGCCTGTTCGGCTTTAGGCTATTTATTTTGTAACCAGAAATCAGCTGGGACAACTCACATTTTTGTGATTCTTGTAGAATGTGAAATTTTAAGCATAAATAATTTCAGTAAACACTGTAAGATACAGATGCAGTTGGTCTTGTGTGTGATATGCACTTGCATGGCAGTCCAGATGCAGAATTGTGAACACAGGTTGTTTCTCCTTATGTCCTGTTAGATGCAGGACTTTTTAACTTTTCTTCTCCTCACTTAAAGATTATTGGAGAATTAAAAAAAAAATTGTGTGAATGTTTTGCCTGAATGTGTCTCTCTGTACCACAAGTATGCCTGGTGTCTAAAGAGGCCAGAGAGGGTATCAAATTCCCTGAAACTGGAGGTACAGGCAATTTTGAGTGTCAAGAACTGAACCTGGGTCCTCTGGAAGAGCATGCTATGCTTACAACCGCTGAGCCGTCTCTCCAGTCTGTGGTGATTATTCTTAAGGTAGATTCTCATTGGAAATTAGATGAAGGTAAGCCCACGTATCGCTTCCCTTCTAAGCTGCACTGGACTCTAAAGTCTGAAAGAACAAGCAATAGAATTGCCCACACTGGTCCCCAAGTATTGCCTTTGTGGTCAGTCACCTTTCCTGTCTACTTCCTAAGTCCTTGGCATTAGGAGAGACATAACACCAGCATGCATGGCCTCCGGGGTCTGTGGTGAGTTTACCAGAAGAACCTTCTCATGTCCTTGGCTACTTTTTTTTCCTTCTCTGGCCTCAGTTTAGATAGGAGGCTGATCACCTTTCACCCCTACCTCTGTACCTCTCAGCTCAAGTCCCCCTCACTCCTTGCTGGGGACTAATCTATTAAGCAGCAATCCTGCTCACCGTCAGTTTCAAACTCCTTATCCAGCAGCTACTATGCTTTCTTGAAATCAGTTTTCTGCTTCTCTCTGTACCTTTCTCTAATTTGGAGTAAAGGCCAGAGACCTCAGTGTGGCCTAAGTGACATGACACAACTCAGTGTGGCCTAAGTGACACAACTCAGCTTCCCACTGCCTCTTTGGCTCACGTCTCTCACTTACTTGCTGTTCAGTGTCTCACACACGTTTCCACCCTGGGCCTTCACACTTGCTCCGCTGCTTGGACAAATGGTGTATTGGTTAGAGGGGGATAGAGAACAGTTAACTTTATACTTTGCTAAGTCCACTCTGATTCAAAAAAAAAAAGGTCTACCTGACAAGAATGCAGTAGGCAGAGTGCAGGAGAAAGGTAAAAACAAATGAAGAAAGTGTGGGAGAAATCCCAAATATATCAGTAGTTACAACAGACTCAAAGATTGCTGCTTAATAGATTAGTTAGATTGAGTTTTTTTTTTTTTTTTTTTTTTTTTTTTTTTTTTTTTTTTTTTTTTTTTTTTTTTTTTAGATTGAGTTTTTAAAAGTATAACTGTTTGCTAATTTAGAGGAACCACAAAACCACAAAGTTGAAAGAAAAACATGGGAAACAACATCAGACAAAAACAGTAGTGCCAACAAAGCCTTCTCTCTTAAAAGCTTATACATTGATGTGTAACAAACTTAAAGTAAGTATAATTAGTACACATAAGAAGGGACTTCTATATGATGCTGTAAGAAAAACAGACTGACTTAGCAACAATAAGCTAATATGTAATTAATAACATAATTTTAAAATACATGAAGCAAAATCTTATACAATTACCCAGAACATTTGATAAATCCACACAGTGGGAGAATGTCTCAACAATCAACAATTGATCAATCAGATAAAATTAGTCTTTGAAAGATTTTTTAATTCCTTTTATTCATGCTTATTGTATTCGTGTTTAAGTGTGACTGCTTGTCTATACAAGTACTACATGAATGCAGTTGCCTGAGGAGGCCAGAAGAGTGTGTCATCCCCTGGAGCTGGAGCGCCATGAGGTTGCAATCTACCCAATGAGGGCGCTGGGAACCGAACCCAGGACCTCTGCCAGAGCAGGGAGCTCTCACCCACTGAATCCTCCTGCCAGCCTGATATGGAGGATCTTAACATCACAGGCAGCGTGTGCACCTTCCAACCTCAAAAGACCTGGATTAGAAGTGGATCTTCCCACTTCTAATGATTTAATTAAGAAAAACAAAAAACAAAAACCATCCCTCACAGGTTTCTCATATTCAAACATTTGCATCAGGTTATTATACCTTGTGCCATCCCAGATGTCTGTGTTGTGTGTTCAGTTTTGCAGGGGACTAGTCCCCAAAGGCCAAGTGGAGCACACAGGGAGAAGAGCTAAGAAACGCCTCATACAAATGCTTCCTCTCTTCTCTCTTTGGAACAGGTAATTACTGTGGCAACAACAAACTAATTTGAAGCGTTAGCTGTTAATTAAAACATTGCAGAGGTGTGTAGTTGTCTTTTGGTGTAACCAGAGCCTCTATTCAGACTCCATTCATTAATCACTTTACAGTTAATGTGCTGAGGAAGGTCAAGACAATTGAGACGTCCTATCTGCTGAAAGTAAACAAACTCTTTCTCCAGGTAGGATGCTATTCACAGAGTTGAGGAGTTGGCTTGGCTTGGGCTGCTTCTGCCTTTGTCATCCATTTCTCCCTGATGATTAAATGTGAAATCGGCTCTGTCCCCAGACTGTAAACCCAGCCACAAGGCATCTTTATTGCTTGAAATGGGACCCAAACTTTTCATGGATGAATTAGCGTGCGTCATAATTAAATCATCAACTCTCCCTTTTAATTCACTTGGAAATGGGAGACCTTTCTTTTGGGAAAGAGATCAGCTTTCTTGACAAGCTAATTAAGTTGCCAAACTGCCCAGTGAGGTATATGTATGTTGGGCTCTCTGCTAATCATGCTTTTATCGCTGCAGCTGGTCTCAGAAGTCCACGTGTCACTCCTTGTTCAAAGTAAGACACTGCCCTTCCCACAGTTTCCAGTCATTTGTCTTTGTACTTTAGGCCTTGGCTCGTGTTCTAATACTCAGGGTTTCAAAAAGTTGAAGTTGGAAGCATCTATGGTCGACTGGTTGAGATAATGTTATTATTTAATCTTACCCATTGAATTATTTATATTTACATGGAAAGGGCATCTAAATTCTTCACATATATTTTAAAAAACACATTCCAACAACTTCTGGAGCCACTTCTGGAGGAAATTGGTCTCTAACAGTGTGCTGCCAAGTTTGAATATATCACAAAACAAACTATGACCTGACGCGTAGCTTTCCATTAATGTAGCTTTTAATAAAAGTCTCATATTTATATAGATGATAAGTAATAATTTCTTATTAAAACCAGGATAATATATGGGCTCCATTTGTAAAATGTTGTGTTCTTTTATACAAAGCCTGAAAGGTTTCATTTATTTTTTAAAAATGTGTGTGTGTGTGTGTGTGTATTTGTGTGTGTATATGTATGTATGTATGTGTCTGTCTGTCTGTATGTATGTGAATATATATGTGTGTGTATGTTCATCTATTCTCCCAGTTTTGATTGTAGACTCATAACTAAACCATTTCTATAAATCAGTTGATTTCAAAACATTTGTTGGTGCTGGATATGGTGTGCATATCTTCAGTCCTGTTAATATTTCTTAACCTAGGTTATGACCTGCTTCAGTGTAGCTGGGTATCTTAATTACTTTTCTAATGCTGTGGAAAAGGACCAAGGCAGCTTTAAAAAGAAAGTGATTTTAGACAATTAAAGTTTATGATGGTGGAGCAAAGGTATGGTGGTAGGAGCAATGGAGAGCTTACTTATATCCTGATCCACAAGTTAGGAATAGAGCAAGAGAGACACTGGGAATTCTTAAAGCCAGCTCCCAGTGACACACCTCTTCCAACAAGGCCTTGTCCTCTAATCCTTCCCAAATAGTTTCACCGACTAGAAACATTGAAACATGTGAGCCTAAAGGGGGGTGGGGGCATTCTCATTCAAACACCACACGGAGCCTAACTCTCTAAGGAAAAGATGAGCCACATGCTAGAACCTCATTGGTGTATGTCTTACACCAATCAATGTTTTATTATAGTAAAGCCGTAGTCAGAGCTCATCCTGGATTGGTGATTATTGATGAAATACAGTGATATGATTTCTCTTTCTGTGTACCTTAAGAAAAGCAAAACCCTTCCTTTTGCTGCACATACACAACTGTAGACACACATAGGGTGATCTAACAGAGGATCTAGGGTCAGAAAACCTGATCTAGTTTGAAGGTTTAGTTCTGCCACTGTGTACTTGGGCATTGAGCAAACTGCTTAATTCCTCGTGCTGCAGAGCTGTCTTTAAAGGAAGGTAATAATAGCAGTGTGACTTTTTGTTTTTTTCGAGACAGGGTTTCTCTGTATAGCCCTGGCTGTCCTGGAACTCACTCTGTAGACCAGGCTGGCCTTGAACTCAGAAATCCGCCTGCCTCTGCCTCCCAAGTGCTAGGATTAAAGTTGTGTGCCACTACTGCCCAGCTAGCAGTGTTACTTTTGAGCAGTATTTTAAGATTCATAATCACTTCATAAACCTTCTTTAGCTCCACAGAAATACACATTGCTAGCATGGGCCATTTGTCTTGAAGGTCTATCCCCCTTTGGGCCAGAAATGTTTGGGTTGACAATATGTCCTTAGTCACTCTATAGGTTATCTAATGATATCAAGTAACTTGGTTTCTTTTTCTTTTTCTTTTTCTTTTTTTTTTTCCTTTAGAGCACATCATGTCCCAAGTGGGAAAATTTTAGCTGTAAAGGTAAGCATTGGGTATATTTTATGCAAATTTGTATGTGTGTGAGTCTGTGTGTGAGTGTGGGTGGGTGGTCCATGTGGCATATACACATGGAAATCAGAGGAGGATACTGCATGGCCTGTTTTTCCACTCTCTACTTTATTCCCATGAGCCACAGAGTCTCTTACTGATTCTGGAGCTAGGCTGATCCTCCTGTCTCCTCCTCCCACAGTGCTGGACTTAGAGAAACAGGCAGCCGTGGCTGGTGTTGGAGATGTGTGCATCAGTGCTGTTGCCTGCCGGACCATCTCCTCAGATTCATGGTGTTCGCTGATTTCCTCTCTCCTCTCAGCGATGTCACTGGTGCACAACCACACTTTGCAGCAGTAGACTATTTGCTTAAACATGGCCAGACCCTCTCGCAATCTGGCAGTGATCTACCTTTACAGACATGTCCTCTGTCCTCTGCTCCTGCCTGCCAGCTAGTGACTTCCTGCCATGCCTCTGGGCCTTTAGTAATGGAAGGTTTTAGTTTTTGAATAGCTGCTGTGTGCCAGGTATCACACTACGTGTTTTAAAACTATGAGGTAATTCTCACCAATTTTAGATTTGAAGAAAGAGGGACTCATGGGGGCTGATTTGTGCAAGGTCATTTGGAAGAGGCAAGGTTATGTTCACCTGACCTGATAAAGCTAATGTCTACCAGTGCTTTGTAGCCTGTGTACAGTGACTGCTGTCTAACCCTCTCTTGTCCACCCAGCCTCACGGTTCATCTCTGAGATGCCTTTGTAACACCATCCACAGTGAGAAATTGGTTTCTTTCCCTGATGTTTCAGTTTGTATTTCTGTGCCTTATATTTTAAAGAAATTAAGAATTTGCATAATGGTTATTCCTTTTTATTGAAGTTAAACTAGAACCGAGGCTTAAATCTTTGGGATTCTAGTGCGTTCCATGGTTTCCTTCTGATCTCACACCGAGCCCAGCACCTGCATTGTATGTGGCATCATGAGGTCTACTCTTAATAACAGATAGCCTGTGTGTGGAGGTCCAGCAGAATTCTCTGAGGATGCAAATTATATCCACGCAGGAACAGCTTGGGAGGCACCTTTGGGATCCTCATAGGCCTCACGTTTTGTACAGGAGGAAGTGGGTCCAGAGAGATCCTAGAGTGGTCACTGTAGGACTAAGCTGTATCCCAGTCTTCCCCTCTGTGAACCCACCTTGATCCATGTTCTGTGTCTTTCTTGAGCTCCCTTTGATAAGAGAGCACTTCCCTAAGTGAGCAGTGTTTTCCTGTCTGCCCAGTTATTTGTTCCTTTCATGCCAGAAATCTTAGATTATGATACTGTTGATATATTTAAAAACACTCAAATCTTCAGTTATGCCAAGAGAAAGAAAGTGTGTCACTACAAATGACCTATAGTCCTTGGCCTTGCAAATACAATATAAAATTTTCATAATTCCATATATTTTAAGTTGTGCTTAGCATAGGCTAATATTAAGATTCTTAGCCATGATTATTTAACTGGGTGTGGCAACGGACCAGCAGCTATTTCTGGAAAGAGTTAAAGTTTACTTTGTAAAGGATATGCTTTACAAAAGAGCTGTTAGATTTTCACTATATGAGAACTGGTGGGGTTTTCAAGTAAGCCATTCTCCAGACTGGACCTTTAAACTGGGCTTTCTAGCAAGAACTGTATTGTGTCTGCAAACTGAGTCAAATGGTGGCTGATTTTTGTGTATAGACTTGATCTTGATAACCAAAACAAAAATCATGTAGATCATACAATGGTTAATATTGGCGGAAAAGTACCATTTCTTCAAAACAGCCAGAGTGGTAAATTAGTTCTTAGAAATTTATTATTTAGTTTTCAATTATTTGGAAATTTTCTAAGTATTTTTCAGTTATTGACTTCTATTTAATTCCACTTCTTTCTAAGAACATACTATATGATTGGAATTATTTTAATTTAATTTGGCTCAAATATGGTCTTTGTTGGTGAAATTTTCCTGTGCACATAAAATAATATATACTCCAAAGAATATGGAAAGTGTGGTGTAAATCTTTGTTAGATAAAATTGGCTTTTAGTTTTTATATCTTTAACATCTGATTTTTTTTCTACATGTTCCATCAATTACCAAACAAGAATGTTAAAATCTCCAACAGTTAGACCTTGGTCTGGTTGTTTTTCTTACATTTCTCTCACTCTCTGTCATCATTTTTGAAGATGTACTGTTAGTTTTGGTAAAGTTCTTACCATTTGGATGAATTAGCCTCTTTATAGTAATGTGGTAACTGTTTTGTTCATGACAGTCTGTGCTCTGAAATCCATAGTGGTTCATTATTAATCTAGCTACAGCAGCTAGCTGTTTACTAATGTTAGCCTTTTACTTTGAACCTAGTGTATCTCTATATTGGAAATGAGTTTCTTGTAGACAGTGTATAGTTGGGTCTTAATTTAAACTCTAGTCTGATCTTTGCTTTTAAATTTGGGTGTTGGAACCATTTATATTTTCTGTGCTATGATATGATTTTGTTATACCTCTTGTTCTGTGTGTTGTTTTCCATTTGTCCTGGTTGTGTACCCATTCTCCCTCCTCTGTTTCTAAGGATTGTCTAGAGTTTATAGCACCCATCATTAGTCTATTATATAAAATCCTTACAATAAGAGCTATGCTGGTCAGTGTTCTTTTGCTGTGAAGAGACACCATACCCAAGGCAACTCTTATCAAAGGAAGCATTTAATTGGTGGCTTGCTTACAGTTTCCAAAGTTCTGAAGGAACAAGTCTCCATGATCATCACAGGCTGTGGGGAGCTAGACTGCCTGGGCTTTTCTTCTGAATTTTGAAGATCTGGTTTCAATGCTGGCTTTTTATTTTCCAGCCAGGTGCTGGCTGTCCTTTGTGTTCATTGCTGCTCCGTGCATCTGCCCTGGCATCTCAGAGTTCTTTCTTTGTTACAGGTGGTGGTTACAGTTTACAGTGTATGGCTATGCTGGGCTTGGCTGTGATGCTTTATTATTATTATTATTCAATATGCTTGAGGTTTGTTTGTTGAAAATTTTGAGTATGTGGAATTTTAGGCTTCATCAAATTTGGAACACTTTAACCTTTCATCAAATCATGCTTCCACATTGGGAACCTGGCTGGCCTTACTGGCTTCACTTCTCATAGTCTTTCCCTGTCTTAGTTTTGAATAGTTCCTGTTCCTCCCATGTCTTCACGGATCTTTTCTCTTCATTGGCTAATGTGCTATTCCTCCTACCTACTGTGGTTTTTCATTTATAATGTCCTTTTTATCCCTAAAAGTGTAGGTAGGCCTTTTTGCTTTAAGAACATTTTTCATGTTGTTATTTGATGTGCTCAACCTTTTTTTTCTACTTTCTAGAGTATATAAAATAATTATTACAACTGTGCTGAGTAGTTTTATGTCAACTTGACAGAAAGAAGCTTAAGTCATCCAAGAGGAGGAATCTTCAACTGATAAAATGCATCCATAAAAGTGGGCTGTGGGCAACTTTGTATGGCATTTTCTTAATTTATGATTAAGATGGCCCCACTGTGAGTGGGGCCATCTCTGGTCTGGTGGTCCTGAGTTCTATTAAGAAATAGGCTGAGCAAACCATGGGGAGCAAGTCAATAAGGAGCAGGCCCCTCTATGGCCTCTGCATCAGCTCCTGCCTCCAGGTTCCTTCCCTGCTTGAGTTACTGTACTGTTTTTCTCAAGTGATACGGAGATGTAAGCCAAAGAAGCCCTTTCTCCCCAGATTGCTTTAGGTCATGGTGTTTTGTGATAGCACAGTAACCCTGACCAGGACAGACAGACAGCTAGTAGACACACCCAGTAGCTGTCATGTACCTTATTTCTGGGTTACTTCCAGTGCATTTCTTTCCTCTTCATTTTGGGCTGTATTTCTTTTTTACGGGATATTGATAATATAGCATGGGTAGGTAGATTTTCATTCCTATATTCTTAAAGTGTTCTGAGATGATAGCAACTTTGAAATAATCCAATTTTTTAAAGACTTGTTTTTGAACTTTGCTTAAAGGGCCAACCCAGCAGTCAGCCTGCAATGAATTTCCCCATTCTGCTGAGGTGGGACTCTTGCTCTTCAGTGGCGGAGGGAACACAGGCCTCAGGGTTAGGGTTGCTTGCTCCGGTTCTCTCCTATCCTAGGTAACTTCCAGCTTCCAAGTGGAGCTCATCACTCTACTGTAGACTCTGATGTCTGTCACAGTCGCTCTGGTGCCCTGCCAGCCGACACTGGCACCATTGGACTTTTCTGCCCCAGGCTCTGTCTTCTCAGCTTAAGGAGACTGAGTTCAGCCCGTTTTCTCTTCGTGTACAGGGACCAGAAGACTGTTTAGTCAGTGAACTGAGCAGCCTAAGACTCATCTTTATTACCAGTCTTTAGATGTAGTATTGTTCTGGCTACTGCCCAGTACCTGGAGATCTATTGATGGTTTGGGGTGTGTGTGTGTGTGTGTGTGTGTGTGTGTGTGTGTGTGTGTTGGTTTGTTGGCTTGTGGATTTTGTTTGTTGAGGTGGGATTCACCATGTATCCCTGATTAGTGTATAACTTTCTGTGTAGACTGAGCTGGCTTCAAATTCATAGGGATCTGCCTGCCTCTGCTTCACTAAAACTGGCATTCAAGGCATGCACCATGATGCCTTTAATGATCTGGGTTATTTTGTTTGCCTGGCTTTGTTTCCTTTCCTTTCTTGTCACCACCGTAATCCAAATGGCTGCTTCTGCCTGTTGTAAGACTGTTGGCCAGCTTCTGAATGGTTCTCTCAGTAAAGACAAGTTGCAATTTTTTGATGATTTATGCTGCTGCATATTTTATATATATTATCTTTATTTTAGACTTTTGCTACTGTTCCTGCTTTTCATTTAGCAGATGCAGAACCTGAGACAGCACAGTTAGACAACTTACCCAAGTTTCTACACCTAGAAAGCTAGAGACCAGCATGTAAACCCTGCCTTTGCTCATCTATACCCCTAGGTTAGCTTCCCAAAAGCATAGTCCCCTCTTAAAAAAATTAAAAGGCCCCATGTTACTTCTGTACTGGTTACTTCTGTTCTGGTTACTTCTGTACTGGTTACTTCTGTACTGGTTGCTATTCTCACAGCTATGAGAAGATACCCTACAGGAGCAGATAAAAGGAGGATGGTTCTCTTTGCTCCACGGTTGAGTGTCCAGCCATCATGGCAGCAGGAGTGGGGGAGAGATGGAAACTGCCATTCTCTTCCTTTTCTCTCTTATATTTGGTTCAGAACCCCAGCCCTGGAGTGATGATGCCTACTTGTAGGGTGGGTCCTGCCAACTCAGTTAACTCAGTCTGACCCCCTCATACACACGCCAAAGGCTTGTGTCCTAGGTGATTCTGGACCTGTGAGATTAGCAATCACCATCAACTGTCACATGGTCTAGACAAACTAAACACACTCCACAATGCATTAGCAGTCTGCTGCTGCTTTTATAGCATGTTCTTACATTTCCTGGTCTCTGTGCATTTTGTTCTGTTTTACTTGAACTTGTCACCTTATCTGATCCTGGGATGTTGTTGGATTTTTTTTTTCAACAAGTTAATTCATGTGCACCTCTCTAATTAGAATGCCTTCATCCGTGTCTTCAACTGTTAGAATTCTTAACAGCCTTCAAGGGCCTGCTCTTTGATTCTGGATAAGCCCTGTCACATGTGTTGTATGTGCCAGTCACCTTTTGGGATTCCCTGCATGTGATTCCTAAAGGCAGTCATATGCCATCTTGCACATAGCTGTTAGTATCATGTCCTTTTCCTCTAATGTATTGAAATCTCTTTAAAACGGAGAACAGAACTGACCACTTTCTTGCCTTACCTACAGTGCCCAATGGTAAATGCAGTGTCTTAACACATAATTTACTGATTGAATACAGCTTTGTTGTTGTTGTTTAATTCATTCGTTTATCTTTTGAAGTAACAATCTGAAAATAGGTTTAGCAGCATACAGAATCCCCTGCTGGCCTTTGTATGGACTGTTACTTGGCCCAGAACCTTTCTTTGCTTCGTTTGTTATATTAAAGGGTGAAATGGAAGGTTTAAGACTTAGACGTGCATTTGGTCTTTTCCTGACCCTCTCTTGACTTTTGTGTGACTTGAAGCATGTCACTTGAACCTCTCAGTGACCCCAGTTGCCTGGTGTCACAGGGGGACTGTGCAGAGCAGCAAATCATAGCCCTTGTCTGAGCAGATTCACCTGCAGGGCTAGGGCTCTGCTGCCAGCCTAGAGCCAAGGGGGATTTCATTCTGAAAGTCAGTGGTCAATTGGCCCACACTTAGGCTGTCTGTGGGCTAGTTTGATGAGAGCCCTACTCATAGTTTTCCCAATTTTTATGCATTCCTGACTGAGGCCTCCTTTTCACAGCAAACAACACATTGCTGCTCTTCTTTTCTCTGATTTGAGATACCATAAGAGAACTTTACAGGTTTTTGTTTTTAAAAGGAAGATAATTTTAGAAAAAATAGAAATGTCTCTATACCATGCAATCTAGAAAATTTTCTGCTTCACACAGCACATTTAGAAAATTATGCTAACCACACGTTAGATACTGTCTGATAATCACCTGCACACTTGCTGGCTTGGATCTGACCAGCTTTTGTTTGGTATAGGTAGCAAGACCATTGCAAATAAGTAGAGCAGAAAACAAACACAAATACTGTTAGCCATCTAGAAGCGGACCTCTCTCTCCCGTTACTGCCTCTATAAAATCTGACCAGTAGTAAAGCTCAGGGAATTTCCTGTACTCCCCAGGATTGTTTTCTGATTGGGAAAAAGAGTCCATCTAGTGGGATTTCTTAGCTGTGTGTAGCATGCATTGACTGTCATTCCTGGCTGTGTATAGCATGCATTGACTATCATTCCTGGAGTACTTTGGATTTCTGCAGCTTTTAAAGCAGCATTTAAATGGACCATTTGATTAATCATTTGTATCCTGGCTGTAATCCTCCCAAATTTCCTTTCTGAGTTGTACATACTGTAAAAGACAATTACGTCTCCACAGATTAAATAAGTGAATTAAAACAGAATAGTGGCTTAATTTGACCTGTGATTTTGTTCTCCTTGCCTTTAGTAGAACGCATGCCACTCCAGCAAATAAATGAAGTCATCCATGACAGCTCGTGATGAATTGCCGTATTTATACTGTATATTTTAATAGTCTCACACTAATTTAAATTGAGCACAGAGTAAATTATAATTCAGTCACTTGACTGCTTGTATTTAACTTGACAGCGCATCCTTGCGCGTCCTGTCCTGGAGATGTAGCAGAGAGAGAGCAGTGAGAATGCAGGCAGGGACCTCCATCCTGGCAGAACCCTTCCTCCCAGAGCTGCTTCCAGCTCCTTCTCTTCCTTCCCTCTGAAGCACTTGGCTCAGCCTGAGGAGAAAAGATTCAGGCAGTCCGCACTATGCTGGAACTTCAAAGGGAAAAATCCACATTCACTGTAATTTTCTCCCTGGCCTTCAGAGGAAGAATTGGTCTGGTTTATTTTTAGCAATTTTAAAGCTCACTGGCAGGAATGCCCAGGGGAAGGGAGTTTACCTTTCATGAAATGCCAAGCTCCCAGAAAACAGAGCTTGTGCACATGTGCTGTGACAGCATGGAGTGGCCTTCCTCTCTGGAATTTGCAGAAACGACCTGATTTGCTCTTCTGGAGTTTTGGACTCCCAATGCTCTGGACTATAGCAAGTCTCAAGAGACCCAAACCAATCAGAGCAGTGGGTGAGCCTCACGAATTCGTCAGTCCCAGTCAAGTTTTGGTCAGTGCGGCACTGTGGTTTGTTTGGGTGTTTGCCTCTTTGGTTTTTGGCTTAGTGGCGGCCATCACATGATCCATTTCCCTTGGCTAACAGCATATCTGGAATACTGCTTGTAAGGAACATTTTAATCAGGTCCATCTCAGTGACTGGGTGCTGCTCTGAGGCCTCGTCCTGGGTGCTGAGGAGTCATGGCTACTCAGACCCTGCCTTGCTCTGGCCACTCTGGCAGCTTTTAGGAGATGCCGGGGTATTAAAGCCAGTTGTGGTAAAGATGAATAAGGGTCAAGCCAGAGATGAATTCTGAGATAGGTGTCTGGAGGTGGTGAAGCATTCAAGCTGGGTCTAAAAGGTCAAACCAGCTTTCGTAATCAGTGACTGGAGTAGAAGGAGGAAAGAAACATGTGCACGGCTGCCAGGGTGGGCAGGAAGGCAGCTGTGTAGGAAGAGTGAGAGGAGGGTTAGCAGGAACTCCAGAGTTGCAGCTTACTCTACATCATGGGAACCCAAGCAAGGTTAATTCCAAAGCGTTGGCCAGCCATGTGCAACCCTAGCCTTACTTCTTTCTTACATGCATGCCACCATTAGAAAGATGGATATTAGAATGGTCATTTTCTTTCCTTGTGGTTTACACAACTCCTGTTTTTTGCTTTATTCAGTATAATGATGCATGGTCCTCATTGAGAGCCGAACTGTAACTCAGCACTGTGAGGTGTGGAATGACTGCTGTAACAGTCCTGAAGGTTAGGCTTTACCCAGAAGTGTTTACAGTCAAACTCTGCCACAGTTCTTAAGGATTCTTCTCCACCCATTTTATGTTTACTGTCTTTTACAAATATTTTTTCAAATAATCCCAGCACTTGGGAGGCAGAGGCAGGCAGATTTCTGAGTTCGAGGCCAGCCTGGTCTACAAAGTGAGTTCCAGGACAGCCAGGGCTATACATAGAAACCCTGTCTTGAAACCCCCCCGCGCCCCCCAAAAAGTTTCTTAAACCATGGTTTCACTGAAGTACTTAGTGGTTGAGCTGGGCAGGGTTGTGACTCTTTGGTAGGGTACTTGACCAGCACTCGTGAGAAGGTTCAAGATCATTCCCCAGAGCACATACCTGCCTAAGGGAAGAGAAAAGTCTTTGAATTAAACTAGAGCATGCCCTGGGCAAGAACGTTAAGTTCATACACTCGGACATTTCTGAGTTATAAAATCCACCTTGGTGGCAGATACTTAAGGAAAACCACACTACATCAGGAGGTCCTGGCTAAGCGTGGGAGTCAGGTGACTTGAGGACCTCTCCAGCTCTCAAGTATGTCAGCATTTATAAAGAAACATTACCCACATGGGAGGAAATAAGGTGACAGGGGTTTTAAACTCCCATTTCTTTTATTTCTGAAAATCCCATTTTAAAATGTTTTTTTATTTACCATCCCCTCTGCTTATCTCTGAGTGCCTGCTCACAGGGTTCTGCTCTTTTAATGATCTTCTGAAAATAGCTGGTGTGGCTCAAATAGGGCACATAAATTGAGTGTTATAACTTAACTGACTTTTAAAGCCATTAATGCTGACCTCTGAGACCTGGCTCCTTCCAGGGTTCCATCAATCACTTCTGTACCGCCTCCTCCAGCACAGAGGCTTAGCTACAGAGACAGCTTTTTGTTTGTTTGGTTGGTTGGGTTGGTTTTTTTTGTTTGTTTGTTTGGTTGGTTGGTTGGTTTGGTTTGGGGTGTGTGTGTGTGTGTGTGTGTGTGTGTGTGCTGGGGGTTATGGGGATGCTGCATAAAGAAAACACCGTATTCCTTTAGTTCTTGTGTCTCATATGCTATGTAACTTAAAAGTAGACAAATATGTTGATGCTGCTATGTGTCTATTCAGGTTATTCTGTTAGACATTACACTGGAACTTCAGAAGCAGATCATGTCTGAGTTGGAAATTCTTTATAAGGTAATTTTTTTCTTGGTCACTTTTATCTATGTACCTGCACGTGGTGTTAGCATCTAGGTGTTAAACTACTTTTGTCTTATTTTTGTTACAGTGTGACTCATCGTATATCATAGGATTTTACGGGGCATTTTTTGTAGAAAACAGGATTTCAATTTGTACAGAATTCATGGATGGTGAGTTGTTCCCTTTAAACTACATTAAAAATGATTTTTTGAATCGATTGACTTAAAGGTAGTTTTGATACAGATGTCAAGTATACTTTAGAATGACTGACATGTGTTAATGATCGCCTTCTTTACACTAGCAATTCTCTTCCTCTTAAGGTTCCTGGTGTTAAATATTTGTAGCTTGACTGTAATTTCAAGAATGCAAGTTAATTTCCTTTTACTAAAAATTTGCACGCAGGTCCAGTCGGCGCGAGGTCCCCACTGCCTCCGTGCAGCCTGCCTTTGCTGGGAACAGATGCTCTGTTCTTTTAATGTTTCAGTCACCAAAACAGATTTTCTTCTAAAGAAATCTATTAACCCAATGTCCTGTGTCTTTCAGAAAGAAATAGGTTCTTAATTGCTAGACAAGAAATTGTTTTTCAACACAGCTGTTTAGCCTAGCTGCATTTGGCTCTGTTTGGACGTCAGGCCTGTCTTCCCCTGCTTCTCATTCATTGCCATCAACAGCTCTGCCTTGATCTGAATATTGTGACAGGATATAGAGTTCTGGAAATCCTCTCACTGAAATGTCAATGTTACTCTTTTTTAAATCTATTGTAAATATGGACACGTTCCCACCTTTTACAAGGTTGGTTTTCAGTATCTAGCCTCCACTAAAATGTAGCACATGTGCCTTTCTACTTTCTTAGGTACATGCACACACAAAACAGACATACCATATACATACATACATACATACATACATACCACACATGTGCACCACTCACAACAGAAATATACCACCATATATACATACACATACCACACATACACACACTACAAAAACATACATACATACATACATACATACATACACAAATGCATATACCTTTTTACTTCTTTAGGTATACACACCATGCAGCCACACATACACACACACCACACATATTCTACACACATATACTCCCCACACATCACACATACACATATCACACACATGTATCATCTATATACACCACACATGCACACTCACACATAGGCACACCTTTCAACTTCTTTAGGTAAACACATGTATACCACACACATAAACATACACAGGTACACCACACATATACACACACCATAAACACACACAGGTCACACACACAAACACATACCCTTGATAACCACATAGATAGTGTAGTGGACACTGGTTAGAAAGCATGGGTTTGTAATCCCAGTACAGCTCACTCTTGTGAACGTGCATCCTTTGAGATCTGTGTAACTCCAGTTACATTAAAATACTTTTTATTAAGGTAGAATTGAGATACTATAAAACTCACCCTTTTGAAGCATACAGTTTACCATTGTTGTCTAATTTCAAAATATTTCTGAAGAGAAATCCCTAGCCACACTAAGTGACTTATCTCATCCCCCTCCATCTACCCGCTGGCAGTCATTGGCCTCTCTGGATGTCGCACGCTGCACATCAGTGGAGTCCTGTAGTTGACAGCCTTTGTGCCTGGTGGCTCATGCTTGGAAGAGTTTCCAAGTTCCCACGTAACCGCAGCATTAGCACCCAGCACCCCCCACATCACTAGGAGTTTACTGAGTGACTATACAACATTTGCTTGCTTTTCTTCAGTTGATGGTCACTTGGGAAATTTCCACTTCTTCCTTTTACATCTAAAAGATGTTTAATTTTATTGTGTGTATATGAATGCATGCACACGTAGGTGTGCACATGTGCTACTGCCTGCCTGGAAAGGCCAGAGGACAGCTTTAGGAGCTGACTCTTCTTCCACCAAGTGCTCCCAGGGATCAAAACAGGAGATCAAGCTCGCCAGGAGTGAGGTGTCAGGTGATCCAGCTTGCTGGGAGTAAGGTGTCAGGTCCTGTGGCAACTCTTAATTTTTGAGGAAGTGTCAATCTGTTCTAGTCTGTCAGTGTTCAAATCATTTGCAGCTACTGTAAGTACTAAAGAAATACTGCAACTCAACAATAAAAACACCAGCCATTCTTTTAAAAAAAAAAAAGACAATAGATTTGGTTATGAATTTCTCAAAGAAAGACGCACAATGGTCAAAAGCCACATGAAGATACTTAACAACAGTGGTTATCAAGGAAAGCTAAATCAAAACCACATACATATTCATACCTGAGACCACATACACACAAAACAAAACCAACCACATAATAAGTATAGACAAATTAGAATCCTCAGGCAATGTTGGTATGAATCTGAAATGGTGTGAAATAGATTAGAACAGCTTGACACTTCTTCAGAAACAGTTTCCACAGGACCAAGTGAGTCCACTGCTACAGAAACCCAAGACAACTGGCTAGCACATGCACACAGTAGCCTGCTGCAGTGTTTATAGCAGATCACAAGTCACCAAGATGGCTCAGCAAATAGAAGGGCTTGCTCTTCATAGCATCTTTCTTCTGCCTTCTTAGGGTATTGGTCCCTGTGCCTTTCAGTTATAGTACATTAGATCTCAGAAATTCCTGTTTTGTTTTATGTAATTTCTAACTATTAATAACCTATGTTTTGGAGGAAGGGCTAGCTTCATATACCTCCCTTTAGGTCTTTAAACATGGTTTAATCTTAGTTACATAGACATGGTGATTTGGGGTTAGTGCAGTCTTTGTTCATATACAACAAAGCACACAACATCAGCAGAGTACATAAGAATCTGCATTACTCTCCAGCCTCCATCCCTTCTCCTTTGCAGTCCAATCTCTTGACAACTTTCTCTTTGATTAGGTTATTTTTATTTCATACTATGATCTATTTGCAATATCTACTGAGCACTTTCTTTCAGATACTGCTCTAAACCTGGGAATACCACAGTGGCTGAGACTTAGCCCTTGTCCTCACAGAATATATATTTTAGAATAACCCTTGTCCTCCTGAGGCACATGCTCTAGAGTACCCTTGCCCTCATGGGGTATATATTCTAGAGTAACCCTTTTCCTCCAATGGTATATGTTCTAGAATAGCCCTGTCTTCTCAGGGTTTCTGTTGTAGAGTAACTTTTGTCTTCATGGGGTATGTTCTAGAGACACATAGTACATTCTTGGGGAGGGATAGACCAGTGAGAGCATAAAGCAGGTCGTGTTAGCTACTAGAGCAGACACTGGATGTGACATCAGAGATGGGGTGGCAATGAGCAGAGACCTTAGTGAGCTAGTCAAGGAGGACCACTGGGAAGATCTTAGCGACAAAGAAAGTAGCATGTAGTAGTATTCCCAGATGAGCACAAGACCACCATGGTAACCCAAGAGTGAAGTCGGAAGGACCAGGGGCTGCCCAGGAGGCTTGAGTGATCAAGGCATAGAACTAAGCAAAAAGCATACACCTCAGAGGCTTTAGCAAAGAGTTTAAGTTTTAGACTAAATTTATTAGGAAGGCATTGGAAGATTATTTAGGGGGAAAAATGTGATCTACTCTCATACTCAGACAAAGCAAAAATCTACTCAGAAACATCCAGATGGAAGATCTCTAGCATGTTTGGATTATCACTACAGGAATAAATTATTTCCCCCCAAGTAGCCCACATTGCAAAAGAAGAAAGCGTTTTTATTTTTTTTAACTACCAGAAAGTTAAAAGGACCTTGTATTAAAGTTTTCTGCTCATGTTGTTAACATTAATAATGACCATGATCATTTGAGGCAAATGTGAAGATTATTGTGATGATATTGTTGCTGCTTACCCCTTGCTACATATTTGTATTTATCATATGTGCAAAGACAGTTCTCAGTGTTGAGATATTGTAACACATTAACACAGATCTTTAGGTCTGCTTAAGTGAAGATGCCAGCCTAATCTGTCAGCAGAGCATGTGGCTCTTCAGTGCCAGGCATCAGTTTCTGCTGATCAACCAGCAGTCTTCCTCTGGCTTCCCATGTGCATGGAGGCATGCAGATCCAGTGCAATGACTGGGTATGGTGGAGGGGAAACAAAGAAGCCACTAGGGAGCTGGAAAGAGTACAAGCTGGAGCACAGATGAGTGAATTTCCAAGTGCCCAAAGTACAGCCTGGAGCTGGCGCTTGGTGGGGAGCCTCTGCCTCACCTGTCTGAGGTCCCAGGTTCATTCCCAGCCCAGGGCAAAAAAAAAAAAAAAACAGTCTTGAATAACAAATCTCAGGCAACATTGAACAGTCAGTGTGTGCCATCGCATTTCAGAAGTGAGACCCACATAGAGCTCACATTGGATTGCACTGCTGTGTGATGTTGAGAGAGAGGGACGTTTGTCTGGGAGTGTTTAGAGGCTCCGGTCTACTGGGAACTCTTCCATCAGCTGACTTGTGACTATGGTTGTCCCATTTACATCTACGGGACTGTTTCAAATAAGTTCAAGTAAGGCTGGTGGATTCATCACTGATGTTTATGGTGTGCTAAGCCAAAGAGTTGCCTTTTGTGCAGAAGTGTGAGGAATAGAAATGACACCGAAAAGCCAGGCGTGGTGGTGCACGCCTTTGATCCCAGCACTTGGGAGACAGAGGCAGGTGGATTTCTGAGTTCGAGGCCAGCCGGGTCTACAAAGTGAGTTCCAGGACAGCCAGGACTACATAGAGAAACCCTGTCTCAAAAAAAGAAAAAAGAAAAAGAAAGAACGAACACCGAAAGCAAGTGAAAACTAACCTGAACTTTGCATTTTGTCCTGCTAAGTGTGAGTGCTCACTGGAATCAACAGGCTCTCTTGACTGAGTGATCGGTAGTATCATTTGTTCACCTGCAAATGTATCTCTGTGAGCTTGGGAAGGATGAGGTGCATCTGATGGCACAGAGGCAGCTTCATAAAGATCTGTGCATGTAGGCAGCTGAGGACTGAGGGTTGCAAGCACCAGCGAACCACTTCCTTATTTTATTGATAATGGTGATTGGGCCATTTTGGCCTTCCATGTAGCTTGATAAAACCACTGTCCACGCTGGGTGTGGTGGCGCATGCCTTTAATCTCAGCACTCGGGAGGCAGAGGCCAGCCTGGTCTACAAAGTGAGTTCCAGGACAGCCAGGGCTATACAGAGAAACCCTGTCTCAAAAACCAAAAAAAAAAAAAAAAAAAAAAAAAAACACTGTCCACCAAGGAGCTTATGGTCTCTCCTATAGCCACATAAAAGTAAGTCCCCTCCTTGGACTTCTTGCTGGTGCCTGTGGGTGGGCTTGTACCTCTAAGTGTTAAGGTCATTGGCTTTCTAAGGAATTGTTCTAGTAAGCTGCTGTGTCAGTTTTCCTAATACCACCTGTCAAGGTTTTTCATCTTGAACTTGCTCATCCATGCAACTGCAGATTCACCTGGAAAATCAGTGGGAACACAACTGTTCTGCCACGTTTTCACTTTTATTGCATCTATAATAAAAAACATTTGCTAAATATGGATGTTTCTGCTCATTGCATAAATATTTTGTTTTGTTTTTTTCACAATCTTTCCCAGTAACACCAAGATCTATAGCACAAAATTAATTATACCCTGGTTACTCTCAGCCTGAACTCAGAGCCTGGAGCTGCAAGCAGAAGTTACCGAAAGAGTGATCATTTCTCTATACTTGCTTTCATCAGGATACATAGGAAGCCATAGCTCTGTGATATGTGTGCCATTTTAACAAAACAGTAGCTTTAGGGAACATGGTAAACCATACTAGTCTATTTGCACAAAGCACATTCTTAACTGCATTTCAGAACAGTGGCATGTTTTATCTTCAAACCTTATTAGGCATTTTAAAAACCATCAGTAGTCATATCATGAATACGAATTTTAGCCTAAATAGAAAAACAAAAGTTGCCGGGCGTGGTGGCACACGCCTTTAATCCCAGCACTTGGGAGGCAGAGGCAGGCAGATTTCTGAGTTCGAGGCCAGCCTGGTCTACAAAGTGAGTTCCAGGACAGCCAGGGCTATACAGAGAAACCCTGTCTCGAAAAACCAAAAAAAAAAAGGAAAAAGAAAAAGAAAAACAAAAGTTACTTCTCAAATATCCTGGGTGCCTTCTTCATAATAGTGCATAGTAGTGAAAAACTACACTCCAGTTTGACTCTTAAGGGGGATATGTGTTACCTTAGTTCTCATATTGGTAGTCAGTAAGGTGCTTGTTCCCTTCAAGGTATATAAGTATATTTTTGAGATTCGTACAACACTTAACCAATGCTGACCATTAACAGGAAGTCCTAAGTTTATACTTTGCAGTGAGCTGGGCTCTCAAAGCAGCTGTCTTGAGAGCACACGGTGATGGCAGTGATACTGTTGCTGCTGTTGGCTTAAAGTCCTTTCCTGGACCCTGCTTCAGAGCATCACAGGCAGCAGCAAGACTCCTGGTCTGTCTAGCACTAATGTTTGCTTTGATACATCTGAGAGTTACTTTTTTTTTTTTTTTGGCTAGATTTATAGGATAGAAATGATAGAGAAACTGGGTAAGAGCTAAACCCAAATCCTCTGCTAATTTTAGCCTAAGAATAACTAGCTAGGTTTGGTGGTGCACATACACCTTTAAGCACAGCACCAGAAGGCGGGGGCTGCTGGATCTCTGTGTGTGAGGCCAACCTGGTCTACAGAGTGAGATCCAGCTCACATGAGTTACACAGAGAAACCTTGTCTCAAAATAAAAAGCATACAAACAGAATATCCAGAATGGCTGAACACCACAGAGCAAGTCTCCTGATTATGAGGGGCTCTGCTGTGTGTCAACACTTAGCTTAGATGCACATGGAAGAGCTACAGGGCAAACAGGTCTAACAGCCTTTCAGTTTTGGAAAATGTCAAAGGTTATTTAATAAAAGTTGAAGTTGTCAAATAAGTAGTATAGTAGCAAGAGTCACAGTTTAGTAATAAATAAATAAATAAATAAATAAATAAATAAATAAATAAATAAATTACAAGAACCAGTGAGATGGCTCTGCAGGTCTAGGCATCTAAGAACGACCTTAGTTCATTCCCCAGGGCCACACCGTGGGAGGAGAAAACAAGCTCTCAAAGGCTGACCTCTGACCTCTACAGATGAGTAAACATGCCATGCGTACATACAATAAATAAATGAATGTAATTAAAATAAAACAAGTCAGAACTTGAAGGGATTATGTTTTGTTGTTTTGTTTTTACCTCATGGGTTTTCTCAGTCCACAAGGAGCCAGCACTTGCTTAGTTGCTTTTCAGGCTACCTAAAGTCAAAAGCAACTTCTCTAGTTGCAAATGTAGCATTGCAGCTCCTGCCTTGGTGTGTGGTTTGAAATTCATGCCCACCCACATTTCTTGATAAGTATGAAAACTCTAAAACAGGGCCCAGGTTTCCCCGTGGGAAACGTGGTACAGGGAACACCACAGCTGTGGCCACTCGGTTCACTTTGGAAACGTGGTACAGGGAACACCACAGCTGTGGCCACTTGGTTCACTTTGCAGTTTGTTTGCTTTCACCTCCTCGTGGACTGCAGGTCTCTGGTCTACCCTCATCTAGTTCCCTTCAGTCTTTAATGACTGGATTTTAAAATGGAAGTAGGTGGCCATGTTCTCTGCCTGAAGCCCAGCCATGCCATTCACAAAGGTAGAACTAAAAGCCTTTGTTCTCTATATCCAGTAAGCAGAGGGAAATCACATTCTCACATGAGCACGTCCTGTGCACTGTTCTCATGGTTCGTCCTGTGCACTGTTCTCATGGTTCCGTCTGTAGTAACACAGTATCTCTGTCTCTACAGGGGGGTCTTTGGATGTATATAGGAAAATTCCAGAGCACGTCCTTGGAAGAATTGCAGTTGCAGTAAGTATATATATTGGCTTTAGCTTTAGAGAATTGCAGTTATTTAATCTTTACTGCCATGCCTATCCCCGTGTCCTCTACGTGTCTTCCTTTCAGTCCCAACTGGCTGTTGACTCCTTACTGCCCGTCAGTTCTGATCCTTCCTCTTTTTTAATGGGCTAAGCCCGAGTGTAGTCCCTCTGGCTGTCAGTACTCTGTAACCCCAGGGATCTTGGTGCTCGGGTTTCTGTTTCATCAAAGAGAAAGCTGTTACAGGGGACGTTTAATAGTTATAGACATAGAATTTGAAAATCAACTAAGAGTCTAAATTAGTGAAACAGTCTATGAACAAAATCCCACTTCTTCTAAATGGTTTTGCAGTCTTCTACTCTTGGTTTTTATTTTATCTTTTGGAGCCTATATCTAGGATTCTGTGCCCTTTGTGATGAAGAACAATTTTCTTGTCTTCTGTACTCACTAATAAGTAGGCAAATCATACCATCTAAACTGAAATTAGTATGTAAATTCCAGATTTGAGATTGGGAATAGTGTAAGCTGACGGTGTCTGGGAGCAGTCACTGGGTGCCGTAATCGTAAACACTTGCTAAAGTAAAGGCACTCTGTTAAATTAAGTGGTTTAATGCAGAACAAAGTGATTATATCATGTACCATTTAATTAAATGGCTTATTTTCACATTCATTATACATCAAACTGACAACTCAAGTTCTTTAATCCAACATGGACACTTACTCAGGCTTCGTTCATTGTAATTCACAGCTTTCCTTTTTTCTTTCTAATTATTAGTGTGAACTGCCCAGGGTGATGAGCACTCTCCTTCTGAGGCTGCCTCTGCAAGCAGCTTCTAATCTACACGTTATTCAGATTATTCAGGACGAAATCTGAGTACTTAAATCAGGGTTTGAGATGAAAATAAAAATGTTTCCTTTCCCTCTTCTAATCTCAGAGGGGAACGGATGTGTGGTGGCTTTTGGCAGTTCTTGGCTCTAGAGTTTAATAACATGTGTAATAAAGGGCAAGAGGAGGCAAGGAAGACCAGCTGGAAAGCAGAGGAGTCTGTACGTCCTCGTTCCCATTATCTGTTGGATGCGGGAAGTAGAATTCACCTTGCTCCTCCCCAGCATCATCAGTCTTGCCTCCCGCCTGTGTAGAGCAGAAGCAAGGCCACTGGGCTTTGATTCAGCTAGGATAGAAAAATTGTAACTGAACAGGGTCAGCAGAAAAGCAACCAGCTTTGAATACAGGACCTGATGTTCAGGTAGTTGAAAATTTTTAAAATACTGTATTAGGGAGAAACATTAAAATGAGTGCCAGTCCAAGAAGAATTGATTTGCCCCTTACTTGGTTTTGAATCAGTGGCAGTCTCTTATAAAACAAGGCATGACCCTACAGCTCTTGTGCATTCTAGGCCATAGTGATAAAAGCTTCCATCGTGGTTATAGAAGAAACACTCTCAACAACAGTTTTCATAAACTCTGTTAGTGCCCTACACTTGTGTGGCACCTTCAAAGTGGCGCACGTATCTGTGGGGGAAGGGAGATCTGAATAGGCTCCAAGCATGGATGATCTTTTCTGTAGCTAGTAAACAGCACACTGGCCCAGAGATACCACCTCATATCAAGAGGATTATATCAGTCCAAATTCAGCTATCACCTGCTGGGTGGTCCATCATCAAGTGTGAAGTGCACAGGCACACAGCCTGTTCTGCTTCCCAGTTGTCGTGGTTACTTCTTCTGAACTGGTCCCAAGATGGCATCAGTTTCTTTCCTTTGAATTTCTCTCTCAGGCCAAGATGGCACATGCAAATAGTCTCAGCCCTGTCCAGTCTCAGAATCAAATGGGTCTGTGTGCCAGTCTCTGTGGTCTACGAATGCACGAGCATGCAGCCGGAGTTTCCAGCGGCTGTGGGATGGGGGATGTTGGGCACATCAATACGAAGAAAAACAGGTTAGAACACCCAATACCTCATCCTGAGTCACTGTCCAAGTAGGCAGTGCTATCCTAGTACAGGAGAGTGTGTCTCCAGACCCACTGCTCCTGCGCTCTGTTCTCTGAGAAGTGAGGTAGGGAAATGAAGAAGGAATTAAAGGGGAAACTGGGTTATTAAAACACACACCTAGAGGGAGAGGGGGAAGAACAGTGCAGGAGAATAACGGATACGGGAAGCACAGACACACGGCTGCTTCTGGTTCTCATTTTCAAGTGGGAGCTTGCTGTTGCCTGTGATGGTTCAGCAACTCCCCCAGCCTCAGTCCCCCAGGACTCCCAGCCTGTACCACTGTGGTGACTGAAGATCTTCTCATGTCTCTCTGAGGGATCTCTTCCCCCAAAAGAACTTAATTTTCCTGGTTCTAGTAATCTGGCACGCAAGGTAGGTCTGTGGATCTGAAGGTCATCGGAGGATAAGCCCTGTCAGTGTCTGAAATCTGGCTCAAGTTTTCTCATGTAGGATAGATGTAGGAGAGAGACTGTTTTTCCCTTGAAGAAATCCATATAAAGTACTGGATCTCAGCCTTCTGACTGCAACTTTCTACCCCACTTCTTATAAAGAATGCCCTTCCCTGCTCCCCAGTTATTTCCCTCTCACTTCTGAAGCAGCGCCAGCTGTGCTGTATTTTGAGCGCTAATGTTAATGTTGATTGACGTTGTCCATGAAAAGATGTGCACTTGACATGTCAAGAGTGAGTGATTGACAGCAGATATAAGTACTGTTAGTGTCAAGGCTTTTTTGTGTGGTTTTGTGCAGCCTCGCCTACTGACTACCAATGATTCTCAATTAGTGGGCAGGTTTCCTGCTCCTTTATACATGGATGCTTATACACATTAAAGGAAAATTCTTTCTGTCTTCAAAGTTGGAAGAATAATAGTTCAAAATGTATGATTTTATCGAATATAAAAATCAGTATTTGTATTTCTTTTACTACTTTGCAATCTGTGCACATACAATTGTGTCTTGTGTGTGTGTTTTCTGATCATTTGCTATTGAGCTAGTGTTAGTGACATGCCACCTGTACCAGGAAAGTCTTATAAGACTCAACTAAACTTCTGAGTCAGGAAGTTGCACCCCATTTCTCAGAACCCCAAAGTTCACTGTTTCCCTGCTAACCATCATGGCCTCCCCCCACTACTCAGAAAGAAGCTATTTTCATTGCTGATGTCTTTTATGAACATTTAATAACTTTGTCTTCCATTGATAAAACTATCCTCATTTGTACTTTTATTTTAAATACATATTTTAATATTATTATCATAACATGTATTTATATATATGGTATAGCATTTAAACATGTATATAACAGTCATGATTTGATATTCTTTTTCCCATGTTTTATTATTTACAATACTATCTTGTGATATCAGTGATTCCAAACTCTGGAAGAATTTGCTTGCTATAAAAATGTATCTCTTCTCTTAGACTAGATGAGCATGGAATGGAATTGCTCATTGTGTCAGCTGATTCCCGAGAGTCCTTTTGTTCACTGTTTTTAAAATCCGATTATGAAGTCAACCTTGAAATTATGAGATCCTATTCAGGTGCTATGAGTAAAGCATGCTTTTCATGTAACAACAACTTTTGTATAAACTTTGAAGATTTATTTATTATTTGTTTAGTGGTATGAGGGATTGAACTTAGGGCCTCCTACATGCAGCTAAAACCTTTACCAGTGAGCTACATGCACAGATCAAGATGAAAAGATCTTAATGGCAATTCCTGATTAAAATTTCCACATATACAGTAGTAATTGCAACCTATATAGTTAGGATCTTATTCATTTAACCATTTTTCTTGACCCTGGCAGTTAAAAGGAAGATGCAGGTGAAATTGGTGCAGTGGAACTCACCCATTTTATCTCTGGCCTGCACTCTGATGCTATCTGTGCACTTCCTCCACACGCATGCTCTGTGCCACAAATGTGCCTTCTATGCTTCTCTCAATGCATTCTATTAAAGAATAAGAAAGCTTTCTACAGTAATTACAAGCCTTTTAAGATTATTTTTAACTTTTATTTTATTTTAAACTTAACAGAAAAGTTTTGAGAGTCACATCAGGAGCTCCCACAGAGCCTAGACCAGAGTCCTCTGGGGAACAGTTGGACACATCTGACTGAGGTGTAGCTTTAACATGGCCCACACATCTGACTGAGATGTAGCTTTAACGTGGCCCACACATCTGACTGAGGTGTAGCTTTAACATGGCCCACACATCTGACTGAGATGTAGCTTTAACGTGGCCCAGTGCTTTTTTCTCTTTTCCTCACATCACTTAAGTTTGCCCTTCAGGGCTTGGCGTCTTGATCAGGTGCTCCTCGCTGCTGTTGGGAAAGGAGATTTCTGTTTTACCCAATTCCTTTCATGATTCAGTTTCTTTAACGGTCTTCATCTACACATGCAGGTGATTGGTACAGCACCTCCTGCGCACATAAAAGGCCCTCTGTTTATTCTTCAGCATTACCAAAAAATACAAGTAAAATTTCTTCTTTCATCATAAATAACATGATTTTTTAAAAAATTACCCAGGGGCTGTCTCCAGATGGCTCAGCAGTTAAAAGCACTTGCTGCTCTTGCAGAGGACCCAGGTTTAATTCCCACATGGCAGCTCACAACTGTCTGTGGCTTCAGTTCTGGAGATCTGACGCCCTCTGCTGGTCTCCATGAACACTAAGCACACACACAGTGCACATACATTCATGTAGGCAAACACATTCATAAAATACAAACAAAATCATTTTTTAAAAATGATTTAGGAATATTGAAAATTTTCTTAAGAAGTCTTTGTCCCTCTCTTCTGACTTTCCTTCCAACCTGCCTATCCACCATTGGGGATGTGGCATGTGGCCTTCCTGGTGGTTCTATGACACATGCTCATCTCTTTCCTGTGACACGCCCCATCCTCTGATGCAGTAAAATCACCAGCAAGGAATGTGGAGCTCTGCAGTCGGTGTCCCTGAGAGCCTGGCACAGACGGGAACTACTCAAGAGCTACTTTTAGCTTGACAGTGATTTAAAGAACAATTTGTGGTTGATTTATTTAACTGTGGAGCATTCCCTATAATATCCATAATTGTACTGTTTTTTCCTTTCACAATTTTAGGTTGTTAAAGGCCTTACCTATCTGTGGAGTTTAAAGATTTTACACAGAGGTATGTTCTGGGTTACACAAATGAACTTAATGTAGGGACGGGGGAGGCTCTGCAGTTACCTTGGTTTAAAAAAAATGACATTTTAGACAGCTGATATGGCCATTAGAAAAGGGATTGTAAATCTTACTTTTATTATTTTCTCCCTCTTGTTTCCTTATTTTCTATTTTTTTCAATACAAACTTGGGAATTATATTTTTATGAGCCACATTTTTCAAGCATTGATACATATTTTGTACTATTTAAAAATAGCTCTATATTATTTAGCTGTAGGTTCGGCCCTCTCCTCAGAGTAGTTCAGATGTCTCTCTGAAGAGTTCGTGTCCTGTTCCCAGGAAATGAAACTTTAATTAACAAATCAGAATGGCCGCTAGTTCTGGTGACATGGAAGGAAACGATCTGATAACTGTTGCATGTCACAAGGAACCTCCTTTCGTTTGTTTGGTGTTCCAAAAATGTCTGAATTCATTTGAAGCAAATTATGAAAAGAGAAAGAGATGGTAACAAAACCAAACCACACGTCCAACTTAGTCCACCTCTGCTCCTCCTAGCTTCGTGTACTTTGGGGGTGCAGCAGTGTACTTACAATTAGATGTGATTAAAGGAAAGGGTTTTGTTTTTTTTTTTTAAATTTGGTTTTAGTTTTCATTTTTTGTTTTTTGTTTTTTGTTTTTTTGTTTTCCTAAGGAAGGACTAAAGCCTTTGGGGGGAACTCCCCCTGTTCTCAGCTGCAGTCTCCTACCTAGCACTATGGCCTCTGCTCTTTGTATACTCTCGATAGCCCAAAACTTCTTCACCCTTTTTAAACAGAATATCTACATATGGGGAAAGCATAGTGTTCAGTTCTTGCAGACATCCATGCTGACTGAACCATGAGCCTGACCCCAGTCCCCTGCCTCCTTAACGCCACTGTGGAAATGCTACCAGAGTGGTGGGGAGGGAGTGTGGGCCTGCTGGCTCGGCATCAGTGTGTGTACACATCTGTGAGTAACAGAAGGAGACACCTTAACCTGGTGGGCAGAGCTGCTCTCTCTTCCCTGCCGTGCACTTCTGCCTTATGTGACACCCAGGAAGCCAGTACAGCCAGTGCCCAGAACCTGGCATTTGCTAGCTTTTTACACTGCTGTTCATTTACATGAAGTCTAAGTCATTGCTCAAGAGCAAAGCCTCCGTTAAAAGGACAGCGCTGTGTAAATGGGAGTGTTGTTATAAACTGAAACTTAAGATTGTTCAGTACTCTCGGCAAGCTGGGTAATTCTGGACTAATGAATTCTCTAAGCCATAACTCTGTAAAAAATGTGGTCGCTCTGAGAAGTCTGGTGTGTAGGGAAGTGTGCTTCAGTTATTCCAAAGTGTCTTTTCTTTTCCTCTTTAAAGTGACAAAACATGTTGACAAGATGCTATCTATACCTCTAGAATCCCTGTTTGTTAAATTATTTGGAGTTACTCCCACTGTTTGTGAGAAATAGCCAGAGTTTTGTTTGTTGATTTGTGCAAATAATACCTCATGAGACATGTTTCAGAGAGATCTGTGGAGATCTGAAAATCAAGCATAGGGCCCGTTTGCCAGGACAGTCCTGTGGTCATTGTCGGCAGGCACAGTTATCAGAGCCCTTAGAGATGAGTGCACTCTTCTTCCCTGGCCATTTGGAACTTGGGCTCAGAAAGACCTTTTGTTATGTGGTAGACCACACAGGTTTCCAAAAAAAATCCTGAGTCTTTTTTCAGGTTTTTTGGGGGGGAGGGGGAGGGGAGAGGAGGGCACTCAACACCCATAGTAATTCTGCTGGTCTGCTGTAGCATATTTCTGTGAGAGGGGTCTGAGAGCAGTGGGGAGGGGTTGCCACAAGCCCTCTTAAGGGACTTCAGTTTTAAGTACGAATCAGGGAAGGAATGTACATCTCATCTACCTGGGTAGGAAGGTGACTGGATTATAGTGCAAATGTGTGTGTGTGTGTGTGTGTGTGTGTGTGTGTGTGTGTGTGTGTACGTACATATATACATATACATATATATATACACGTGTATATATGTGTATGTATGTATATATGTGTGTATACACATACATATGTATATATATATGTATACGTACATATATGTATGTGTGTATATATTAACAAAATTTATAAATATATTTTTATATAGATATATAAATATATTTTTATATATTAAAATATATTTTTTCCCTGGTAATGGGCACTTAGCTCTCAAAAAGAGTGTGCTATGGTTATACACCTCACTTGATAGATTGACATATTTGGCTTTAGAGTTCCATAGCTACTCATACAGGCTTTTACCTTCTGAATTTAGAGTAAAAGAACCAGGTCCCTGAAGACTTTTGTAAAAGGTTGTAATGAGAAACTTAGCCTAAATTGAGTAGGTTTTGTCCATATTTAATAACTTGGATTTCATAAAACTAAGATTAAAGATGTCTTTTTATTTACCAAAAAGCTATTTAATTTTCTCCTTGATTAAAAAATTGTAGCTTTTTAGATGAGTTCAATCAGGCAATTAAAGATCAGAGCTTTTAAGTTCAGCTAAGGCAATTAAGTAGGTAATTCGGTTGTTTATACACTTGTACTGAGTATGCTCACTGCTCTTCCCCCTTGCACACACAGACTCGTTTTTGTTTCTGACTGATGATGGGAATACATCTGAATATGTGTCACATTGTCAAATCAAAGCTGAGTCCTTTTATGGGAGCTGGGGGAGGCTGGTCTAGGCTGTGTGAGCAGACAGCGGTGAGAAGAAGAGGGAAAGGCATTAATGAGTGATCCAAGCAGCCTCCTTTGTGTTGGTCTAAGTACTGAGAACAGGAGCTCTCCTCTGATCATCACTTGCTAAGGCTGCTCTCCCCAAACAGAGCAGGAAATTATTAATATGACATTACTTTATACTCGGGAACACACATTTTTCTAAGATGAAGAACTGGAGATATGTTTGGTTCTGTAATACAAAAGAAGAGACTTTTTCTCCCATATAGATGGCTTGATTTGGTGTCCTGGGCTTTAACTACAGAACATGCATAAATAAACTCCAGCGTCTTTCCACAGTATAGTAAAGACCATAGAGCAGAGAGGTATGAACATGACGCAGCCTGCTTGTTCGTTTATTCAGCTGCGTGTTCTGTCCCCTGGAAGAGGTAGAACCTGGAGTTGAACAGCTCCTACCCAGGCAGGGTCATCAGGGGTTCAGTCAGCTGCTCCCCTCCTTTTGCAGTTTAGTATTTGAGATGATAAATGTGAGGACTTTGTGAATGTGCTCAAAACTGTGAATTAATCACTCCATTCTATCAATAAAAATACTCTATTCCCAAATCCAGTCAGGGAGAGAGTTTATTGTGCTTTGTGTTACAAGGTCAAAAAAAAAAAAAAATCCCTAAGTCTCTTTTTACGCTAAAACAAATGTGATGTCATCACATGAAGATGTACTTATTTAAAACCTTTGAAACACCTACCAAGATTAACTACTGTGGAAAAGTTGTCTTCATTATCAGATAGAAGGGAGCACCCTGTGAGTACAGCCCAGGCTGACCGTGAGTCAAAACAAAGAAAGTGAACAGTGAGAACATTCCAGCAAACACTGCAGCTTAACTTCAAAACATACATCACCACTAATGAGGTGAGAGCCCTGCATATTAATAACCATGGCTCCAGTCACAGCCGTCATTACCCACATCAAACATAAATGCAAGATTAACACCTATGCCATTTCTGTGGGAAACGTGAGAATACCCTGGCAGTAACTGCTCTTGCTTTCCCCAAGGATAAAAAAGAAATAGAAGGGTAATGAGAATGGAACTTAGATTAAGAAAATAAAACCGGCCATCAGTCAGGGCCATTGTACAGAGATAAAGAAACTTGTGGGGAAAGAAAGCTGGACCTCTTGTATACCAGTAAACCTTTCCATATATGAGCCTAGGCAGTTATGCTTGTCTTCCCCAATAGGAAAGCTGGGCTTGGTGCATACCTGTAATCCCAGTCCTGGGGAGGCTGAGGAAGGAAGGTGGTGAGTTTCAAGCCAGCCTGTGATATAAGGTGAAACACTGTCTTTAAGCAGCTTTGCAAAACAGTTTTTACCCAGATAGAGCTCTGTGTAAAGAAACTTCTGTCTGTGGCTAGACAACCTAAATGGACCCAATCTTTTCTGATCTCAAAGGAAAACAAACCAACCCTTTGTTTCAGCAAACATGCTGGAAATGTTATTTTCCCTGATGTTACTTTCCTAAATTGAGCACACCTAGACCTCTCTGGGGTGCTGTCTTAGGTGTCTCAGCTAATGCTTGTCTATTCCATAGCTATTTATTTCTTATCTGTGTTCTAGACGTTGTTGTGGGTGCTTGGGGAATGTCAGTTTCTACACTTGTGAAACATTTTTAGCAGAGGTGTGTGAAATATATATATATATATATATATATATATATATATATATATATATATATACACATATATATACATACACATATATACACACACATATATAATACATATATGTCATACACATACACATATACATACATACATACATACATACATACACAATAACTACAGTGTTAACTATAGAATGCATTAGAAAGTAGTTAGCTAAAGGATGAAGTGGACCCATCACTGGACATCCCAGGAAGCTTGTGCACATGAGCTCATAGAGAAGGAGGTTTTGTAGTGCAGCCCTTAGGAGGAGTAGAGTAACACCTGCATATTTCTGATGGTGTGGCCAGCGCAGCAACTCCTCTCCTAGATGTTTACACAGGGGAAATAAAGTATTTGTCTCATAAAACTAGTAAGCACCTCTTCCCATTAGCTGTATTCATAAAACATGCAAACTGGAAACAGCCCGCCCATCTTTTATCAGATTTTAGATTTATCAGTTTATAGATGGGTAAACACACAATGGAGCACCCACACCATGGTGGAGCAACCACACCATGGTGTAACTCAGCAATAAAGCGATTGAACTTCTAGTCCGTGCAGCAATGTGGGCAAAGTGCTCTAAGATTCCATTCAAGCAGTATTCTGAAGAGGTAAAAGTAGGACTGGAAAGCCTTAGTAGTTGAAAATGAAGTAGTATCATTAGCAGATTTTTTTTCTTTTTTTTAGTTAAAAGAATTTAATGCAGGCTGGAGAGATGGCTCAGTGGTTAAGAGCACTGACTGCTCTTCCAGAAATCCTGAGTTCAATTCCCAGCAACCACATGGTGGCTCACAACCATCTGTAATGGGATCCGATGCCCTCTTCTGGTGTGTCTGAAGACAGCTACCGAGTACTCATATACATAAAATAAATTTAAAAAAAAAAAAAAAAAACTCTCAAAAAATCTAAATAAATAAATAAATAAATAAATAAATAAATAAAAAGAATTTAATGTACTTTTGTGTGTGTGTGGCATGGGCATGTGACAGTTCCAGCACTCCGGTCCCAACCGTCAAATCCAGATCATCAGGTTTAGCAGCAAATGTGCTTACTCCTGAGCAGTCTCTGGCCCTAATAATGGAGGACATGCAGAGTCACAACTTGAATGAAAAGTGATAGTGTCTTGGTGGTAGTGAATCTTAATATAATTGTAGATTCACAGAAAATTGCCAGAAAAGAATGTGCAGAGAGGTCTTGCAAAAGGCATCCTTCTGGAAGAATCTGAGAGGACCAGAGGCTGGTCATCTTAGAGAGAGTGACTAGGAAAGTGCTGGCCTGTGTCATAGAGTTGCCAATACCTTAAATGACATCAGTACAGTCTTGTGTGATTAAAAACACCATAAACATATCCTACTCCAAAGTCACTGTGTCTGTGAGGACAGAAAAGACATGTAAAACCTTTGAATTTCTTAGAAAAGAAAATCTGATGTCAAGGTCAGTGTTAAAAGCTGTCTGATTGTGTGAAAAGCTAGGATTTGTGGTACAGAGAAGTAGGAAACTCAACACATTCACAAGAGTGATCCCTCAGCGGTGGGCATTGCCACCAACAGAAAATAAGGTGGTTGATTTTAAGTGATTCTTGATGAAATGTAGTCTGCACAAAGCTTCCATAGCAGCCCCTTTACAGACACTAGACAGCGGGGCTTCCCTTCAGGTTGCAGGGAGTTTGAAGTAGCCTAGGCCACATTTCACTTCCTGAAATACCAGTTTGTTGGTTTGGTTTTTTTGTTTTTCAAGGACTGGTTAGCATTTGAGCAATCCAAGTCAATTTAAAGGAGTCATCCCCAGTTGGTTTTATGTTGTAGAGGGTAATGATGGGAAAAGTGGATGGGCGCC
Source organism: Mus minutoides (assembly GCA_902729485.2). NCBI lineage: Eukaryota > Metazoa > Chordata > Mammalia > Rodentia > Muridae > Mus > Mus minutoides. Next base: position 558,786 of record LR753378.1, read on the forward strand.
TTCTTCCTGGTGTTGGGGCTGCTAAGTCAGGCGCATCTGTCAGGGGCTGTTTGTGTTGAACAAGTATTAGTGGTGAGAGCCACTGTTAGACCTTGGCTCCTGTTAAATATCCTTTATGTAGGCATTCCGTGGCAACGCTATAATAGATCATAACTCATGAGAAGAGATGACTTAGCCAATTAACTGAGGTAAACAAACCAGTTTAATGAGTGTGAGTTGTTGATTTTTTCTCCAGCTCTGATGACACAAGTGAACATTTCTAGAAATTAAGCCTTCTTGCTTATATTGGTCATTGATTCTCTTTGCCTTAGATAATCACAGGGATTTCTGTGTGCATAATAATGGTTTTTAAAAGATGAGAAATTCTATACACTGTTACTTATAAGTGTACTGTTTTTTAAAAAAAAAAAAATGTACCAAGACTTTATAAAGAACTTTCAAAGTTCAACAGAAAGAACAAAAAAAAAAATTAATTGAGTTAGATAATGGGCAAAGGACATGGGGAGGGACAGGTGACAAATAATCACATAAAGAAGATGGTCACCTCACCGTCCCATAGAGAACGCAGACCCACACCAACACAAGCTTCGATCAACAGGGACAACTGCAAATAGCATTGAGGCCGCAGAGAAATTAGGTCAGTTGTTAGCAGCAGTGAAAGAGGGGATGGTCCCACTGTTGACATTTCCAAAACACCTGAGCACACAGCTACCCTTTCAACCCAGAAATACAGACTCGGGTCCACACAGCACCTGTATAGGCATGCTCATCACAGCTTTCTCCACATTAACACAAAACTGGGAACAACCTGCATGTCCTCTGACAAGGGGATGATTAAATGAGCCTCGTGCATTCCTACCATAGAATACTGCTCAGCAGGGGGAAGGAGCACTGGTGATGGATGTCAAGAAACTGGATAAATCTGCTGAGAATTATTCAGAGTGTAAGGGGACATCACACAGTTCTGAAGCCATGTAGTTCACTTTATATAATATTCTTGACTGATAACGTTAGAGACGTGGGAGGCAGATCAGTAGTTTCCAGAGGCCGAGGAAGTGGAGTTGGGAGGGCAGGAAGTTGGCTACAGAGGGCACAGTGAGGAACCCGTGTATGAAGTGTTCTCTAGCTGGAGAGGGTTTTCACTTCAGTTCCTAGGCAGGTATATTGTACTGTACAGTTTTACAAGATCCTACTGATATAGGAAACTGTATAGAGGCCAGCACAGTATGTCTCTATTGTTTCTTCCAACCACATGTGAGTCTGTGGTTATCTCAAAAGAATACTGTCTTAGTTAGAGTTACTGTTGCTATGATAAAACACCATAACCCAAAGCAGCCTGGGGAGGAAAGGGTTTATTTGGTTCACACTTTCACATTGTGGTCCCTCCTTGAAAGAAATCAGGACAGGAACTCAAACAAGATAGGATCCTAGAAGCAGATGCTGATGCAGAGGTGATGGAAGGGTGCTGCTTACTGCCTTGCTCCCCACAGCTTACTTGGCCTGCTTTCTTATAGAACCCAGGACCACCAGCCCAGGGGTGGCACTAGCCACAAGGCACCAGGCCCTCCCATCAATCACTAATTAAGAAAATGCCCTAATTAAGAAAATGCCCTACTGACTTGCCTATGGCCTGATCTTATGAAGACATATTTTTAATTGGAGTTTTCTCCTCTCAGGGGATTTAAGCTTATATCAAGTTGACATTATGCTAGCCAGTACAACATTTAAGAAGATGTATGTCATTATATGATAAGAAATATAGAGAGCAATATATATAGGAAATGCAGGTAACTATTCCTCTAAGACTATCTGTGTGGTGAGGGGGTTGGGATTAAAAGTAAGTTGCATGACGGTTGTGTGACTTGGCTCACAGATGATCGCACTGTTGACATACACAGGATCCTGTTCAGCCATGTCGCAGGTACTGCGTAAGTCACACAGCTGCCTCTGAGTTTTGTCTTCTAGGTAAATCTGAAGTTTCAAAGCTTCTCACAGGGAGAGGCCCATCTGGGGAGATGTGTCCCTAGGGATTTCGTGAGGGCGGCCATGTACCTCGGCTTATTTACCAGATGGATAGGCCGGTCATCTGGGATGTGTTTCTCCTGTAACTTTCTGTAGTGTGGCTTACTTCAGAGTCATCTTGAGGGAGGAGTGAGTGACTGAATGGAGGAGTCATCCTGAATGACTGTGTAATGTTGACATGAGCACAGCCTTCCTCTGGTCTGTGTATGAGTGTTGACAAACGGTTGAGCAGAGACTGTCGGCCACGGTTTCCATCTCCTGGATGTTTAGAGCCTGAGGCTGCTCCGATAGACTTTCAACCAACATTAGCTAACCCTGCCTCCTTGTTCAAAAACAAAACAACAACAACAAAAAGAGGCATGCAATAAACCCACCTCTATCCAGCTGTATTAAATTAATTCAGAGCACGTGGCCTGCCCAACCCCAGCCTTTTTGCATGTGTCTGTTGTTTCTCCCGTCATCCTAGTTAGGTCAGTCCCTAAAGCTGCATTGTTTGTAGTAATATTAAAAGGTAAGAGGTTTGTCATCAGGGGCACATTTTGCCCAGTCAAATGGACATTAGCAGGCTCCATACCCACCCTTCTTCAAGGGCATGGCTGAAGCTGGCAGCACTGTGGGAATCACATCTAGTGTTTACTTCTGGAGGAGTAAGTGACTGCTGTCAGGTACTGCATATCTTCTGGGCTGCTGTCATGGACCTTGTGTGGGTATCATTCTGTTTAGTCTCCTTGACTGCCTTGTGAGGAAGGTGTCTGTGTGTCTATGTTTCAATAAGGACATGGATGTCCAGAGAGGCTTACTGACCCACTCAGGGCCCAGGGAGGCAGTCATGGTCAGTCTGCTTTGAGCCCTTAATTCACCTCAGACCCTACCAGAGGTTGTCCGTGCCCCTCTGAGGGAACAGCATGTCTGAAGCACATATGCAGAGCACGGTGGGGTAGTTCAAACCATTGCTCTTTCCAAAGAGCAGCAAGAAGGTGAGAGCACTGCTTTCTTTAGAGAGAGATGCAGCTTGTTAGACGTAAGAGGAAGGCACTCAAGGAAAACATCTAGGCTGCTTTTCCCCCTTAATTTCTCAAAATTACCCAGTTGGTAATAGCAAAGTTGGTACAGGAGTCCAGCCACTTAGTGCACTCAATCGGGGATCGTCTGAGAAAGATGCGGCTCGTTGAGGCCACAGGGTTGTGCCAGAGTGACAGGGTGTGGCATCACGACAGAGTAATTTCATTAATTTGAGCTTTGATTTTTCTCATCTGTCAAGTGAGGCTAATCATGATTTCGGTCTCAGGGTTAGAATGAGCTCAAATGAGAGAGCGCATGCCAGTGAGGACAGCTCACAGGGCACACAGAGAGTGTCACACGGCACACAGTGAGTGTCACACGGCGCACAGCGAGTGTCAGGCGTCTCTGAAAGGATCCACCAGCACCTGCTGCCCTCCTTCTTTTATTATGCATTCCACATCTTCATCCTTTTCTTGATAGTTCTAGATCTTCATTTAGTGGCATCACAGACTCAGCATCAATTTCCAGGGTCCATTCTTCCACAGTAAGTGTCCCCCATACATGGAGTATATGTATAGACTGCAGGTAGGATATTTTACTTCCTCTGAAATAATTAAAGAGGATGAATGACCTAGCTCAATTGTAGAGCATTTGCCTTGCTCATACAAGGCCCTGGGTTCAAGCCCTAAGCATCATAAAAACAGTAATAAATAAAATTAGAAGAAAAGGAGAATTGAGGGGCCCAGGCCTGTATGTCCTTAATATTAACCCTACAGAGGTCTCCTATTGATGACAAGGGAGGGAAAGCCATGTATTGTGTCTCCTCCAAGCTGAATCATGAGGCTCCAGACAGTAGCTGCCATTTACAATAGCTAATTATGCTGCTTAATTTTATTTAGAGCCTTTGCAAGGATGCTTGGATAAGCACCCTTTATTCTATGATGGAGTGCTTAGAGGAGCTTTGATATTGCAGTGTGGTTTTTCTCCTATGTGCATTCCTGTTGTGTGCAGATGACTCTAATGCACTGTCACCACAGACTGTATTTAATTGTACCTGCTGTTCTCACTCATTAGAGTGCAGTCCCCAAGAAGTAACTAGAGAGATATATTGAGTATTATCTTTTCATAAGACAATAAACTTAATGAAGGGATACTGCTGAAGAGCCCCAGCTCCGGGATGGGGGACATTCTAAGAGGCGAAACCTACTTGATGTGCCCCTCTGGATCCTAGTATTAGACAGTGGAGCTTTATGGAAGAAGGACATCAAGGAAAAGTTTAGTTCTGCTTCCCACATGATCTTGTAACAGAACTGTATGGTACATTATACAACTGACTGGTGTTTCCTGAAAAATTATATCATGCAGGCTGATGAGATGGCTCTGTGAGGAAAGCCCTCGCCACCATGCCTGATGGCCTGAGTTCCATCCCTGGAAGCCACGTGGTAGGAGAGAACCTACCCCTGCAAGATATCATCCTCTGTGGCACATACACCCCAGGATAGTGCACATGAACACAGATAAATAAAAAGGAGTGTACCATGCCTGCTTTTAAAGGTTACCCAGGGAAGCTCACCCCGGAAAGGCCAAGCAAGCCAGTATTGTAAACACACAATGGAGAGCAAAAAGGGAGCGGCAAGTGCTGCCACCCACACCTATGGCAAACAGCTCACAGAGAGGTCCCAGTCGCAGTCCGCCTGCCCGGGTGGCTTTCCAGTCTGCTATGACCAGAAAGTCACCTCACTAGTTTCTCTGCAGAGTCATAATGTGTGTGTGTGTGTGTGTGTGTGTGTGTGTGTGTGTGTGTATGTGTGTGTGTGTGTGTGTGTATGTGCAGAGCCCTTGATGGGGGGAAAGGGGGTGGAGCTGGCAGGGGAGGCCCTGGGAAGAGCTGTAGCTAGGTCTGGCTTTGAAAGACTCAGCCTTGATTAGTGAGCCCCAGTGTACTGCTGTTTCTGCAGCTTCTGTAATGGCTAATTGATGCCGCCGTGTAAAGATCCAGTTTCTGTGTGAGGCAGTTATGGGCAGCAACATGAGTTGTGTCAACATGATACCAATTTCCACAGTCAATTTGGTCAATTCAGTGGAAGGGAAAAAAAAAATCAGACCATCCTGGAAATCAGTCAGAACAGTTAGGGGAGGCTACTGAGGCAGCCATGCTCGCCTGATTGAGCTTTTCATATTTGAACCAGTTACTTTTATTCTTTGTAGGCATAGCCTTGGTCATTTGAGGAACACTCATATATATAAAATGACACTTTAAAATTAGTTATTTTTTAAATAAATAATCATCATGGGCAACCAGGCTTACGTGTGTGTGTGTGTGTGTGTGTGTGTGTGTGTGTAGTGCATATCTACTTTAAAGAGGAAGTAACCTTTAGACTATTTATATATAATTAGAGTAGTTAACTGGTGTCTCCTACTTTTTTGTTGTTGTTGTTTTGTTTTTGTTTTTTGGGGTGTTTTTGTGTTTTTGTTTTTGTTTTTTTTTTTTTTTTGGTTTTTCGAGACAAGGTTTTTCTGTATAGCCCTGGCTGTCCTGGAACTCATTTTGTAGACCAGGCTGGCCTCGAACTCAGAAATCCGCCTGCCTCTGCCTCCCAAGTGCTGGGATTAAAGACGTGCGCCACCACGCCCGGCTGTCTCCTATGTTTTTACAAATGGGAAGACCACAGTAGCTAGAAAGTACCTGCAAAACTATGGGCTATCAACTGACTTTCTGGGAATTAGCACTGCTGTTGATAATTTGGGTTTTGAGGCTAGTTTTTTCCTTAAATAACTTTATTGATATATTGATATACACCAAGAAAGACATCAGTTTTAAGAGTGTGATTCAAATATGAGCTAAATAGATTTATAGTATATGCAAGTATTGCTATAATTTAGTCTCTAGTATTCTATCACTCTACCAAAAAAAAAGTCTCCCTATCCATTCACCATCACCTGCTGCTGTCCCTGCCCCTTCCTTAGTCCTAGTCTCACTCTCCAGGAAACACTAGTCTATTTTCTGACTATATAGATTCACCTTTTCTGGGCAAAAATAGAGCCATATAACATGAACTGTTGTGTCTTGTTTTTTCTAGTTCCTGTATCATTTTTAGTTGATCTATGTTGTAACATTTGTCAGCCATCCATTCCTTTTTATTGCAGAATACTATTGATATACCATATGGGCATACCATCATTTATCTATTCATTTCCTAATAGAGGGAGGGACATTCATAATTGTGTATGGTTTGAGATTATTATGAGTAATGTTGCTGCTATTTGTACATTTCTTTTTTCCTTTCTTTTCTGTTTGTTTATGGTTATGGTTTTCATTTTTAAGGTAGGTTCTCACCAGCGCTTGTTTCATAGCCAGGCTGGCAGCATACTTGAGGCTGACCTCCTACCGTAGCCTTCCAAGTACCAGATTGTAGACATGTGCCACCCTGTGCAACATGCATGTCTTTCTAAGGTTCTGTTTGGTTTTGTTGAACAGGCACCAGGGAGTGGAATTCGTATCTGTTTTTAAATCTCTGCAGTCACTGCAGTTCCGACAGCCTCAGAGCTTAAAAACTTGGCGTTGCCGCCACTGTGCCGTGTGCAGTCTATGTCACTACCTAGGGTTTCAGGCTTTGTTAAAGATAGGGTAGCATTGTGGCCATGATACTCTACGGTCACTAATGGGGGCAGGGCTAAGGCAGGATCTCATACTTATCCAAGCTGGATTTAAACTCCCAGGCTCTAGCCATCTTCCTACCTCGGGTTTCTGAGTAGGTAGGACTACCTGGTTTAATAACCATATGGCTTATATTTAATTTTGAAAGACACTTTAGTTTCTATTCAGTTATATACCCCTGTAGACCAGGGGACTGTTGTGGTCCTCAACATGACCCAAGGCCCGATTTGTAAATTCTTCTATTCCTCCTGTTCCAGGTAATTTTTTTCAGTTGTCTAAACACTTCACATTATTGATCAGAAGTGCTGACACCCATCCATCACTCCTGCAGATCACATTCATGACATCATCATTAAAAAGTCCAGCCCATCAGGAAGTCTCATTGAGGGCCTGGGGAAATATTTTGATGACAGACACATAATGTGGCTAGATAATTGTTGGCTCCTCTGTGACCCCAGTGAACAATACCTGCCATTCTTGAAGAAGCTTGCTTTGAGCTGGAGTTGACATAATGAAGGTTAATATCACTTAGCACTTGGGTCTGGCACAGTACCTCAGACGAAGTTTAAAAATATGTACAGTGCATTATAGTGTTGGGAACATTCATTCACAAACTATGCATTTACACATCGAGCACTTAGCTCTATATCAGGCAGTGATAAGCACAGTCTCACTGAAGTCCCATGCCAATCTTATGGGAAGATCAGCCCTGAGAATATATCCAGATACAATAAGATATCAGCAGACTTCTGCTCTCAAGAAGTTACCAGCATCTGAGAACTCAGTGAGGCAGCCCTTAGCTCTGCTTAGAGGTGTAACAGCTTGTTTGCTGCAGTTTGTGCAGGGCTGATGAGCAGATCTTAGATGCTGTCCATCACCCACTTTGTTTAGCATCCCCCTGCTTCCCCTGAGAGGACTGACCAACAGAATCTATCCTGACTCCTCCAGGTCCGTGCATGACAAATGATGTAGAACACAGGGCATTAAAACAAGCCACTTTGCACTGGCCTGCCTCTCACTTTCTCCTGCATGATACTGACTTCTTGGGAACCAGACTTTAAAGTAGGGAACACAAGTGAATAATGTAATGTCTCATGCTTAGACATTAGAGTTAGAGCTAGTTCTCTCTTTCATTAAAAGATTTGACTTGGCAATAATACAAGCCTGGCCTCTTTAAAGGTATGAAATGAACCTGTAATTCCAGGCTTTTGTGTCCTTGTTTGTATTTTCTTTGAGAAGATGTCTCAGTTAAAATCAATGCCCTACCATTCATTTAAGCTCCCTTGCCTTCAATAAAACTAATTGATAAACCCTAATAATTAATGGCCTGATTAAACCAAAATGACTTACATCTGCCCTGATGGTTCCTATTTATAATCAGTCACTTTAATGACTCGTCTTTTCTGTGCTGTGCTTACAGAAGGCAGACCATGATATGACTAGGTGACTTGAAGGAAAAGCAGCGAGCCTTCTATGACTTTTATTTTCCATAAGATGGCATTACATTAAAATAAATACAGATATAACCATTTTTCTACAATAATTTTAGACCCAGTCAGGTATCTGTGATTTTTGGGAAACAAACAAAATTATCTCAATATTTCTAGAGCTCTTCCTGAGAGATATAAAATGTACGTTTGATATGAAAACTTGATGTAGTAAGGGCAGTGACTATATACTAGGCTTCATGGTAACTCAGCTGTATGGTGGATAGCATATACAGCTTAAAGGAGAACTGAAATCAACGGTGCTATTCTTAGCCCACATTTAAAGATATCCTCCTTAAGTTCTGTCGTTTGGATTCAAATTTAGTTCAGTTTAACAACTGAAGCCCTAATGTAATCAGTCTCCCTTGTGCCTTTAAAGCAGTGGTTCATATCATGTCAGTGATGACCCCATTGGGAGCCCAACGACCCTTTCATAGGGGTCACCTAAGACCATCCTGCATATCAGATACTTATATTATTATTCATAACGGTAACAAAAATTATAGTTATGAAGTAACATAGAAAGAATTGTATTGTTAGAGTCACCACAATATGAGGAATTGTATTAAAGAAGGGTCCAGGATTAGGAGGGCTGAGAACCACTGCTTTGAAAGAAAGGTTTAAGTTGGCTTGAGGTGAAAGGTCAAGACAATGCTGATGTAGACAAGATAAGATAAACTTAAATAAGGATCCTGTGAGAGGGCTCTGGGTGAAAGCATTAGCTGCTGCACCGGAAGACTCCCATAGTAAAGGGATAGAAACAACTTCCGAAAGTTCCCATGTGCACACACAGACACACACACACACACACACACACACACACACAGACACACACACACACACACACACACACACAGTGCAGTGTGGGCTGCAGTGGAACACAACTGACATTAAGGGGTGATGGAAATATGTCCCTTCTCAGCTATGGTCACCTGGTAGATACATTTGTCAGACTTTTCAAACAACATGCAAAATGGCTGAGTGAAACGTGTGTTTAAAAATGAATTAAAGGGCAGCAAGGACAACAAAATCTTGGTATAATCTTAACTTTTCAGATGATTACTCAGAAGCAAAGAATTATATGTCCTTTTTTGCCTTTTCCTGATGTTGGCTTGAATCCAGGTTCAAGTCTCTCGTGACGGAGGCTCTGTCTATCTGATATGAAACCCCGAAGCATTAGGTTCTAGAAGCACAGCCAAGCTTGGGAGCCACTTAGCTGCATGACTCACTGTGTTTCTAAGAATCATACTCTTTGTTCAGAGAGGGAATGAGAGATAGTGCTTAAGCTGTAGATGGCCTCCTGAGCTGAGCGGGTTTGGGATATATCAGCAGCTCCTGGATTGCTGTTGGTGTGGTATGCTCTCAGGCCAGAGACAGAATCTCACTCATGTTTCTTACCATGTTCTTACATGGGGAAGCAACCGTAAATATTTCTTGTGTGGACATTTTTAAATAACTGTAGACTTGTCTCAAAATGGAGACCATCAGTTAGGAATGTACCCATTCTAAAGAATGTTCTGAGTCAAAGATGCACTACCTTCTCAGGCTAAATGCACACTTCTTCTGGCTGAGCATGCCAGCCTTTTCAGGGAGCATCATTCACTCACTGTCGCTGTCGCTTCGCAGATGTTTATACGTCTACCAGACAGCGCTCCAGACAGGCAGTGCAACTTGTGGCTTGTGGAGCTCCTTTCCAGAGCCAAGAGGCAGGAAGGGCGGTTTCTCTGTATAAAGATACAGAGTGTCACTAATGCTAAACCTTAAAGAGTTAAACCAGGAGAAAGGGAAAGGAGCTGTAGGCTTATGAGGCCTGTGTTACAGAGCAACATTTAGGCAGAAATTTAAGGAAAGTGTAGGAACTAGCCCTGCATACATGAGAGGGCGGAACATTCCAGTCTTAGGATCCACTGAAGCGGAAGTGCTGGCAGTGAGCCAGAGTGGGCAGGGCAGGAGGCAGAGATGGCATCAGCTCACACCCAGCCTTGGGGGCTAAGGAGAGGCAGCCTCCTGTCTCTGGTTGATTTGGGAAAGCCCTCAGTGGTTTGGGCAGGGAATGGGCAGTGCTAGCGTGGGTCTTAAAGAGTCACTTGCTTCGCTGTTGTATTGAACACAGATTATAGCAGTGTAACACTGGTGTAGCCCCTGGAGGAATGCACGCACTGATCTGGCAAGAATGTTTCCTCAGCATCAAGTTGGTTTTATAGATTCTACTTTGGAATTATTTTCTACTTTGATTTATAGCATCGACAGTTTAAAAAGCAGTGTTTTATCCGCTGTCTCAGGTAATCCTCATAGTTTTTCAATTCTGACAAAGGAGCTATTATCTCCCTGTAGACCTAGAAGCTAAAATATTACAAACCAAGTCCAAAGTCACATGGCAAGTCTGGGCATAGTGAAAAAGACTGCTGTACAGCTGTCTCCACCTGAACCCACAGACTTGGTGAAAGGAGTCTGTTCTGTTCAGACAGTGCTTTAAGGTTTTGCTTGAAAGGGTGACATTTATAGTAGTAAGTATAATATATTATTTTTAAAACATCACCCAGTAATCAAGATCCTGTGTGTAGAGGAGATAAGTATGAAGACATGTGGCACATACACCATCCCTGTGAATTTATTTCTTGTGATAATGACACTGGTGTAGTAAATACCTAGTAAACTGTGCATTGACACTCAGTGCCAAGCAAGACCTTCTATCAATGCTGTAAAAAAAAAAAAAAAAAATCAAAGGAAGCCATGATGGTGGACCAAGAAGAAAGTGCAGCAAGGAGACAGCACGAAGGGTAGCCACACGAGCTTAAGTTCAAAGTAAGACCGCACATGATCCAAGTGAAAAATACTCTTAAATTGAGGGCCTGAATGAGAATTCGATTTGTACCAGGCAATGGTGGTGCATGCTTTTAATTCCAGCCCTCTGAGTTCGAGCCTGGTCTGCAGAGTGAGTTCCAGACTGGACAGAGAACTCCTGTCTTGGGTGGTGGGGAAGAATTCAGTTTGCAGAATAAAAGCAGATTAAGTAGAATGTAAGATGAGCTTCAGCAAAGGGTGACTGAACCAGCAATGCCATGTCCTATGGACTGCTGGGACACACTTGAAAGCTCAGCAGGGCCCAGGTGTGGTGATACTTACCTATAATTCCAGCCCTTCCCTGGCCGAGGCTAGAGGACAAGTGTACGGGTGGTGTTTTTGTAAGTTTGGTTGGTTGGTTTTTTTTCTTTTCGTTTTTGTTGATTTGATATATCCCTGGCTCATCCAGGAAGAGGAAACCTCAGTTGAGACAGTGCCTCCATCAGATTGTCTTGTAGGCAATCATTCTTGATTGATTGATTGATGTGGCAGTGCTTAGCCTACTGTGGGTGGTACCAGCCCAGGGCAGGTAGTCTTGGATTATGTAATGGGAAGGCTGAACATGCCGAAGTGAGCAAGCCAGTAAAGAACACTTCTCCATGGTTTCTGCTTCAGTCTCTGCCTTCACATTTCTGCTTGAGATCCTGCTTGGCTTCCTCCAATTATGGATCATAAACTGTAAGATAAAATAAACCCTTTCCTCCTCAAGGTGCTTTGGTCATGGTGTGTATCACAGCAACAGAAAACAAGCAAGGATAAGTCAGAGTCCAGCCAAAGCTGCATCAAGACTCTCTTAACAACAAACAGCAACAGAACACACAGAGAGACCTATAGCTCTGTTCTCGCAGAGTGAGAACATGTCAAGGAATATATTTAATCTTATCTTTAAGGAGAGAAATGGTGTGGTCAGTGGCATACTTAAGGGTTCAATGATAGTGCTGTAAGAATGACACTGGAATCAGGAAACAACAGAGGCTGAGCTGCTTGGCAAGGGATAGTGCCAGCCTGTGTAGACGAACTTAAACCCAGAGTCCCTCCCCACCCTAGCGTTTGTTAGAGCATGACTTCTGCACTTACCCACTTATCACCAAAACAGGCACAGCCAAGCAAAGATCACCCTCTGTGTCATGGGTCATATTCACCCTATTCCCTCCTTTCAGCCAGCATGCACTGGTCACTGCCTGCCTGTCCTCAGGGGCTGGGAATGAGGCAGCAGCAGAAGAGACTCAAGTCCCTGCCTCCATGGAGTTTGCCTCTAATGTCAGACACTGCTGACAAAGCCAGTGTGGGGAAAAGCCCCTCTTCTCTGCCTCTCACATCCTAAGTATCCTAAGGGACCATTAGCTGTCACTTACAACGGAGTTGGAACTTCAAATTTGAGTTAAGTACACACTCTTAGCAAGATAATTTGATGGGCTACCCTAGTGCAGGCTACAAGATTAAGGACGATTAATTCATCTGCAGAATCATTTTTTTTAGGTATTTCACCAAAGCTGTCACTTTGAGGTTAGTCAAGGGCAATGCATATAACTAGCTGCCTGTGCTAGACTACTGTTACTATCTATTCAAGATGAAATGTTGAGGCACGTGCCAATGTTAAAGCACATGACATTTGTTCCAGAAAAAGTGGTGGCTCTTGTTTTGCTTGGATGGTTTTTGTGACCTCCCTGAATTCCAGAAAAGGTTTATTGTTGTCCCCGATGATGCTCCCAGGTGCCCTGTGTGTTATTTACTGACTGGCTGCCTTGGCAAAGCTATGTCAGTTGTTTTGTTAACTGTAACAGCAATGACATAGGAAAGGGGAAAGAGAAATAATGGGGATGGCAAGAGCAATGAAAGGAAGGTTGATGTGTGCATGCATGTGTGTGCACAGCTTTTAGGTCAATTTCTGAGTCTTATTTGAAATAACATTTGTCACCTAAAACACGGGTAATGGTACCATGTGTCATTTTCACATTGCTTACTCTACTAGGACCTGTTACCAGTGATGTCTGGGTGGTTTTTCTGGTGTAGTGTGTGTGTGTGTGTGTGTGTGTGTGTGTGTGTGTTTGTATGTGTGTGTGTTGCCACTTTCCTTTAGTTTTACTACTTCTTAGATGGAAGCCATAATTTAGCTACACATTCAATGTAAACTAATCCTCTTTTATTTATATGCTTTGTAAAAGGTTGCATTTTTTTTTTTATCTAGCTGCTCTTGGCAGAGTGTGGGGCCATGGTGATGGATGTATTTCCTGTTGTTGAAAGCCAAGGTTTGAGTGGACTTGCATTTGAATAGGTTTTGGCTTTGCTTTCAGATAAAAAAAAAAACAAAAAAACAAAAAACTTTGTAATAAATTTGTCATTCGAATTTGGGTGGCCTAGGATGCCATTTCTGCAGTCTTACATGGTATGCATGTGCTCTTTTTAAAAACAAACCATGTCAATAGGAAGTCAGTCACTGGAGCTTTTCTGATCCCTTTTAGATGTGAAGCCCTCCAACATGCTTGTAAACACAGGCGGACAGGTCAAGCTGTGTGACTTTGGCGTGAGCACACAGGTAGGTCTTTTTTCTCTTCAGCCTGCTCTGTGGATTGAAAAATCACCTAGCTTACAAACAAACAGGGACTGGGAGTCCGCTCATTGGCCGGCAGGCGTTATTCATTTTTAATCTCTTAGCAGTTTCCTTCATCAGAATATGATTGTTCATTGTTTAATGACAGTAAAAACTGCTGATATTGTAATTACTACTTACGAATAGCAAACTTCATTGCTATGCAGCTTGGCTGCAAAAGCGCTCTGGCCAGACAAAAGGGGGGACATCGAGGGAGCTGTGTCTGGGGAGCCCAACTGGCCCACAATAAAAATTAATATTGGGAGCAACAATGGTGGAGGGCCATTACAATGTGCTGCACCAATTTTAATTAATTTCCATTTTGGGCCTCCCCTGAGAACCCCAGTGATAGTGACCCATGCGCGTGCTGTGATGTTGATTTGAATCTCAGCCACCTTTCCTCCCAGCCAAACACGAAGACCAAAGCGAAGGTCATCTTTGCATTATGAGTTGTCAAAGTCTGTTATCCCTCCGCGCCCTTAGTTCATCGCATTCTGGTAATGCATGGGGCTCCATCCACATCGTGAGCTATATGACTGAAAGATGAGGGTGCTCAGATTCTACTTCAAATTGACTTTTTATTTCAGGCGGGTTTGGGGCACTAAAGCGCTGAGCATCACGCTTAAGTGAATTGTTTAAGGTTATCTGCTATAAACCATAATGCTGTGCTTGTTTAAATTGGAAATCGCATCCAAAAGAAAAGAGAGATTTAATCATTTTTAATGCCTTTGTGGATGAATTTGTTCCCTTTTACATAATTTTTAGTTGATTTATAGGAGTGCTGATTGTAGGTTAAATGGGGAATAATTGCCCATTTTATTTCCACATTATCTTTATATTGTTCTAACAGACCGTTTTGTCTCATAGCTGGTGAATTCTATAGCCAAGACGTATGTTGGAACAAACGCTTACATGGCAGTAAGTAAACTTATGCAAAAATAACATTAAAACCAACATCTTTATCTTTATGTACTTGGGAATGTATAATTCTTAAATTAATTCCACAGCTTTAGACTAGTAGGTCATAAATTACAAAGTCAATCCAGTCACTCTCCAGTGTTAGATCTTTGAAAAACAAGAGAGGCTCCGTGCTCAAGCTATCGACTCCTCTCACTCTGTTGACTTAACCGGTCGGTTCAAGTGTGAAATCGCTGAGTTTTGAAGTTTAATCCTATAGAAAAATTGCACCTGGTAGCATATTGGCTACTTTCTACTCTGCTTATTTAATTAACCCTAATATAGACCAGAAACGTTGGGTGTTTGTTCTGAGGATTTGAGCATACCTTATCACCAGATCCGAGTAGACTTACTTACCAAACACTGGCTGTGGATCTCTCCATGGGAAGGCTCCCACTAGAATTTTTCTACAGTGAATAGCTCTGGTTTTTTTCTTCGTTATTAAGTTCTTGCAGATATCCTAAGATAGATGTTCTGTTTCTTTTTCTTAACCTTTTTAAACAAGAGATATTATGTATGGCTATAAAAATCTTTAGTTTGTTTTCTCAATCCATTTCCAGAGTTGTTGGGCATCTAGGGAAAAAGGAGGATACTTTTCTGGTATCATTTTCTGAGTCTGATTTGGTTTTGGTTTTTATTTTGACCCCACTCTCCGACCCTTGCTTCCTTTCCTTGTAGAGTCTGCTTTTGGTTTGATTTGTTTTGTTGTTGTTGTTGTTGTTGTTTATTTGTTGTTTTGTTTTGTTTTGTTTTGTTTGAGACAAGGTTTCTCTGTGTGGCCCTGACTGTCTTGGAACTCACTTTTAGTCTAGGCTGGCCCAAACTCAAGAGATCCACCTGCCTCAGCCTCCTGAGTGCTGGGATTAAAGATGTACACCACCACTACTGCCCAGCTAGTCTTGGTTTATATTTCAGTGTTTAGGATTGAGTTTTAGCATGATGGCTCTAGATTTATGTAAGTAATCCATCTTAGGCTAAGGAGCCTCTGTTGACATGCATATAACCACAGATTTTTTTTTTAAATGTACCATATATGTATTTGTTTATAAGAGGGTATGGGACCATGGAGATGTAAATGTCTCCATGTGGGTCCTGAGGATTTACCTCAAGTGTCAGACTTGGAGGCTAGTGTTGTTACCTGCAGAGCCATCTTGCCAGGCCAGAACCATGGGCCTTATTCTCAGGATTTTTTTGTGCATATGTTGTTATGATTATTACAAGATCTTTGATATAGGCATGACCTGGGTCTACAGCTTGTTATTCTCAGAACAATACAAAGCATTTCACTTTCTTTCAAAATGATTTATTTCAAGTTTTGTTGTTTTTTTAAGGAAATTAATATTTTTTCTCTCTAATTAAATGCAGAGAAAGTAGATCAGCTATGAAAGTTATTGTGTCTGCTTTTTAAAACTTAGTCTCCTCCGTGGCTCTCCCAGGGTGGATGAGAGCAGCGAGTCCTGTAGGTAACAGAGCCCTGCTGAGTGTCAGCCTCTGGAAGAATTGGAAAGGAAAAAGGCTGTCCATGAAACAACTTCTTAACTGCCCATCATGTTCTGGTAGCTTTAAATTGCGCTGATAATTAAATTGCACCACTTCTGAGCTACAAATCCAGATTACAGTTGTCTTTCCCAAGTGTACATTAAAGAAATTACTTTTTCCCCCTTTTTGTTTATGGATGAATGTGATGCGTCCATATGTTAATTGAAAGTGTGGGGATTAAAATTATGAAATGTTAGCTCAGGTTGGCAAAGCTGAAATTGCTTTGTTTCTTGGGTGAGTGAATTCTAGTCATCAACTTTGTAGTTGAAGCTGCAGAAAGCCTAAGATGCCAAGGAAGAAAACAGCGAGCGCCTGAGAGGCAGAGGTAGAGCTTAATTTAGTAGGCTCTAGCTGGCCAAGTCCTTCTCAAAGGCCACCTGTGCGGGAGCATAGGGACAGCCCTTACTCTACTGTAGCATTGACCCTATCTGCTGTCTGTGCTACTGGTCTCTTGGGAGCAGGGCTGGGCTCTTTGGCTTTATGTAACCAAACTATGGCTTCAGAGCATCCAGAAAGCACTAAAAAGCTCAAGAGAGACTAGGGAACTCCCAGGCAGGTTGAAAGTGAGATCCCGAGACAGAAGAGAGCATGTGCAAGAGCTGAAGGCCAGTAGCACCACACTCAGATGAGCCGGTGGTATCAGGCTCCTCCTCCCCTTCCAGGCTAAAATCCCAAGCAGCTCTCCTGCTGGAAGGCACACTCACTTTGAAGCTGCTGCTCCCCATCTTGGAACCAGAAGAAACCTCAAAACTGAGCAGAGCAGCAAGAGGGACGGAGGAGCAGAACGGGCTTTGAGCAGGCTGGCAGGCACAGCTTTCCCTTGCCCAAGTGAGCAGCCTGGGCACAGAACACCATGCACAGAGCATTGTCTGAAATAGCATGTCCACCTTAGGTCACAGAAAATGTCTCCGAATTTTAAAGGGAACAGCAACAAACCTTCCAGGCAGTCACAGAAAACCAGCTAGACACTTGAGGGAGATGGCTCAGTCATTAAAACTACCCGCTGCTCCTGCAGAGGCTCCAGGTTTGCTTTTTATCTCTTACATCAGGTAGCTCACAACCACCTGTAATTCCAGTTCCAGCACATCTTTCTAGTCTCCATGGGCATCTGCACACACACGTAAACTCAGATGCACACACACATACACATAGAATAAAATTTCATCTTTCTTAAAGGGACCACAATACCCCGTAGCATATTGGACACAGCAGAGGCAGGACTAGCGAACTGGAAGGTTGGTCTGCAGTATGGCCACCTGAGCCTGCTTGACCATTGTGCTGTGTGGGGATCTGGCCTTACCCACCTAAACGGGAACTCTCATGCCTGCAGTACACATGTGAATAACATGCTATCCTGATTCGTGTTCACCCTCTTTGGTAATTTTCTGGGTAACAGCAACGCCCTTTTCAGAAGAGGTAAAAGATGTACCTTGCTGTCTTCCTGCTCCTGACAGTTATACCCGGGAGTGTTGTGTTGTAAACAGACAGTCCTGGAATTCGTTAACTAAATATGGGTCCTGGCTAACAGCCCAGTCACAGGCAGTAGCTGGAGGGAGTGAAGTGTGCCAGTTTGAAGATGCTGCCTTGAAGATTGTCTGTGGATTCAGATTTTTAGGTCTGTTCAGACAGGCCAGGATTTTTTTTTTTTTAACTTGGTTCTGGGTGCTCTTCACTTACACACACACACACACACACACACACACACACACACACATGCCTTAGACAAGAGCTGGGTTTTCCTTCTCACAGCTTTCTACACTGTAGACAGCTGTCAGGTGAGGAAGTAACCCCAGCTGGCCTCTTGACCATAGCTCTTGTGTCAGCCGTACAGTACCTGGCCGTAACTTTGTCTTCTTCCATGCTGGAGTTGAGGGGAAAGGACCAGGCATGCCACCTTGGCTGCAGATGTAAGCCCAGCCTCGGGCCATCATATCCTGACTCCAAACACTCAGGAGGATCAGAGGCTCGTGTCGTGCCTAAGTCCATCACAGAAGCCTGGGTCTATCTTGTGTGCTGTAGAGTGGGCCCCAGAGCCTGGGTCTAGCTTGTGTGCTGTAGAGTGGGCCCCAGAGCTCGCTGCACCCATTTGCTTACCCTCCACCAATGACCTTGTTTTGCTGTGTGCTTCAGGACTAATCTCTCCTCTGGAAGCTGCCAGACCTTCTGCTTGGGGAGCTCTCTTGTTGCCACCTGGCATCTCTAGTCGCCACTCTTCATAATTCTCCTCTTTTAATTCAGTTTCTGTCTTTGGTTTCAGCTCTCAGTTTATACTTGTTTCGGTAGCACAGTGGGCAGATGAGGCAAATGTATGTAGTCTCATCCTCCAGCCCACCCAGACATCTTGTCTGAGTCCTACTTGTGTTTGCATGTTTGTTTTCTCTGTATTCTAGAGCAATACCACAGCCTGAGTACTGCCATCCAGTAGAAAGAGAAACCAGAGAGAGGAAGAAGTGGGAAGACAACATTTGATTGTTTCTTTAACAAGTCTGGAGGGTTTTAGAATGGACAACACCATAAGTTCTTTTGTTGTTGTTGTATAAAGTGTGCATGTGTTTGTGCGTGCAAGTCTCACTGAACTTGGAGCTCACAAGTGTGACTAGCCTGGCTGGCATTGTTGTTGGCAACAATGGCATTTGTGCTCTTGTTCCCATAACTGGCTGGCCAGTTCCACATGAATACCTCTACTCCTGTCAAACTGACTAGGATTTTATAATGGGTTATGGGTCAGGATCTCAGCCCTACCACGATTAGCACTATAGCCTTGAGCAACTATTGCTCTTTTGTGGGACTAAATTTTTTCAAGTCAGTTGTTCACCTGTGCATTGCAAACATTTCTGTAAGTAACCTGAAGGACTGACCAGGAGGTACCCAGTATACCAACAACTACTCCTGGTGAGCAGGGTGTGCATGCCAGAGCTTTCTGGACCAGGCACCTGCTACACAACCCACAAGGAGGACCCAGAGTCATGTGTGACACCCTGATTCCTGTCAGAAGAAACACAGCTATTTGGAATGAAAGAGCGACAGGAGGTGGCTCTAGGGAGGTGATCTCAGACTGCTCCTTGACCAGCCCAAGTGCTTCACCCTCCTGTAAAGTCTGATTTCCAGAGAGAAGCTAAAAATAAAACTTAGCCATAGTTTTCAAGACCATTGTGCCCAAATTCAATTAAGTTGTATACAATCTTACATAATTTGTCTATCTCCAATTAAAAATCATTGGATTGAAGGGAGATAGAAGTAGGATCAAGTCTTAGCTCATTTGCTACCTTAGTTCTGCCCACATTAACTCACTACCTGGAGCCTTCATCTACAACATTAGCGACAGTGGTTTTCTATGACTGTGTGCAGGATTCTCTGTTGCTTTTAATTAGGGTAACTCTAGGATAACTCAATAAGCTCTCTCCTGCTTTCTTACAGCCAGAAAGAATTTCAGGAGAGCAGTATGGGATCCATTCTGACGTGTGGAGCTTAGGAATCTCTTTCATGGAGGTATGTTGCTGTTTGTGGTCATTGATAAACCCTTATTAATACATTCCATTGGGAAGAACCCTAGTGCCTCTGAAAGAGTAATGCAGACCTCCAATGTCCGTGCACATGTATGTCATCTGACTCCGCAGACTCCATGTTGCTATCCCATGTGGCTTTTGGACTGAGTCTGAATTATTCTAGAGCACTGCTTGTCATACATCATCACCTGTGCAAGACATACCTGAAGTGCTTGTTAAAAACACAAGGCATGGTGGCACACGCCTTTAATCCCAGCACTCGGGAGGCAGAGGCAGGCGGATTTCTGAGTTCGAGGCCAGCCTGGTCTACAAAGCGAGTACCAGGACAGCCAGAGCTATACAGAGAAACCCTGTCTCGGGGAAAAAAAAACAAAAAACAAAAAACAAAAAAAACAAAAACAAAAACACAGGTTTGCCAGCCCTATCCAAGGTCTGGAGCCCAGTTCTCTGAAAGAGGATTCCATGACAGAACAGGGTGATGGCAGCCTTGGAATGTGCATGTTGTGATATCCATAGGGGATTGTTTTAAAAGTTTGGCTATAGTCATATGGATATATATGTTATATGCATGCTGTATGTCTCTTTCATTTTAAAGAAAAAAACTACTTTATTCTATTAAATGACATGTGCATGTGGGTAGAGGTGGAGTGACAGGGGCATGTGTGTACTGTATATCTTTACTCTTTATTGCTGTATTTAGAATGGATGTTTTTTTTTCCTCAGTGAGCCAGGTGCAGTCCCATTAGAACACCATGCTAAGAAATAGACACAACTTGCATTAGAAAGACCCCTTGCTCGCAGGAATTGCACTCCTAGACAACCTGAGCCCTCACTGGGGCTTGAAGAACAGCTTCTCAATTCCATGAGTTCCCATCAAAGAAACATTTAAAAAAAAAAAAAAGGAACATGTTTAAATAACACCACAGATCAAGTTTCTATCACAATCCTATCACTTTTGTTTGGTCAAATACATTTTCTATGATCTTTGTAACGCATGAGTGCCATTGTATTTGGAAAGGAAATGTCTTTAGACCCAGCTCACCTGCACAGCAGGAAGGGTGCCAAAATCAAATGCTCAGTGTTTATTAAACCATATTCTTCTGCCTTTACCTGAAAGGTAATCTAAGAGGAGCTGTACTGTGTGCACAGCAGCTGAAAGGCTGCAGTTGGCGGGTGGAGCTCAGGACCCAGCACTCAGCAGGATCCAAAGGGCTTGTCCTATCATTAGCCTGTTTCAGGATGAACTTACTCTGACCTGTGGGATGGCAGCTTTGCTTATATGGACTTTCCCTTTGGGGTTTTAAGTCATTCCCATTGGTTATGTTGTATAAATGATTGGTACAGTGCAGGACAGTTAAGGGGTCAAATGGTTCAGAACCTGATGCTGGGAAGAGAAGACCCAGGTTGTAGTGCTAGCATTGGTACTAGTTTCCTAGGTGTTCCTGGGCCACCCTATAGCCCCCATTAGGCTCAGCACCTAATGTTCCTTCTCTGTGCAGTAGTGAGGTCTGAGCCCTGCCACAGACTGACACTCTACAGTTCTGCTGCCGTTAACTTCCAGCAGTTGAGTGCTTGGGACAGAGATACACCCTCACCTGTTGGAAGCATAGAAGCATTGTTAAGAGGGCTGAGGATGAGCTCAGTTGATACGGTAATTGCATAGCATGCATGAAGGCCTGGCTTACTTGCCAGTGTGGCATACAGCTGTGATTCCAACATGCAGAGGTGGAGGCAGGAGGATCAGAAGTTCAAGGTCATCTTCAGATGCATAGTAAGTTGGACACCAGCCTGGGCTGCATGATACTATCCTAAAAAAAAAAAGTACTATTAAGAAAGCATGCCCAGACTAGTCTCAGGAAGGTAGTGAGCAGTGTCAACTGATTGCTCTTCCTTCTTGATTAAAGTGGAGTTATCAAGGAAAAAGCTGGAAAAAAATAAATCAACGAGATAGCCAGGGACTAGGTCATGAATGGCCAGGCTCAGGGCTTCAGATGTTGCCCTGGGAGCAAGTGATCTGACTTCAGTTTTTAGCAAGTCACAGTGCTCCCTGGAGCATGCCCATAGAAGTACAGGTGTGGAAACAAAAGTATCATTTGAAGTAGGTAGAGAGATTGGTAGATACCCAATAAATGTAATGTATTGGAACACGTATCTATCAGTAACTTTCTAGGCACCAGCACCATGAAGCCTAGTGAAGAGGCGATACATCTTAGGGAGGGAGATTGCCAATGTGTTCATTTGTTCTGGAGGCAAACTAGTCAATATTCTCTGGGAACTGAAGAAAATAGACCCCACATTTGCAATCCTGAGGAGAATAGGGCATAGAGAACTGTGTGAGAAAAGTCAAGTTTGAGCGTGGCATGAGTGGGTGTTGGGAGACACGTGATGCCCTGCAGACCAGAGCCTGTAGCTGGATGAGGGCCTGGAGGGCTGGGCCCCTCCATGCTCTCTGTGTCCATAGTGGGTGAGAAGGAGTGAGTCATGAGGCAGGCTATAAGGTGATGTCTGCTTACGGTGGTCAAGAGGACAGGACGCTTAATTGAGGGCCATCTGAGAATGTGGGGTGGCAGTCACTGGCCTTGTAGGGCTTCTGACCCATCAGGCAAGCAAGTGACATGTGACCAACTTAAGTAGTGGAGGAAAAGTCACTAGAGAATAGAGTACAGCCCCTGGCATACATTTTATACCAGATTTATTTAAATAAATTCATGGTAAAGGGAGATAAAGGTTTTGCATTTGTACATGAGACACTGTGGTGTTTTTCGAGTGAAGACTGCAGGAAACCCCCAGGCTCCTTTGTTCTTAGGGTCAGGGTGAGGACAATGCCATCCACAGGGCCTGGGAACTTAGGTCAAAATAAGAACACAAAGGCTGAGGTTCCTCTTTCTTTTTACCAGAATATAATTGGTAGAGGTGTGATAAGTAATATTCAAAACCACTACAGACACACCTGTAGCCCCAGCCTTCAAGACTGAGACAGAAGGATCATGAAGTCAAGGATACATTAAAAAAAAAACCAGGGCTGGGGAGATAGCTCAGTCAGTAAAGCACTTTCCTCACAGGCACATGGACCTGTATTCAGTCCCCAGCGCCCACACAGAAATGTAGCTGGCTAAGCATGCTGGCAATCCCAGTGCTGAGGAGGCAGAGACAAGTAACCCTGGGGTACACTGGCCAGCTAGCCTACCCAACCATTATGCTCAAGCTCCGAGTGAAAAATCCTATTAAAAACCTCTTAAAGGATGCTACCCAAGGTTGACCTCTGCCTTTGCACAAACATGAACATGCACACATACCGCTTCATGCACACACAAGCACACAGTAGACAGAAATGTGTGTTGCTGTGGCATTTTAAAGTCTGAGGGACAAAATACATCCTGAACCACAGTCAGTATTTAGAAGGACCTTTGACTCTGCTCTCACTGTTAAAATAGCTCTTGGCATGTACTCCAAAGAAAGAAGCCTTCATTCATTCATTTACTCATTCATTCATTCATCAGTTTTTCTGGTAGAAATGCCATGGGTAGGCTCTGCAGAGCACTGGCTGCATAACTAGGAAGATCCTGCCTCTGGTAAGGAAAGACACTAGAGCAGGGCAGTGGTGACACACGCCTTTAACCCACCACTTGGGAGACAGAGGCAGACAGATTTCTGAGTATGAGGCCAGCCTGATCTACAGAGTGAGTTCCAGGATAGCCAGGACTGCACAGAGAAACTCTGTCTCAAAAAGAAAGAAAGGAAGGAAGGAAGGAAGGAAGGAAGGAAGGAAGGAAGGAAGGAAGGAAGGAAGGAAGGAAGAGAGAGAGAGAGAGAGAGAGAGAGAAAGAAAGAAAGAAAGAAAGAAAGAAAGAAAGAAAGAAAGAAAGAAAGAAAGAGAGAGAGAAAGAGAGAAAGAGAAAGACACTAGAACCCTGAAGTCACAGGCCTCAGAAAAGGTGTAGATGCAGACTCATGCAGATCAAGGGCCTGACAGAGGGTTGACATTTGAGTGGAATTGGTCTTCAAGTGAGCTTGCCACCAGGAGAAGGAAGGACTAAAGGGAGATTCCTTTTGCAGCCAATCCACCCACTCTGAAGTGGACTACTATAAACCCTTAAGGGGGGATCAGATGGCAGTGCAGGAGGGTAAGGTCTCACAAGTCTCCCGTATGGGGGCACACCTTTCTCAGTGTTTTAATCCAACCAGGTCATTGACATAGAGGATCTGTAGTGAAGAAAAAATGGGCATCAGAATAGAAAACCAAGCAGGGAGTTTTCTGTGTCTGCTGGGTCCCCAGGAACCCTCCTTTCCACGGTTCATCCTTGGCAGCTCCTTCCTGCTGCCCCTTCCCCACGAAGGTGCTGACATGGTCCCCCATGGGGAGTCTTAGCAAGACTTCTCACCAAACTCTTTCATAAAGGTAATGCTACATGCCACTAAAGTATGTGGATAAAAAGAATTGCAGACAGCTACATGTGTGCCTTAAGCAAAGAACCTTTAATATCAGGCTATCTTTTATCCGTCCCCATCTCCTCTCAGGCCAGCAGCCCTCTGCTCCTGGGATAAAGTGGGTCTCCTCTAGATATTGTCAGCTGTATGAAATATCTGGAGTTGGCAAAGTGGCACAAAGATTGAAATAAGACTGTTCAGCCTGCGTTGCGGGCAGTGCTTAGGATTAGGGATTCAGCCCCTTTCTCTGCTGTGTGCTTACAGCTTTCCACACAGCTCTTTAAAGTGTTTGTGACACACACTCCCACCCCCTGTGGGTGGGTTCTGAAGCCAAATAAAGGAGGTCTTAGCGTGTGGGTTGGTGTGAGCTTACTGTGTAGTGGTGAAGAAAACTCACATGAACAAGTTTCTCCCTTTAAGACACACCAAAGGTCAGTAAGGGAATGCTAAGAGTAACGAAGATGACCAAGATGGGAGACTAACAAGACTGAGGATCCTGAGCTGTGGCAAGCGGTAAGGCACCTCCCACCCCACAAGACTTGTTTGCCACCTTTACAAGGCTTCTGGGCCAGTGACCAGGTGACGTTTTTCAAAGCTGTTCACCTGGTGCTGCTATTCAGCACTTCAGGACTAAACTTTGGGCTAAAATTAGCTTGACTTGCCAAAACAAAACCTTTGTTTTCACTGAGTCTGAAGGATTTTTCGTAATCTTTAGGGTGGGAGTGCCAAAACCATACTGAGGCAGCGTCTTGATTTCATAAGCAATAGTCCTTACCTAGTCTTGCAGGGAGTGGCTGAGGAGAGGCTGCTCACTTGATTTCACTAGTTAATTCTTTGTCACATTATGCCATTTGAGTCGCAACATAAATCTCTAAATGGGAGATAAACAACCACATGTTCAAAAGATGATCTTTCAGAGGGAAACAGCCAGTACACTCTCCTCTAATCCTGTGCCCAGCGTGGGGCGTGAATGTTAGAAAGGAACAGGGGCCTGTTGTGGTGGAACCCATCTATAATCCCAGTACTCCAGAGGTAGAGGCAGGGAGATTTTGAGTTTGAGGCCAGCCTAAGGTACACAGCAAGACCTCATCTCTAAAAAACAAAACAAACATGGGACTGCTGGGATGGTCCAGTGGGTAAAGGCCTTGCTCTGCAAGCCTGCTGACCTGAGTTTAAGCCCTGGAACCTACCTAGGGTGCAGGGATCACAGAGTTGTCCTTGGACCTCTGATATACTCAAGGTAGCCCCCATGTGCGTGCACACTCATGCATACATGCACTAGGTGTTTGGTGGGTCCAGGTATAAAGCATGGTAGAATACACCTTTAATAGTACTGAGGAGGCAAGGCAGACAGGTCTGCTCTAGTCTATGCAGTGGAGCTCCAGACTAGCCAGAGTACACAGTATAAATCCATCTCAAATAAATAAACCATTTTTTTAAAAGTTTAATGAGGTAAACAGAACACACAAAAACTTCCTTTGGAAAGGCACCAGGCCCACGGGGCTCTGCTCAGGGACTCTATGGGGAAGGCTCTCACAAACCTAACTGAGGTTGGCAATGAGGAGTCTCCCGATAGACTTCTCTGCAGGAGTCAAGCCGCAAGTCCATCTCCAGCACACGCTTGCTCTTTTCACATCGTCCCCGCTCTTCCTGCCTTTGTTTGCAGCTTCCCTCCTGTCTCCTGAGTCTGAGGCGCAGAGCAGGCTGGCTCGACATGCTTGGTTAATTGGTGTGTCATCCAGTCCTGTGAGGCTCCTCTGCGGCACTTGTACTGCTTTATTGAAGTGCTTTGAATGATGTGTTAAATGATGAAAGCAAGGACCATGGCTTAGAAAAATGTCTCCAGATAGGTGAAGAACATATTCAGAGAGTCACACAAGGTCATTGTCATCAAAGTAACACCACCTCGTAAGGATTTCTATGGGCTCCATTGTCTTGACACAGTTTTTCTTAAGTTTGTTTTTTTTTTTTTTTTGGTCAGGGGAGGGGTTTGGGTTTTTTTTTTTTGAGGTTTTTTTGTTTCGTTTTGTTGTAGTGCCAAGGATAGCATTTCAGGCTTCCCATGAATACATGTTCTACCTCTAAGCTGTGCCCGCAGCCCTTTCTTGAAGTTTAGAATTACCTTTACAAATAGGTTCGTGCACTGTGACACTCTCCTATTGTATGTATGCCATTTCCTTCATCTGCCAGAGATACAATGTGAACATGCTTCCTTCAGGATGCAGGCTCTGTTCTTGGCAGCTGAGAGTGGCACTTTGTTCTTCTGACCATCTCTACGTCTGGCTTGTGACGTGGGCAGTTCCTACTTCATAGCTGAGTCGTTTATACAGAATTCAAATCTGATTCTCTCATGACCTATATTACCCAGTGCCATTCCAGTACCCTAGTGCATACTTAGGAATCTTTTTTGGCTCAGTATTTCCAACTTGTATAACAGCTTGAAAGTAGTTGCTCAAAACAAAAACCAGATTTTAACTTTGATAGAGTCTTTGACAGATGTTTGTGGAGTGTCACTTGTCACCCACACATGAAGAAGTGATTTCTCTTTGCCAACACAGCAGGCCCAGATTCAAATTCCATCTCAGCCGTAGCAGCCTAAGCAAAGAACCTTGGCTGCAGTACATGGTGTCTCACGGTCTCAGGCTCTGCGTCTGAGGTAGCAGCTCTACCTGAGTGTGGGGTCAGGCCACAGTGAGGAACAGAGGCACTGTCAACTCTTCCCTTAAAAGGAGGCAGCTTCGGAAAGGCTCCCATCTAGTGGGTTCACTGGAGATGCGTAGACCGCAGGGTTAGATCCCACTCACCTCAAGCACTGCTGACAAGACAGTGAAGGCACCACCTCGGAGAGCAGCTTAAGGAAGGACAGTGTCAACACAGGCCGTAGCTTTCATCTTAACAGAAGCAAGCTAGAGCTGATTCCAGAGCCGCTGTGAGTGACCATGACCCAGGAGCAAAGATTTCAGTTATCTCAAATTCCATATTCCAGTGTGGAAGCAATTCAGAGCAAAGAAAGTCATAAATCAAGGGAAGTTTACATCAGTGGTGCATCAGAGAGACCATTGCAGAGAAGCAGGGAAGCTTCTAAAGGCCCAAGCTAGTGTTTCATAATGTTCTTAGCTTTAGGGCTGGCAAGAACTAGTGGTTTGCTAAGCCCATAGATTCTAAAAGCTTCCTAGCTATAAGCTGCAAGATGTTAATTCAGACAGAGGTGGGCAGAGGATAACTGTTCCAGGACTAGAGCTGGCCTGGGGTAAGGTAATTAGCCAATGGGCTGCAGCATTCCAGTCTTTCCACAGTCCTGACCTTCCAGCCATTCCTGTGGACAGATCTTCCCAGGAGTCCTCAGCTACAACAGCCGCCCCCAGATTTTGGCTGTGATAAAACAGATGAACAGTGATGGGTAAGGAACAACACATGTGGGAGTGTTTAGCCTCCATTAGCAGCAGGACAAGCAAGGGCAGTGGCCTGGCTGTGGAAGAGCACCCAAAGCTCCCTCCACACCTGGTAGTCCCTGATAGCTGGAGCTGGGAGTAAAGACAGGGCTAGAGAATTGTTTCAGAGGTTGGTTTTTGCTCCTGGTTTCTGGGGCTAAACTAAGGCCTTGCCTGTATTTTGAGCATACACAGCCCCGCTAGCCCTCAGTCTGATGAGAAGCAGTGAAACTGTTAACCACAGACCATCTCCCCAGCTCACCATATGAGGCAAACCAGTGGCTCTCCCCAGGCCCAACATGAGACTGAGTAGAGGCTCTGGAAGGATAGAAGGCATCTGGGGCCATAAAAACCTGGTCCCTGTAACCAAGAAGAGGCACTCCAGTGGCCAAGACCACAGACAGGAGATTGGCAGGGACTTTCTCCAGGGAAGTCTGGCCAGGAGGTCTAATGGATCCAGAGGTTGGGTGTTTACCAACAGCTGCCCCACCAGATGGAGCTCACAGGAAGCCCTCAGCCAGTCCACATGTCCTACACAGGAGCTGTTCTTGCTGTATAGCACAAGTTGACTTAAGTAGACCAGGCTAGCCTTGAACTTTTGGCTAGTCTCCTGCCTCAGCATCTTGAGTTGCTAACTTGAGAGCTATGCCTTACTAATAACAAGATGTATGAGGACAGAGGCCTGAAAGGACTGAGAACAAGCACATAAGGGCCTACAGCCTGTGCAGAGAAAAAAACTAAGGAGGCAGGAATGAGGCACACTGTGTTCCAGAGACAAGAGCAGAACAGACAGGGAGGAAGGGCACTGAGAAAACCAGGTGAGCAAGTGTGCCACGCAAAACAAATCAGAACTCATCAGAGAACCAGTTTTAACTGAGATGTTGCAATGCAAGACAGCCATCTGTGTTTGAGAGTGTCTTTCTCCTAGGAAGAAAAACACTAATCTCTTTTCTAAGTGGCATGTGGTAATATTTTTGTCCTTGTAGTTTGAATTTTTATAATACATAGATTGTTTTTTAACAAGAGTTCAGGTGTGGTGGCACATGCCCTTAGTCCTGGCACTCAGGATGCAGAAGAAGGCAAGTAACTGTGAGTTCAAGGCCAGCCTGGTCTACAGAGTCAGCTTCAGGCCAGGGCTGCAAAAAAGAAAAAGGGGAGAGATCAAAACTGCCAGATACATTTCTGAGAATACAGTCACTTTCCTTGCCACACCTGTTAAGGTAATAAGTAAACATATTCATGAAGCAAGACTAGAGCATAATTGTCTTTTGACTATTTTCAAAAGATTTAACATTAATAACCACATTAAGTCACTTTTAAAAGTAAGCTTCAGAACTGGAGAGGTGGCTCAGTGGTTAAGAGCACTGTCTGCTCTTCCAAAAGACCCAGGTTCAATTCCTAGCACCCATGTGGCTGCAAGAGTGTGTCTATGAGAGAGAGCACACATTCTCAGACTGTGGGCAGGCTGCAAGAGTGTGTCTATGAGAGAGAGCACACATTCTCAGACCGTGGGCAGGCTGCAAGAGTGTGTCTATGAGAGAGAGCACACATTCTCAGACCGTGGGCAGGCTGCAAGAGTGTGTCTATGAGAGAGAGCACACATTCTCAGATTGTGGGCAGGCGGCAAGAGTGTGTCTATGAGAGAGAGCACACATTCTCAGATTGTGGGCAGGCGGCAAGAGTGTGTCTATGTGAGAGAGAGCACACATTCTCAGATTGTGGGCAGGCGGCAAGAGTGTGGTTCTGCAGCTTCCTTTGGTCCTCCCACCCTTTCTCTAGCTCTTCTGGGGGAAAAGAACATGGCACTGTTTCTGACACCCATCCCCCACTCCTGCTCATCTTTCTATAATTATGTCCTAACTTGATATTTTTATACTCTGTGACTTTTTGATCTAACGTTTTTTTATAACTTGCTGGCGTGGGGGAAAAGCTGTTGAAGTGACTTTAGCAGATGATGGAGCAACTGATCCATTCCTTTGCGAGGTCTGTGAAGGATCCAGCTGTCTCAGGTAGCCATGCCTAATCTGCATTTTCCAGGGTCAGCAGCAATGAATGACTATGGAACTAGCACGCAGAGCCAGTAGTTTGGCTGCATGCAGAGCTGACTCTGTGCTCTGTATTCAGCAGCCCCGAGGTTAACAAAGCAGGACAGGTCAGGGACTTGCAATTCCAGATACGCGTTTTATCATTTTGATGCATTTCAGGCTAATTGAAATATTTTTTTTCCAGCAGTACACACCCATGTCACCTCACCTATAGACACAGACACACCAAATTTGGAATTTTAAAAAACACAGAACCAACAGTCTTGACAGACAGACAGACAGACAGACAGACAGAAGAGAGTATTGGCATCTAACCGCTCCCTGCAGATGTTTGAAGGATTGTTGGTGGAGAAGAAGCAAGCTGTTGATTTACATCCATTGAGGCAAATCTTCCAAAGCTAAAAGCAAAACCAAAAAAAATCTTAAAAAGTTGCATAGTATCGTTTAATATACTTTTCTTTTTTCAGTTTTGATTTTTGTTTGTTTGTTTGTTTGTTTTTCAAGACAGCGTTTTCTCTGTTTAGCCCCAGCTGTCCTAGGATTCACTCTGTACACCAAGCTAGCCACCAAACTTAAGAGATCCACCTACCTCTACCTCCTGAGCGCTGGGACTAAAGGTGTGAGCCATTCTGCCCACATCAATATACTTTTCTAATAGATAAATCCCAATAGTATTTCCACTCGGCAGTGGAAACATCCCTGAGGACATTTAAGTAGAAGTTAAATGGCCACTTGTCCCAGAAGAAATTCTTCATAAAAGAGTCCAGCATGAGTATAGATCCAAAGAGACCAGCATAAGTATAGATCCAATACAGTGCATTTCAGGCCCTGTGACCATCACTGGTGTCTATTGTGAGCAAAATTGCAAAATCCTGCCTCCATGGAGCCCATGGTTTGAAGAAGGGTGCTTGGCAGTTGTAACATCTCAGACAGAAGTCCCTGGATGATGTGAGGAGCTGGTGGTGTAGGGTTACCTCCTGAGTAGAAACTGGAAAGGGCATGAGGAAACCAGTCTTCTGTGACTTGTGACCCACAAGACTGACAACTCAGGCAACTGCTGTAGCTCAACTTAAGAGACACCCAGTGGCAAGAGCCACTGCTCCTAGAATCCTTCCCCTCCTCAATCCAGTGACCTAGGAACAGCTTTAAAATCCTGTTCTCAATCCTGCAGACTATCTTACATACTTCAGTTCTGAACTTGAAAGTGACTTTGACATGTCACCTACCTACCACACCTATTTAGGAAGTTCTTTTGCACCCCTTATCCTTTACTTAGAAACTAGAGTGTTGTTTTTTAACTAAGGAAGGAAGATTGCAGAACTTGGTGGCTTATACCCCTTACCACTGAGAAAGCTATTCTAGAGGTGGCATGTACCCACCAGTGCCACATGCAACTTATCCTATTCAGCCCAGAATTGAGACTCTCCTCTTTAGAACTGTTGATATTCCTCTGCTCAATGATATTCTAACCAAAAGGGTGGCACACAGCTCTTCCCCTGCACAGATAACTAAGTGAGCCTCTGGTACTTGTCACCCTACATAAGCTTCTGCCCGGAGTGATGAGAAATGATGAGAAGTTAGTGATTGGATCTTTCGAAAGTGGTTCTACTTTGTAAGTATCAAACCTCCCATTTTGTGAGGAAGCTGAGATCCAGAGAGAATGAAGGACCTTTCCAGAAGGTTAAATGGCTATACCGGGCTGCATAGAGCAGCCAGCTCCTGTCTCTCAGATGAGGTGCACTGCTTTTGTTACAAGAGTTACAAGAGGGACAGTGAATGAGCAAGGACATCATGTAAAGGCCAAGGCGGGCTGGCTGTGCACCTAAGCAAGGCTGTTTTCCAGCTCCACCTTGACAGTGCCCTCATGGGGGGTCTTACTTACAGCACTTTGCAAGGTGCCTGTTCTCTCCCAGAAACCTAGGGCTAGTTCATTTTATTCAAAAATTAATCTGGTCAATGATATATGAGACTAATAGGAAGTGTGTGGGTAAGAGTACAGTGTGCTCATCTGTCCAGTATTGCATTGGTACTAGAACCCATCCCTGGGAGCTCTGGACGAAAGCTGTGCTGATGAGAGGGAAGGCTGCCCTCAAAGCCTGGGAGAACCTTGCATTTATCCATTACTGATTAATAAGCCACTCGAAATTAGTCCTTAAAATAACAAACATTTCTTTCCTCCAGATCTTGTGAGTAGGAGTCCTAGCAGGGCTGAGCCATACCTTTCAGCTTCAGAGACAAGGGTCTGTGGAGCTTGTTCTTGGGTGGGGCTTAAGGATAGGGGCTCCACACTGCTTCAGCAGCATGTGTGACCCCTGAGTGGAGAACAGGGGAGCCAGGGCATAGCTCTGTGCTACTCTCTCTCCACAGGTGCTCTCCTCCTCTGCCTCTTCATAGCTTCCGTGTACCTTGTGTTGTAAGCTGGTAAAAACTGCAGGACTATTAAGTTCCAGGCTCAGAAATGGGACAAAATGGATTCTGCCATGTGTTGCTGAAACAACATAGGCTCCGGATAAGGAAGCACCAAGGTCACTCTGTAAAAGCATCCTGGTTAGGGACTGTGTGAAGTCCATCTTGGAAACATAGTACACTACAGATTTCTGGAAGAAATGGTGTTAAGCTGAGTCTTGATGAATGGGGT
Source organism: Mus minutoides (assembly GCA_902729485.2). Lineage (NCBI taxonomy): Eukaryota > Metazoa > Chordata > Mammalia > Rodentia > Muridae > Mus > Mus minutoides. The sequence goes on from LR753378.1 coordinate 590,933, forward strand.
AGCTACAGCAGGCACCATCCAGTGGAACAGTAACACACACCAAGCCAAGAGTGCTCGGTATCGTCCCATTTTGACTCCCTGACCTTGAGCTAGGAATAGAAATGAAGATTCGCTTGAGCTCAGTAGACTAAACGCCATCCTCAGCTGCTAGACTCCAGAGAACAGTTTAGAGTTGGGAGCCCATGTGAGTTGTCCCCTAAGAGATGTGTGTGGCATGGTTGAAGCTACCTGTTGTCAGAGGACAGGTCAGCATTACACTCACCTTAAAGGGATGTCATTTTTTAATTCTTAGAAGCTCACGGTCAGCTATTAGATGGAACACAGGGTTCCCAAGGAAGAAGGAGCTAGAGGGGTCTTCAACCCTATAGGTGGAAGAATAACATGAACTAACTAGTACCCCTGAGCTCATGTCTCTAGCTGCATATATAGAAGAGGGTGGCCTAGTTGGCCATCAGTGGGAAGAGAGGCCCCTTGGTTATGCAGACTTTATATGCCCCAATACAGGGGAACGCCGGGGCCAAGGGGTGGGAGCGGGTGGGTAGGGGAG
>LR753378.1:591979-769330 GCA_902729485.2 Mus minutoides
ATACTCTGTGACTTTTTGATCTAACGTTTTTTTATAACTTGCTGGCGTGGGGGAAAAGCTGTTGAAGTGACTTTAGCAGATGATGGAGCAACTGATCCATTCCTTTGCGAGGTCTGTGAAGGATCCAGCTGTCTCAGGTAGCCATGCCTAATCTGCATTTTCCAGGGTCAGCAGCAATGAATGACTATGGAACTAGCACACAGAGCCAGTAGTTTGGCTGCATGCAGAGCTGACTCTGTGCTCTGTATTCAGCAGCCCCGAGGTTAACAAAGCAGGACAGGTCAGGGACTTGCAATTCCAGATACGCGTTTTATCATTTTGATGCATTTCAGGCTAATTGAAATATTTTTTTTCCAGCAGTATACACCCATGTCACCTCACCTATAGACACAGACACACCAAATTTGGAATTTTAAAAAACACAGAACCAACAGTCTTGACAGACAGACAGACAGACAGACAGACAGAAGAGAGTATTGGCATCTAACCGCTCCCTGCAGATGTTTGAAGGATTGTTGGTGGAGAAGAAGCAAGCTGTTGATTTACATCCATTGAGGCAAATCTTCCAAAGCTAAAAGCAAAACCAAAAAAAATCTTTAAAAGTTGCATAGTATTGTTTAATATACTTTTCTTTTTTCAGTTTTGATTTTTGTTTGTTTGTTTGTTTGTTTTTCAAGACAGAGTTTTCTCTGTTTAGCCCCAGCTGTCCTAGGATTCACTCTATACACCAAGCTAGCCACCAAACTTAAGAGATCCACCTACCTCTACCTCCTGAGCGCTGGGACTAAAGGTGTGAGCCATTCTGCCCACATCAATATACTTTTGTAATAGATAAATCCCAATAGTATTTCCACTCGGCAGTGGAAACATCCCTGAGGACATTTAAGTAGAAGTTAAATGGCCACTTGTCCCAGAAGAAATTCTTCATAAAAGAGTCCAGCATGAGTATAGATCCAAAGAGACCAGCATAAGTATAGATCCAATACAGTGCATTTCAGGCCCTGTGACCATCACTGGTGTCTATTGTGAGCAAAATTGCAAAATCCTGCCTCCATGGAGCCCATGGTTTGAAGAAGGGTGCTTGGCAGTTGTAACGTCTCAGACAGAAGTCCCTGGATGATGTGAGGAGCTGGTGGTGTAGGGTTACCTCCTGAGTAGAAACTGGAAAGGGCCTGAGGAAACCAGTCTTCTGTGACTTGTGACCCACAAGACTGACAACTCAGGCAACTGCTGTAGCTCAACTTAAGAGACACCCAGTGGCAAGAGCCACTGCTCCTAGAATCCTTCCCCTCCTCAATCCAGTGACCTAGGAACAGCTTTAAAATCCTGTTCTCAATCCTGCAGACTATCTTACATACTTCAGTTCTGAACTTGAAAGTGACTTTGACATGTCACCTACCTACCACACCTATTTAGGAAGTTCTTTTGCACCCCTTATCCTTTACTTAGAAACTAGAGTGTTGTTTTTAACTAAGGAAGGAAGATTGCAGAACTTGGTGGCTTATACCCCTTACCACTGAGAAAGCTATTCTAGAGGTGGCATGTACCCACCAGTGCCACATGCAACTTACCCTATTCAGCCCAGAATTGAGACTCTCCTCTTTAGAACTGTTGATATTCCTCTGCTCAATGATATTCTATCCAAAAGGGTGGCACACAGCTCTTCACCTAAGCCTCTGGTACTTGTCACCCTACATAAGCTTCTGCCCGGAGTGATGAGAAATGATGAGAAGTTAGTGATTGGATCTTTCGAAGGTGGTTCTACTTTGTAAGTATCAAACCTCCCATTTTGTGAGGAAGCTGAGATCCAGAGAGAATGTAGGACCTTTCCAGAAGGTTAAATGGCTATACCGGGATGCATAGAGCAGCCAGCTCCTGTCTCTCAGATGAGATGCGCTGCTTGAGTGAGCAAGGACATCATGTAAAGGCCAAGGCGGGCTGGCTGTGCACCTAAGCAAGGCTGTTTTCCAGCTCCACCTTGACAGTGCCCTCATGGGGGGTCTTACTTACAACACTTTGCAAGGTGCCTGTTCTCTCCCAGAAACCTAGGGCCAGTTCATTTTATTCAAAAATTAATCTGGTCAATGATATATGAGACGTAATAGGAAGTGTGTGGGTAAGAGTACAGTGTGCTCATCTGTCCAGTATTGCATTGGTACTAGAACCCATCCCTGGGAGCTCTGGACGAAAGCTGTGCTGATGAGAGGGAAGGCTGCCCTCAAAGCCTGGGAGAACCTTGCATTTATCCATTACTGATTAATAAGCCACTCGAAATTAGTCCTTAAAATAACAAACATTTCTTTCCTCCGGATCTTGTGAGTAGGAGTCCTAGCAGGGCTGAGCCATACCTTTCAGCTTCAGAGACAAGGGTCTGTGAAGCTTGTTCTTGGGTGGGGCTTAAGGATAGGGGCTCCACACTGCTTCAGCAGCATGTGTGACCCCTGAGTGGAGAACAGGGGAGCCAGGGCATAGCTCTGTGCTACTCTCTCTCCACAGGCGCTCTCCTCCTCTGCCTCTTCATAGCTTCCTTGTACCTTGTGTTGTAAGCTGGTAAAAACTGCAGGACTATTAAGTTCCAGGCTCAGAAATGGGACAAAATGGATTCTGCCATGTGTTGCTGAAACAACATAGGCTCCAGATAAGGAAGCACCAAGGTCACTCTGTAAAAGCATCCTGGTTAGGGACTGTGTGAAGTCCATCTTGGAAACATAGTACACTACAGATTTCTGGAAGAAATGGTGTTAAGCTGAGTCTTGATGAATGGGGTAGCTACAGCAGGCACCATCCAGCGGAACAGCAACACACTCCAAGCCAAGAGCGCTCGGTATCGTCCCATTTTGACTCCCTGACCTTGAGCTAGGAATAGAAATGAAGATTCGCTTGAGCTCAGTAGACTAAACGCCATCCTCAGCTGCTAGACTACAGAGAACAGTTTAGAGTTGGGAGCCCATGTGAGTTGTCCCCTAAGAGATGTGTGTGGCATGGTTGAAGCTACCTGTTGTCAGAGGACAGGTCAGCATTACACTCACCTTAAAGGGATGTCATTTTTTAATTCTTAGAAGCTCACCGTCAGCTATTAGATGGAACACAGGGTTCCCAAGGAAGAAGGAGCTAGAGAAAATACCCAAGGAGCTGGAGGGGTCTTCAACCCTATAGGTGGAAGAATAACATGAACTAACTAGTACCCCTGAGCTCATGTCTCTAGCTGCATATATAGAAGAGGGTGGCCTAGTTGGCCATCAGTGGGAAGAGAGGCCCCTTGGTTATGCAGACTTTATATGCCCCAATACAGGGGAACGCCGGGTGGGTAGGGGAGCAGGGCCGGGAGGGGGGAGGATACAGGGATGAACTTTCTGGATAACACTTGAAATGTAAATGAAGAAAATATCTAATAAAAGTTGAAAAAAAAAAGGTACAAAGAAGGCTGCTAGTGAGATGGGTTTCCATTTTTAAGTCTTTAATAAGAAAAAATCCATCTGAATTAATTATAATGATTAGATATGTGAAAGTGGTAGCTACTGGCCATTCTAGGTAGGTTAGATCAGAGGGCTATTAAGACATCAGACCGTGATGGTGCTGAAGAACATGGAGTATGGCCATTTTGGCATGTTAGCTAAGCAACCAAACCATGTTCTTCTAGGCTGACCAGACAGACCAGAAGGTGAAATGTCCGGCCCCATTTAGCATAAACACCTAATGCCTATTGTTGGCAGTAATCGAATTTCTGGTGTCATGGAGAACATAAAAAGCTCTTGTCTTAGAGTTTGCTCTACACAGGGCTAAAATCCACCAAGTATTAGAGATACAGGGAGATGCTGAATACTGGCCATTNTCTTCTAGGCTGACCAGACAGACCAGAAGGTGAAATGTCCGGCCCCATTTAGCATAAACACCTAATGCCTATTGTTGGCAGTAATCGAATTTCTGGTGTCATGGAGAACATAAAAAGCTCTTGTCTTAGAGTTTGCTCTACACAGGGCTAAAATCCACCAAGTATTAGAGATACAGGGAGATGCTGAATACTGGCCATTATCAGGTTTGCTGTGATAAAACTAAGAGTATGAATTTGTCTGCACAGTTGTGGCCAGAGTCTTCTGGGACAGACTCCCCACAGAGGAGGAAGAGCAAGGGGATATGTGGGAGCTGTGTCCTGAAAGGCTGGCAGATTCCATTTGTCATCTGTCACACCAGCTAAGGTTCCAGATAGGAGCCACCCTTGCTACTGCAGCTAGGGCTGTGCAATCATTTGAAGAACAATGCTTTTTCTATTACAAACGTAAAGTGGTTGCTTTCATCTGTCCCAACTTAACTTTACATCTTTCTAATTCAAAATCTCACACCAAGTCTCCTCTAATGCACAGACTGCCATCAAAGGAGACCTTTTTGCAGTTGTTTGTAAGTGACTTTTAGAGATTTTGTTATATGCCAGATATTTTAATTAGCATTTCCTGAGCAGTGCCACTGATGAAAATCAACATAGAACAATTAGAATGTCTGCAAGGGCACAAAAGTGGGCTTTTAAATAGGCTTTTTTCCCTCTTCTTTTTTTTATTAAGTTTAACAATTAGAAACCTCATATTTACTGTGGCCTAGTTGAAATTAATATATTACCTTTAAACACAGTATTCAGTCCAAAAGTTGTTCAGCCAGGTCTTGGTTTAATGTAGTACAGATAGATAAGTGTACAAGTGGCACGCTCAAGTACACACACACACACACACACACACACACATTTATAGACCAAAAAAAATGACCCAAATAAAATAGCATTGTGGGAGAAGAAGGCTTGCGTTTCAGGTCAACAGGGTTAAGAAGTCCAAGAAACCTTTAAATATTCAAAACAGTTGTATTCAGCCTAGAATCTACTTTTTATCATCCTCGCTGGCCCTTCAGGATGAAGGAAGCACACTGTCCAGCTCTGGAAGTAGTTTGCTGGTAGGAGAATTAGGAGAAAGGTACTGACGCCTGAGGGGTGGGTCATGAATTAGTAATTGCTATGTGGCGGATGAGCCCGTCAGAAGAGTTGAAAATGAGGAAGTTGCCTCACAGAGCACTATCAATCACTCAGTGACCATAACTTCCAGTAATTAGTGTATTTTATGGGCTTTTGCTTCAGTGGCTTGAAAGCCCATATGCTGCACTCACAGCTAAACTTTGCCGGAGTAATATTCCAGGATGATTTATCCTCTTGCTGCACTGGGAGATAACCCTATATTAGGTGAAGATTGTGAACTGAGCTGCAATAAAGTGTAAGTTTAGGTACAGTTTGCCCAGGTTGAGACCTCAATGTATCATGCTTTTGAGCATTCATGGTCGGGCCGGAGCAAGCAATCATTTCTAACAGTGAAACAAATAAAGCAATTAAAGGACCAGCATTAGGATATTGTGTTTGTGAATTACTGTTGCCCTCTCCCCATTTAAGCGTCCACTGTAATAAGCCCATTTCTAATTAGAAAAACAGCAATGCTGTATTAGAATCATTTATTTGTAATGCTGTCTTTCCTCCATGATTACTGGTAATCTGGAGTAGAATGCAGGACCCTGTGAGTGGTGGAGAAGTGCTTGATTTATCCTTTTGTGCTACTGTGTTTGGGCTCCTTAAGTTACAATAAATCCACTCCCGATCTGTGGGGTCTGGCGAAGATGAGGATTTCCTTTAGAAATGCTGGCACATGTTAAGGAGCAAGCCTGGCGGGAACCTCCCAGTTAGGCTTTCTACACAAAGAGGGGAAAAAACGTTATTTACCAGCTCTCAGGGGCACTTGGCACTCCTCGCGCCGGCGTAATGAGTTATTTGCTGAGGTTCACCCAGTGCACCGGAAGTCCCCAGGGGCCTTCGCAGACAGGGTTCCCTGCCATTGCCAAAACATCTGTAGAGCCCAGCGTTCTAATAATTTAACAAGCTTTGCCACCAACTTACAGTATGACCTTGGGCAAATTAATTAAGCTTCTGGTGCCTCCATTGGGCAATAATTCTGTTTGTGTTAAAGCAATCCTTGGAGTTTATAGGAAAGCGTTATGTCAAGATAAGTATAAATTGAATAAGGAAAGAGACAGACTGAGCTCCACCGTATTCTCTGCAGATGAGACACCTCTGTGCAGCTTCTAATGATCTGTTCCTGAGCTTTCCTGAGATAGATGCTAGTGAGAAGCTAATCTCACCAGGCTTAGATGAGGAGGTGTGTAGTGTGACACCTTCATTACATTTATTATCCCATCTTTAATTTCCAATGCATTATCACATCATATGAGTTAAACAATAATAGTAAAACAAACTAATTGTCTTTAATTAAAGTGAATTAGGTTTTGATTTCAATATATTTGATGTAGCAAGAACTGAGGATGTGGAGGGTCCCAAAGGTTATTAGGGCAGATTTCTGTGGGGCCTGATGGTGTTAGTAATAACCCTCTTCCTCGTGGTTCTAGACACGAACAGATATGTCATTTCATCAGTCTCTGTTACTCGCACTTATGCCCCTCCACAGGGGTCGCAGATTCCACAAGTTAGCAGCTAATGGCGTTATACATTAAAAATTGAAGCTTCCCTCACTCCGAGGCCTTGCAAGGCTTTGTTCTTAAGCCCTAGACACTTTGGAGTGCAGCTGCAAACTATAGGCAGAAGATTAAATTAATTTGTAATTCTTTTTTTTTTTTTTTTTGGTCCTGCATTACTAAATCCTCCACATTTAATTGAAACCCTACTTCAAGACGCTGTGTGTTTCTGCGTTCTTTGTTGTTAGTTTAACCTCTGAAGCTCTTTAACACTGGCAAATTGCTGTTATATCCTTTGGATTGTCTTGAAACCATTCCATAAGCGGACAATGAAATTGATACATGGGAAGAAATGTCAGATCTTAGGGTAGATTTTAAAGTGTTTAATATTTATTGTGGGTCTTCTCCAGCATAGTTTGAAGTGATTTAAGCTCGATCTTTAGGCCTGAGCAAATTGGTCTTGGGATGAAAACTCAGCTAGGGAATTTTGTGTCATTCAGTAGTGAAGTCTGTTTTGTTTTGTAAGTTTCCCCATGTCTGAATGCACCGAGTGCCTGTCGAGTTTCTATGAAATGGAAGCTTAACTGCAGCACATAATCTAAATGCAAAATCCTTAGATGGAAGTTTAATTGTGTAAAATGCACACAAGGTAATTAAGAACAAATTTCTGAACATTTCGGACTATAAAGTCTCCCTTCAGCTATATTGAAAATGCTTATTTTCAATTTGCAGTTATGCTAAGAAACATAGGATATGTCTAAATTAAGAATTTTTTTTAAAAACCAAGTGCTTTTTAGTACAAGTATAAACTTAAAACTCATCCCATTGCTTTGCTGATGGCCTGAGTAGGTACCTTGATCTGAGTCTCCGCTGCTGCGGCTGCTACCTTGCCTCCTCTCTCTCTAGTTCCGTGAGGTAATTTCCCTGTCGTGTTGTTACTTTATAAATAAATATTTTCTACCCTAACTTTCAGTTAAAATACAAAAGGTTTCTATTATGTATTTGACAATAGTTCTAGCTCTCTCTCTCTCTCTCCCCCTCTCTCTCTTTGTGTGTGTGTGTGTGTGTGTGTGTGTGTGTGTATGTATGTTACACACACAGAGGCTCAAATATATTTATTATTTACAGTATAAAATCCAACATACTTCAGTGCTGTAACGTCAAGAACAATTCGTAGGTTATGGTTGGTCAAATCAAAGATCAATAAATGACTCTGAGGAACATTTCTAGTTTCACAGTGAAATGTTAGTGATTCCTGTTATTTCAATGTATTCCCAACTGTGACCACGTCCACAGTCTCTTTTTCCTGCCCTTTACACAAGAAATGTCCCACAACCTCTGTTGAACAGTTTGTTAACTGTTTAGTGTTTAGAATTAAACTGCACTTGTTTATTTAACATTAAATAGAATGCTTTCCCTGCCTCCCGTCCACCTCCACTCCAGCCACGAACAGTAGACCTGTTCCAGGGCCTGCACAAAGTCACCTGTCTCCTCTTGGGAGTGGAGGGATAAGAGAGTCTATTGATGGATTGCCGGCATGTCTTCATTTTTTTAGTACACCTTTTTTTTTTTTTTTTTGAAACACTGAACTTAAGCTGCCTATATTTAAATACACCCCCCCTCCCGTAAAGATGAGAGAGTGAGTGGCCATCCCTATTGGCCAAGCCCTAATCTGTTTGCTTTGCTGCAATCCTTCTTTCCCTCCCCCCTTACTTTAACTGTTAACCTATTTATAAATCTAAATCTACACACAAAGGTCATTGGTTGGCTGAACTTAAACCATTTTACTCAGTAAATTTAATTAAGAAAATACAGTGCAACTCATAAGCAAATGAGGTTTTTCCTAGTTTTAAACCAAACCACCCTCTTGAGTGCTGATTGCCTTGCCCGACCCCTGGTGATACAGAAACAGGCAAAATTAAAAAGGACATTAAAGCTTCATTAAATCTGAAACACATTTAGTACAGTGACATATCTGCAGGCCATTTCAGAGAAGATTACACACTCTCTTTTGTAAGTTTCCTAATTTATAATACCTTGACAATAAAAACTGGGGAAACGCACGTTGATTAATAGGCCAGTAGGGTAAGAGCAGCGAGCAGTGCTGGCCCAGCCATCTGAAAGGCCCACAGCATCTGCACTCCCTCCCATAAGGGTTCAGTGTTTGTTTTGACTTCTGTGAAGAAGTTCCTCGTGCAGCCATGTCTGCTCAGGATGCCATTTCTACTTCCAACTGACAGCTTGACGAAGGGGTTTCAGGCCTACCCTTGTGATTCAGCCTACTTTGTCATAAGACAAGTACTGGGAAGTCAGCAGCTCTGGGGCTACATTAGACTGAAGGGTAAGGACATAGATGAAGGCAGAGTCCTCTGGAGGGGCCTTCCAACAACTATCTTCAGTGCAGCAGGCACACCTGCTGGAGCTCACTAGAGCCACAGCAGCCCATTGGTGACACTCAGAAGAGAAAAAGTGACAATCTTGATACTGTGGCAGTGGTACCTACCTGTTAACGGCAAAGGAGCCTTCTCTGCCATGTAAATCCAAAGAGGTCACACCTACAAAACGCCAGCAGGACTGAGGTCCCAATGGATAGATGCCAGGAAAACATGAAACAAAGTTAGACCCAGGAATGCTGCTTTGCCCAGGTCAGCCACTGCTGCCTGTTCCTAAGCAGATGGGACAAAAGGGCCACCACCGACCTGCCCACACTAAATCTTCTCTCTGGACCCTGTCTTAAATGAGTGACACCAGCCATCCTTGCTTCCCTGTCCCAGTTATGACAGATGAGCCAGGTGCATGCATGCACACTGCAAATCAGTGATGACTGGCCAGTCAGAGGCCTTGTGCTAAGACTGAGAGGGAGCCGATTCTCACATTAGTCTGCTCTTGTTTTTTATGCTTTCCTCCTATTTTATTTCTCTATGTTTGTTTTGTTTTGGAAAGAGCCTCACTGTGTGGCCTAGGCTGATATTGAAGTCAGGATCCTGCCGCCATAGCTTTCTAAAGTGCTGAGATTACAGATATACACCACCACACCTGACTTGTTTCTTAATTCTTTAAAAGCTGCAAGAACCAGGAGTGTCAGCATCTCCTGGGTCACATAGATGGTGATGATATGTGTGGTGGGCAGGTTGCCTCTGCCAGTCAGTCATGTGGGCAGAAATCTTCCTCAGTCCCAGTGATGTGTTCAGCATGTATGTCCATGAGTGTGCATACATTTCTCTGTAAAGGATTAAGCCACCATGTTTTAGGTTTGTTCTAACAGTTATTAGGCTCTTAGCCATTTTAGACGAGAAATCCTTCTTGTGCTGTATCTTTACTCCAGATGACATTCACACAGATCGGTGTGAAAATAGGTACATCTTTCGGTCACTCCTCAGTGCCTGTCAGGTCACTAGAGAATAGTACCCCCACCACTGCAGACCACAGAGACTCCTGAGTCAGTCTCACACTCACAAAAGTATAGTCACACCCTAGATTTTTCATATCTAAGACAAGCCTACAGCTTGTGTTGTGCAAGAGCAGAGTGGGGGGCAGCATAGCAGAACTTAGACAGCAGCCAGCTAGACAAGACCCTGTGGACGCAGAGACCCTGCTGGTTCAGGGAAGCAGCCATCCTCCCTCCTCTGCCTCATTTGACCTGTTTTCTCATTTGAACATGGAAAGATTGAGGAAATCCATCGAATGAAATAACGATTGCTTCAGTTTATATCTTGAAAATCCATGTTCTTATTAATGTCCACGAGATATGAATACAGTGTGGCGCTTAACTAGATATTCTAACACATAGAGGCACACGCAGCACATACAAACATCCAAGTGAGTGTTCGCCTTCTCAGAGGGCCACCATACAAACTCATATGATGCATTGTTATTACACTGCTGTTCAAATTGCCCTTAGAGCTTTGAAACCTCAATGGCTCTGTCCCTTAGTAATCTTTGTAGGTATTCAGGGTTTGAATATACATGCATCAGGCTACACAGAAGTCACATGATCACCAAGCTAAGGGGTGTCATCTTAAATGTGAGCTGTGATTAGTTCTCATAAAGTGAAAGAAGTGTTCTTTTGTTGCATGAAATTATTTTGAACACCATTTTGAAGTGCTTGAGAAATGTCAGTGTCTTTGAAACAAGTATGCAGCTGCCAGGCTCTCAGAAGACAGTGCCAGGGTGCTGCAAGGAACACTGGATTGAGAAGCAGGTTTGGGGGACAGTCCCTAGATTTCTCTTGACTAACCGTGTGAGACTTCCTTGAGGGTTTGTATCTGCCCTATAGGTCCATGTGCTCAGATGTGGTCTGTCTTCCCTGGTGCTATGCTTCTCCTTTGCAGGCAGGTACAGATACGTATGGAGGGCTCAGAATGGAGGGTGGGCCATGCCAGGAAGCTGTACATTTTCATGATTGCGTCCTTTGAATAGGTTGTTCTAAACGAGCGGTTCAGGCCCTTATTCTCAGCACTCAGGAGGCAGAGGCAAGCAGATCTGAGGCCAGCCTGGACAGCCAGGACTATAAACAAAGACCCTGTTGAAAGAGAGACAAGAGAGATGGGAGGGGTCCGATGGGAGGGTCTTGATACATCCTATCAAGCGTATTCTTGTGTGAGTTGCTTAGTTGTAACACATGAGGTAACAGAAGTGACTAGCCCAGAAACAAAGAGCAATATACAAATCAAAATAGGCATGGAGGGCTCACTCTCCAGGTTCCGGCTGAGGCCTGCAGTCCCACCCTTGCAGCCTTCCCTGGCCACTTTCATCCTCACAACCATCCATGGCCAGGTCTGTACTAGTGGTAGGGCCTCTAACTGGCAGGGAAGCATGGAAAGGTAAGTGGGTGAAAATAAATAGCCCAGGTTTCAATTTCATAACACAGCCCACTCCAAAACCATAGAACTGTGCTCCAGAACCAACTAGATGTTCCTGTATTACAAGAGAAAAGGCCACAGACTCTTACATTTCTGTCCCAAAGAAACTGCCACACATATACATGTGAATAATTCCCCAGAGTTGAGAATGCACCTAAGAGAAAGTATGTGGGAAAATACTCAGTTTATTAAAATGAAAATGTTTCTAATGCAGATAAAATATTATCTATTAAAATGTCCATTCTAAATACAGTTTATAATGTAATTACAGCAATAATTTAGTTTAAGCATTAGAGGTGTGGATGTTTTTTTACTTGCTAGATGCAATTTTGAAATGTAGTCCTTGTCTGTCTTAAGGAGATCTGCCCTGCATGCAAATCTATAACTAGACAAATATTATTTTCTTTCCCAGCTTGCTCTTGGGAGGTTTCCATATCCTCAGGTAAGATTGTTCATTACTGCCGTTTGCCTCTGTGACATTCATTCCTATGTATGAAGGTACAGGAAGCGATTGTGAATGTGTGAGCCACAGATAAATAAATCTGCCCTGTTAAAATGAAAAGTAGTTTCTTAAAGGAGTCATTAGAAGTCTCTATTGGCTTTTTTTTTCTTTTAAACTCTAGACAGTTTTCCCTTGTTAGAGGTTGACTGAGACCATCTTGCTCCTCTTTGTATGACATTTGAGGCGTCCCTTCTGCCAGCTCCATGTGCTCATGTGGAGGTTGGCAGAGGGGCACACCCTTTCCTTCATACCCATTATGAGCATTTTGGATTCAATTAAAATTATTCCAGTTAAAAGATGAAGCAAAGGGTGACGATAGCTAATGTGGGTCACTGTTCACCAGGGGCTCAGGCTCCGGCTTCCGTGTCCTGTGATTTTGAATTCTTTTTTGATTTTGTTCCTTCCTAGCCACAAATAATTCATTATCAAGTATTGCAAATCCTAAATTTTTATAAATTCTTCATGATTCTTACTAGAGAGGGATGCTAGCAGTTAAAATATAAAGTTATTTTGTGCCTTGAGAATGATTCCCTGCTGTTGGGGAGGCAAGCAAAATGTCCAGAGGGATGAAAAATGGACGGCTGACGGCTCTCTTCTGGTTGATGTGCACTGTTGGTCTGGCATCGTGGTCTGAACAGGCCAAAGTGCCTGCAGGCATGTCTGATTTAAAGGTGGTGTTGGTCTCTGCTCTTTAAGCATCTATTAACTTGCTATTATTATGCAAATAAGTGTTGTATTACACATACTAATTTATGCATGGTTAGATTATGCAGATGCATCACAAACATGGTTATTGAATAATAGGAGGGGGCGCCTTCGCCCTAACCATCTTTAGAAGCGGTTCTCAGCCTATTCTCCCAGTACCCATGTGGACACTTACAGAGCCTTCACTCACTGAAATGTCTCTTTCAAAGCCCTTTCCCTGCACAGTTAAAAGTCACCAGATAAGTCGAAGGGAAATCCTCCAAGTGGTTAGGTTCAGGAGTGTTAGCCTCACTCTTCTTTGAAACAAAGAGAAGTCTCTTTGCTTAAGCATAGTCTTTTTCCTTTGAAAGGAAAATGTAGAACTTAGCCAGTTGGCACACACTAGCACGTAGGGGGATTCTGACATATACAGCCATGCTGCTTAGCTCTATAGGTAGTCTGTTGGATTAAAATCACATTGTCAAGATTTATAGTCATTTGAATATTTATCTTGCTATGCCTCTTAAGTCTGTCAGTAATTTTAAACAATTCAATGTTTGACTAATGCATATAATCCTGTAAAACTGTGGAAATGAACATGAGGCCCTTCATGACCTAACTCTTAAACTAGTCTTAATAGAACACTTACAAGCCATTGATGAAGATTAAGAGCCAGCAGGATGGCCTGCCATGCAAGCTTGGTGGCCTGAGTATGATCCCTGGAACCCAAAGGGCATAATGGGGAAAACTAACTCCCACAAGTGACCTCTGACTTCTACACATGAGCCCCCCCCCAATAATAAATAAGATATTTTTTAAATTTCAAAGATTGAAACTGTAGCCAGATCCTTAAAGTCCCTACTATGCAGTATGAGTAGGCAGGGATACTGGCTGAGTGTATGGTCCTCGGTGTGTGACCAAGAAGACCACAGGCAGGTTTGGGAACAGGCAAGTGTAGCTTTGCTGAATGACTAAGTATCCGTGTATTTGATGACTTGAATAAATGTTGGAAAATACTAATTGGGTGAACTACCAATTTAGCAGTAATAATTCCTTAAATTATGGTAGAATGCTATCAACAAAATGATACTTTTATTTCAAATAATAAAAGCAGCCTTTATACCCTCAGGTCCTTCCCCAGATCTCTCATCAGAAGTTTGAGTGATTCCCTACTGAAAGGCAGTGGGTTTTGGTGTGACTCACATTTTCTCTACCGGCTTTGTATTCTTGATGAAAGGTGGGGGGAAGGACCCTTTATAAATGACTCCCATGAACTGGAGAGATGGCTCAGCATTGGGGAGTACTTGCTATTCTTCTAGAGGACCAGGGTTTGGTTCCCAGCACTCATGTTGGGTAGTTCAGAACTGCCTGTAACTCCAGCTCCAGGGGATGTCCTCTTCTGGCTTCTGCAGGCACTTGTTTGCATGTGCTGCACATAAACTCACACACACACACATACGTATAAAAATCAATCACTCGGGGGCTGGTGAGATGGCTCAGCGGGTAAGAGCACCCGACTGCTCTTCCGAAGGTGATAAGTTCAAATCCCAGCAACCACATGGTGGCTCACAACCATCCGATCTGGCTCCCTCTTCTGGAGTGTCTGAAGACAGCTACAGTGTACTTACGTATAATAAATAAAATAAATCTTTAAAAAAAAAAAAATCAATCACTCTACCAATCCGTGCTTTCCCTACAACTTTCTTCTCCCTCAAATGAAACAGAAGAAGGAAAAATGTTTGTTTCTGAGGTACTGTCGAGACTGGATCATGAGAGCACACCTTCACTGTGTCCCACACTACACACTTGAACTGTGTGCTGTGAGACGGCCTCCTGTGTGGCATAAGTAGTCACCATTACTGACCGCTCACTGTGATCAATTTGATTCCCTTGACTCAGATGGAATGGGTCAAATTGAGTCAAGATGCTAGTCTTGAGTAGCATTGTATCAAACCACACCATGGCACCTAAAAAGCAGATATCCCTGCCTTTGACTTTCTTGAGTGACTGGAAGCTTAGCACTTTACCCAGCAGTCTTCTGTCCTCCCTAATGAAAACTCTGCTATCCTGAGTATGGTCCTTGAACACTAAGGTCGTGTCATTTTTTAATTCCTGGGCTAGGGTTAGTGCCATGGAACTGCTGTTCTGGACCCAAAGTCAAATCAAAGCACCAGACTGAGGCACTCTCTTCCTTAGAGACCAGTTGAGAACACACAGGCAAGTCAGAGCTTGGATCAAAAGACTCAGCTCTACCACAAATTCATTGGTCCTTCACTATTGCTTTCTAAGTTTCTTGAGACCTTGTCTTCCTCATCTCTGAGGAGAGAATCCTGCTGTCTGCCTTCTCTTTCTAGTTTGAGGGATTGTGCTGCTCAGATGAAATGGTAGATATAAAGTCACTTAGGAAAGTACAAGGCCCCAGTGTGTCCCCACCCCTGGCTCCGGTGCAAGGCTATGCTCAAATCCACATTTACATCTTAGCAACCCTCAACCCGACTGGAGCAGAGTGTGAGGCTGGAAGGAGCAGCAAGCTTCCAGACTTCCTTCACTCAGCCCAGTGTCAGTGCTGCTGACAGCATCTTTAGCAAGCCCTCCTCCAGCTGGTGACAGGGTGTATACAGGGTGAGGGTGCAGAGGAGGAGGAGGGCGTGAGCGTCAGTCATCAGCGACTGGGCTTCTTAGAGCTCACCCTTCTGTGTGAATGTCATTGTTTTGTGTAAGCAGGTGTTTGCTGTTTGGAAACACATGCAGAGTTTCCTTTAGACCTTAGAATATGCTGTGAACTCTCAGAAGAAAGGTCGGGCCCTCCATTATAGCAATGTTCATTATTATAAGAAACCAGGGATAGGGATAGGATCCAGCTAGTAGAGTTCTGGCTTGATTTGCCCCAGCATCTGGGAGGTGGAGACAGAAGGCTAAGATATTCAAGGATTATCATTGGCTATAAAGTGAGTTTGAGGCCAGCCTGGGATACATGAAACTGTCTCAAGCAAACAAAAGTATAATAGTATAATGTCTTGAAGTCACTCAACACCTTTCCTGCTCAGATCTCCTGAGCACGTTTTGTGACCAGTCCCAGGCCGTGCATCCGACCACAAGGAACTGTTATTTCTAGCCTTACCCCTTTCAGGTCCCACACCTCATCTCAGAGGGGAACACTTGGGTCTCAGGCTTGGAGCACTTAGGCTCAGAGACTGGCTGTGTCACCTCAGCTTGGTGGTTGTTCATACCTTTGCCCCAACTCCCAGGCAGTCACCAAGCCCACCTCACATTCAACTTCCCTGCCAGAGAAGACGGAAAGACTGTGGGCTGTGCTGATGGAGATGACAAGGCTGGTCCCCAGAGCCTTTTTGCTTTTCCTGTTCCTTGTTTAGTAGTCCGAGAGGATGCAGATGGTCTCAGAGCCCTCCCCCTGGAATGCTAGGCGCCTGTGGAGCATTTTCTGTAAAGAGAGGATTAGTATCTGCTTTTTGCCACATCTTACAAAGCTAACTCCATTGAACAATTCAGCTTTAATGGAATCTGGAAAGATCTGTGGGTCCAAACAAGGACTGGAGCATGTATAGTCATGTAGATCCTAAGTCCCATGGCAGTAGCCAGTGGTTTGTTTAATGACACCATAATTTGGGAGAAATGAAAATGATTGCCCACTAAACATTGTCATCCTCCATTCAAACTTTACAGCGAGGCCCTGTGCTAACTTGGACAGTAGTGAACCCATTAGGGAGACTTCAGGGGCTGCCCCGCTAGGGCACTGGGGACTCAGGAGGAAGGATGCCTCAGGAAAGTGAAGCTAACTCCGATACAAATGTGCTTAAAGTACTTTTGCATATATAAAAGAATTGTTCTTGTTTTGCCTACAATTCCTGATCTTGGTTAATAAATTACATCAAAATGACCCCGAGTTAAAAAAGGGGGGGTCGGGAATCTGAGCAAATAGTGCCCCCGGTATTGTAAAGCTTTGAATGTTTTCACACCCCATTAATTTATTACTTCTCTTTCTTCATCTTTAAATTTCATTTTTTTTCAAAAATTCCGACTCCCCGCTGCTGCAGTGATTTCCATCTTGTTGTTAATTTCCCCTGCTCCATATGGAGCTCCAGACATTTCACCTGGAGGCTGTACTAGATTTTGCTGTAGTGATCCTACTTCCGGAGGCCAAAACTGTCATTTAGGGTTCCTGGTGCATCTGTCGGCGCCAGGCTTTTCACTGGCATGGGAGAGTGTGAATAACAAATTGGATGCACCTGAGATTCGGATGATTAGTGTGCGCTGTGAATCTCTGAGACTTGTAAGCAGCTAGCTCTGGGGGGAGGGGCAGAGGGCCCGAGCTGAGGGTGGGTGGGTCTGTGCCCACACCTTGCATTCAGGGCTTGGCAAGTGCCGTGCCGACATCGTCGGCAGCCCTGGTGCAGAGATAGTAACATATATTTCATCGTGCCTTGTCATTGATTAGAAAAGAGCCTTTAATTTCATTTCACCCCATGTTGTGATTAATTTGCATTCTTTGTCAGAAGTTAATGGAGTTTTTTATGGTTCACTCTGAAATCCTTGAAGACATCAGACTTGATCTGATGTTTATACAACCGCCAGCGGAATTTTTCCCTGTGATTGATGGCAAGCTTGATGTTATTCCAAACGGTTTTTTAAGCTGTTTTTAAGAATTATTTGAATAAAATGCAAGCAAGATATTGTTGTAACGATCAAGATTATCTGTTAAAAATCTGTTTCAAATAAAGAAGATGATAAGTAGAAAAGGGGATCAAAAAGAGAGAAGGATGGTGAATGGAGGCATTGTTTATTAGAATTATGTAAGAATGGCATAGAACAAATTAGTGCAGTGTGAAGAGATCACTTGTATTGGAAATTTTTTATTGTCATCTGACCAAATAGAATAAGTAAGTCTAAGTTTAAAAAGAACATCTAATCTTAAGCACTGATTAGAAGCCTCATTATCAACTGGCCAGTTCTCAAGTATTCTGCCAGCCTTGGCCATCAGTGTGCACACAGAGACCTACTGTCCTGGACCAGAGGAGACAGGGCTGTCTAGCCAGCCAAGTAATGATGTATTTCTCATCCCAATCAAGAGGAATTCTTCAACCTCAGTATAAGTTACACATAAGGAGATTATAGACAGTCCTTAGTAAAAGATGTTCCTAAGGGTGTCACCACTGTCCTTCCCACAGACAGGACAGAAATAGAAATAGCTCATTGTTACAACTAAGATACACAGTTCTTGTGTGTAGGAGCAATGTGTGTTTACCCCATACATGGCCTGTCACAGTACAAGAGC
Source organism: Mus minutoides (assembly GCA_902729485.2). Lineage (NCBI taxonomy): Eukaryota > Metazoa > Chordata > Mammalia > Rodentia > Muridae > Mus > Mus minutoides. The sequence goes on from LR753378.1 coordinate 609,813, forward strand.
AGTTGTCAGGGCGGTTTCCTCTGAGCCCCTGCTACTCACCTGGGACATGTGTTCTGTCTGTGCTTTGGGGTCCTGGAGCCGTTGGTTTGCTCTGGAGACTCACCATGGGGCAGCGATTCTGTCTTCTCCATGGTTGCTGCTCTGGAGACCCTCTCATAGGTCAAAGGCTGAAAACAAATTTATATGCTGGACTTGAAAGTTAGCTACATAATTGGGTGGTTTTAATTCAAGTTTACTGCTTTCTGATCCTTGTCTTAGTGTGATCTAAGGTTCTTTTTATTATATGTAATCCATATTATTGACCAAGTTTACCCCATTCTCATTTAAATAGAAGCAGCTTGTCAAGGAGAAAATATTTTGAGTTGGTTTAGAAACCTGCTGTTTGGATGTGTTGGGCTCCCCTTTCTTCCCTGTCACTGACAGACTGTCTTTTCAACATTCCACTTGTGTAGCAGAAAACTTCTTGGCAAGGTCTTGCTTTTACCAGAGTGGAAAGCCTGTGTTCTTAAAGCTGTTTACAACACTAAGCACTCGGAAAATGCTGGGGTCAAAATACTAGAGTTTTCTTCTGGGGTTTTTGAGACTTGGTCTTTCTGTGTAACCCTGGCAAACCTAGTACTCCCTATGTAGCACAGGCTGGCCTCAAGCTTCTGTCAGTCCTCCTGCTTCACAGCCTCCCAAGTGCTGGAATTAAGGCCTGCACTACCATGTCCAGGCAAAATACTAGAGTTTTTTTTTTTCCTTACATTTAATACACATGTGTATTAAAAGCCTTTCACTGGTATATGGTTACTAATGTCAACACAAACATTTAATATTGTCTTACTGTCTATATTATATTTAGACTGTAGATATCATTTTCTTAATTATGTATCTACCTCCTAACTGTGATCATGCATAGAACTGCCAAAATCTAAAACACTTGTCTTCTTTAAACAAATGTTCTTGGAATCAGCTTGGTTAGACATACTTTTTGAACCATAAGGACTTGTAGTTTTCAGTTGAGTCTCTTACAAAAAAAAAAAAAAGAAAAAGCAGTGGGTATTCCCCAAATATTCAGTGTTCCTCTTTAACTGACAAAAGCTAGATAGGTGCCATGTTTTTTACTTAAATTTCTGCCAACATTTTTATTCATTATCCTTACTAATAAAGATATAGTCACTTAAAATATACCAATATTCCACGCCATAAAATCAGATGGATATTCCGTAAAAATGTAGAGGTAAACCTTAAATGATGGGGAGATGTCGTTTGAACACATTAGCTTCTTCCCAAAACTAAGTTCCCCAAATATCCATCTCAGATGTACCCAGAGATACTTTATCTCCTACTCCTCTCCTAAAGGCAGGAGGCATGTTCCTAATCTGTCCTTAAAATAGAGCAAAAATGGGGTCAGGTCAAAAAACAAGGTGTGCTGTATGCACTTAAAATCCCCCCACTGGGGAGGCAGAGATAGACGGATCCCTGAGGGTCACTGGCCAGTCTACCTAGCTGGTTTCAAGACAGCAAGAAATCCTGTCTCAGAAAGACAAGGCGGACAGGGCTAGCAAGGTGGCTTAACAGTTTAAAGCTCTGGCTGATCTTGCAGAAGACTGAATCCAATTCCAGCACCGCCACGGTGGCTTACAGCATCTGTAACTCCAGTTTCAGAGATCCAGTGCCTTCTTCTGACCTCCATGAGCAGCAGACATGCATATGGCATGCATATATACATGCATACAGACAAAACCCATACACATAAAATAAAGATAAATAAATCTCTTAAATAAAATATAGTTAAGCAAGAGAGAAAAGAGGAAAGGAAAGAAACAAAGTGTATATGACACCTAGGAAATGACACCTGAGATTGTTCACTGGCTTCCATGGACATGCGCACCCATGCATGTGCACATAGCAGAGAAGGAAGAGAACCTGTCCCCAGTGTCTAGGGAGCTTGGAAAGGTGGCGTTTCCTCATTATAGTCACTACTGCACTTGAGGCAGGTTGCTTCAAGGCAGGTGAAGAATGGCTTTCTTTTCTTTGAAATACCAGCCTGAAGGGCTGGGCTATGGCTCAGTGGTAGAGCACTTGCCTAGATTGAAGAAAGCGGTAGGTTTAATCCCAAGCAAATGCCAACAGCAGATTGGTCCAGTTCTACAGCACCATCTAAACTAGATGCTTATTTGTCACTGAGGACCTACCTACCCTGTGCCTGACATTCTGCAGAACTGAAGCAAAGGAATCCCAGTTACAACAGAGAGAAAAGCTGATTGGATAAAAGGAGCCTCAGAAAGGGGCAGGGGGGGTGGGGTTAGCTCACTTTAAAAAGCCAAGACAAGGACTGAAGAGATGGCTCGGTTAAGAACTCCTACTTCTCTTGCAGAGGACGAGTGTTCAGTTCTCAATGCCCATATCACATGGCTCACAACCACCGGTAACTCCAGCTCCAGGGACCCATTGTGCACACACACACAGAGTTTAAAAAGTAAATAAGTCATTTAGTCTGGAAAGGTAGCTCAGCTGTTAAAGAGTGTATACTGCTCTTACAGAGGACCTAAGTTTGGATCCCAGAATCCACATCAGGTGGCTCACGACCACCTGTAATTCCAGCTCCACTGGAATCCTACATTTCTAGCCTCTGCAGGCACATGCACACTTACATGTAAATTTTATTTATTGAGATAGGATCTCTCTATGTATCCCTGGCTGGCCTGGAACTGACTATATGGGCCAAACTGGGTTTGAACTCACAGAGATCTGCCTAACTACTTCCCAAGTGCGAGGACTAATGTGCCACCGCAGTGGGCCTGAGTACATGTGATTTCTTAAATGGTGAAAATAAATATTTATTTAAAAGAAGCCAAGAATGCTTCATAGAGTAGAAGATACTCGAGCTTGAGTAAGGAGACTGTAAGGATGGCAAAGCCCACTGTAAGCACTCAAGTCAAAGGGAGCTGTGTTCACCAAGAGCCAGCCACAGGTCTACCGTGGGGTGTGGATAGCCTCCTTCCAGTAGTCTGACTGCAGAGTGATACTGTGGTTGCTTTCATTTCCCTAGTTGAACAAATTCCCTTGGTAAATTGTAATGCAAGACCTTAGGGGAGGAAGAAAAGGGAGAAAGGAGCAGGAGGAGTAGGGTGTGTATCAAGATGTAGGTGACCCGGCAGTAGACCAGATACAGAAGCTGGGCTCCAGGATGTCCTGAGTCCCTTTGAGATGGCAGGGAGCCTGTCTGAGGTAGGAAGGGTTGGTATTTCCAGACCTCTGCCCTGAGGGTATGTGCCATGTGCCTGAAAGCTTCTCCCCAGCTTGTGTGAATTTGACCTGACACATTACAAGACAGTTTCTAGGCTACAAGGAAGGAATTATCACGATTACATGAGCCAAGGCCTAAGAAGGCACTTTGAAACATGTACGGTGGTTAACAAGACCAAGGCAATGGTAGTATTATTTATACTTCCAGAAAGTACTTCAGGGATTTGCCTATATAGCTCTGAAAATATATGAGTGTGTCTCTAGCCATGTTGGACTGAAATGAATTACTTTTCTGATCCCACCAGAGCCCTCCTGTCCAGTCCTTCTCTTTAGAGTTACAATTTATCATTCACAGTCGTAGTAATTCACAGACTTACATATAGAATCTAGTCATTTTTAGCTCAGGAACTGGGACCATGAGTCTCTCAGGTTTAAATGATCAACCTAGAAATTGGAGTGAAATGTTAAGCAGCAACCTCAATGTCCTGCTCTGGCTCCCAGTTGGCAACCTTGCCATCTTGTCTCCTCTTCGACTCCAGAGATTTCCACTCTCACCCTTTGGTAGTTGCCACCTCAAAAACTCCTAGAGTTTCAGAGGCAAGAATACCTTACCTAGCTTTTTATTTTCTACAAGTGGGAATGGGAGCCATGGTAATTAAGTGACTTGCTAGGCTCCTGTCTCCCACCCCCAGTTCAGTGGCTTTTCCTATCTAGAGATCGTGGGGACATGGATTGTGATGAGGCACCCAGAGGCTTTGATCCCAAATAACCAGCCTTATTCTACACACCCAGCCACTCACGTACTGCCTCCAACTGCTGTGTCTACAGAGGTGGAATTACTGCCCCAGGATGCCCCCTGCCTGCCAGGTAATTGCTGACTGGGCTAAGGATCCCTGGCGGGCAGCTGGTCTCAGCTGAGGTGGAGACATCAGCTTTTACTGTTCTCAGTTGTGCTCACCATCATTCCACAGAGAGAACTTGGGGCAGATTTGGAGCTAGGAGTTCATTGGCATCCAAGTTAAAAGGGGGCAGACCTGGCCAAGCTTTCTTTGAATACAGATTACTTTTAAATGTTTAAAATAACAGTTCTGGATTAATGCCTGGGGTGTTGGAGAATCTTCTTCAACTAAAATGTTAATGATCCTAAGAACCCAACCCTCTTTAGTGCCAATAAAACAGACAAGAAGAGTTCATTGCAAAAGCAACAAGTCTCTAAAGGAGCAAAGAGCTGTTGCAGTTGAGAACTGAGGATGGCTGAAAGATGGCCATGAACAAAGGCTCCTGGACACAAGTGGGAGCCAAGACAGAAGGCATTTGTACAGAGCCAAGATGTCAGCCCTGAAGGATTGTGGGAAACCAGGGCAGCCAATTAGAATCAACTGTGATCTGTATTAGGCTGTACCTCAATGTCTGCACATTGACCATCAGGCAGCAGGATAGCCTGATGAGGGAAGCTATGGATCTCCAGGCACAGGGAGGTGCATAGTCTAAAGTAAGAGATAAAGCTTGTTTTAGTCCTGAACAGAAATAGGTTGCAGCACTCCCCTGTGGGCCAGAGGATACCTTCTCTATAGGGCTAGTTCCAGTTTGGGGGGAAAAAAAGTGCCACAAGCAAAAACTACTTTCTGGCCAGATGTCTTCTTTCATCCCGTGTTCTGGATAGCTCTGCGCCTCTTCATTAGCTAGAAACTCTTTGGCAGAGAGAACCAGAGGCAGCAAATGACACCCACCTCCCTAGGTAACACTGTGTGTCACCCTGGGTATGAGACTTCCACACAAGCACAGGCAAGGCTATTCTAACCTCTGGTTCTGGCATTTCCTATTAGCTCTTTGAAAAAAGATCTTAGAACCCTGTGGAATCCCTGGGAAAGCAACAAAACCATGGGAAGCTGTGGGCCTAAAAAAAAAAAGAGAGAGAGAGAGAGCTATTTTTTATGTATATGGATGTTTTGCCAGCACTATGGCTATGCCTGACGCTTTAGGAGAAAAGAGGAGGGTGTCAGGTTCTTGGAACTGGGGTTGTAAGCAGCCCTGTGAGTTCTGGGAACCAAACCCTGGGTCCTCTGCAAGAGCAACAAGTGCTTCTAACCACTGAGCCAGCTCCCCAGCCGTAGGTAGAGGAAAAGGCAATTAGAGGAAAGGCAAGCTCTGTGTTTAAGTCTTACCACTCTACTTATTTCAGGGACCTTTAATAAGTCACCTTTAGGGGCCAGCAATTATGTCTCACCTGCTGTCTTAGTCAGCGTTTCTATTGCTGTGATGAACATCGTGACCAGAAAGCAAGTTAGGAAGGAAAGGGTTTACTTCAGCTTACACTTCCAAAGTCAGGACAGGAACTCAAGCAGAGCAGGAACCTAAAGGCAGGAGCTGATGCAGAAGCCATGGAGAAGTGCTGCTTACTGGCTTGCTTCCCCTCGCCTGTTCCGCCTGCTTTCTTATAGAACCCCGGGATGGCACCACCTACAGTAGGCTGGGCCCTCCTCCATTGATCACTAATTGAGAAAATGCTGAACAGCTGAATCTCCGGAGGCATTTCCCAACTGAGTCTCCTTTCTCTCTGATGGCTCTAGCTGTGTCAAGTTGACACACAAAACCAGCCAGTACACCTGCCGTTTGGGTTCTAGAGTTACTTATAGTGTCTGGTATAGAGGACTACTTGATGAATATAAACAATCAATTTTACTTATTTACATGTTGGTAAAAAGCAGTTTTGCGTGTGGAAGGAGCCAAGACTCAGGCCCCAATCCCAGGCTCCCCTCACTGCTTTGTCTGGTCTTCCTCGCTGCGTCCCTCCACTCTGCCCTGAAGGCATTCCTGCCTGAGGGCAGGTCCTTTCCAGGGGCGTGACCATTGTCTCTAGAGACAATGAGCATTGGCCCAGGAGAGTCCAGCTGGGACAAGGGATAGAGGGCTGGGGGTATAGAAAGTAAGGCCCCTTTGCCAGATGAATCCAGGCGGTGGTTAGGTCAGTACAGGTGTAGGCAAGGAAGGAGTGAAGGATCAGAAGCAGGTGGGAGCCAAGCAGTGTTCAGCAGCCTTGAGCACTGTTTCTGTCTGAGCCTCGGTTTCCCTAAGGGCAGGTAGTCCATAGAGCTTGAGTATTGTTTCCGTCAGAGCCTCAGTTTCCCTAAGGGCAGGCAGTCCAGAGAGCTTGAGCATCTCTGAGGTCCTTCCCACATGAACAGTTCTTTAGGTCCTAATTCTTCATGTCAAATATAAAATCCCAATTCACCATAATCACTGTAGATTTAGCTGGGGCTGTAGCTTCCTGTGCCAGATTTGTAAAGGGTATCTTTAAAGCATCTACAGATCATTTACATTTGGGTTAAAATTTAAAAAGAACAGCGTTTAACACTGAGGACTGGAATATGGCTCAGGTCACATGAAATGAAGCTGCTATTCTTTCAAAAAGCTTCTGTAGGAAACGTGGCAAGCACCAGCCCCACAAAGTGACCCAATACAAGAGAGGCAAGGATTCTGTGTCCAGGGAAAGTGGCATTATGACAGGAAACAAAAGTGGCCATGGTGGACAGTCTAAGCCTACTCTCTGGTGAAGGTGGAAACTACGGAGGGGTTGTGCTGCGGCTGGAGAGTGGTGAGCCCAGCTGCAGCTTGTGCTGGGAGTTAGAAAGGGCCTGTGGCTAGTTCAAAGCAGATGATGTTATGAAGACAATGCAATCCTAAGTTTCATTCAGGAAGGAAGAAGGGGGGAAGGGAAGGAGGGAGGGAGGGAGGGAAGAAACTTTCTAGCAGTTCTAGATGTCCAAGATAGAAATCCAGCCCTAGAAAATACCTCTATTTGGAATATTTCAAAGCAAGGTTCCACACAGGCAAAGAATTGGACATCAGAACCAGCGTTATTTGGGTTCCAAAGCATGGGGTGAGGGTTAAGCTGGCTGAGAGGCAAAATAAAGGTTAGATCCAGAAAACCCCTAACATCCTCACTGGATTAAATATATGCTCAGAAAAATATTATCTCCTATACCACACTTCCCCCACCTCTACACACACACACATACCTACCTCTTATGGTCTTAAGCTAGATTCACACAAGATCATCCCCTCTCTGAACAAAGAAAAAGGAACTAAAGTTAGAGACAGAAAAAAATGTCTAAAATCTACTCAAAGAAAAATGGACTTGAACACCTTGGCCAGGCTGTGCCATCAGGAAACAGATCCATTGTGTGATTCGCATCTGTTTATTTCAAATGGCAATTCTGTGTCAAAACGTTAAAGTGAATGTTTGCCCACAGGAGAATTTACTGTGGCTCCTCTCCATGTACACACAGTGCAACATGAGCTATGTCAGTTTTAAATACACAAAGGCTAGAGAATGGCCTGGCAAGCGGGTCCTTTTCCCTGCTCCCCGCCTGGCAGACCCAGCGATGAGTGATGTCTCCCTGCACCTCGCTGCTCCAGCTGTTGATTCTGTGCAGAAATGCATTGTCCTTGATCCTTGGGAAGCGGCAAGAGCCAAGGGATCTAATTTATGGCCTTAGTGGTTTTTCTATCTGGCTCCATCTGAGCTGTGCCCTCCTCTAGGCATCTTGGAGCCTCTCTGTCACACCCAGCTGTTGGCTAGCTAGTCTTCTCTTCTCAAAACTGGTGGCTTCCAAGCACAGTCTTGGCTGCAGTCTGAGCTGTGGGCTAGAGAGAAGGGGACAGAGATTGCATCTTAACCTGAATTGAATAACTTGTTTTAAACCTCCATTTTAATCATTTATTCAAGAGCTCTTTGCATACGTACATACATATATACATATACAGACACACACACAGGAGAGGGGTTTCTCACTGTATAGCCCTGGCTGGCCTTGAACTCACATATTAAAAGCATGTACCACACATCCATCCCATGAATATAGAGCTTACACGGTGATCCGCCTGATGAATTCATTATGACTTAACTTTTGTTTTAGACCCTCTACAAGGTATAGACTCCTTAGCAGGTAAGAACTGCAGCAAGGATGAAGGCCAGTGACGTGGGGAGCAGGGACAGTGACACTTTATCATCATCTCCACTGATAGTTAGGCCCAGAAAATGTCACTCTGATCATTTTTGTAAAACAGCCATTGAGAAACTCCATCATAGACTTGAAGTGGTACAAAGCAACAGGTTAAAGGTTATGGAAGGCAAGTGTATCCTTACAGAAAGCCTTATAATCTGTAATGGATTGGAGATGGGCTGTCCCCTCGGCACATGGCTCAGCACTAAAGCTAGGACCAATGCTCCCTGGCACAGGTGGAAGGCACAGCTCCTGAATGAAGCACTGTTTTCTGAGAAGCCTTGGGATCCTCTTGTTTTGGTCCTGAACTGTGCAGACAGTTCATAGCCCTATTGCAGGAAGGATGTCGAGGCACTGGGTATTTCACTGGAATTCCATAAATGTTCTAATTCTCAGGTTTCTGCGTTTCCCTGATAGGCAGCCCCCTAAGCTAGCTGTTAGGCCAGGCTGTTTCTAGGTCCTTGAGTACTGTTTCTGTCTGAGCCTCAGTTTCCCTGAGGGCAGGGTAGTCCATAGAGCTTGAATACTGTTTCTGTCTGAGCCTCAGTTTCCCTAAGGACAGGGCAGTCCAGAGAGCTTAAGCATCTCTGAGGTCCTTCCCACATGAACAGTTCTTTAGGTCCTAATTCTTCATGTCAAATATAAAATCCCAATTCACCATAATCACTGTAGATTTAGCTGGGGCTGTAGCTTCCTGTGTCAGATTTGAAAAGAGTATCTTTAAAGCATCTACAGATCCTTACATTTGGGTTAAAATTTAAAAAGAACAGAATTTAACACTAAGGACTGGAATATGGCTCAAGTCACATGAAATGAAGCTGCTATTCTTTCAAAATTCCAACCATACCATGTAATTTCAGGCCTTTTTTTTTCTACCTAAGAGAAAATAACACAAGCTTGAAAAGCAGTAAATATGTAAAGAGAAAATTTGTCAACTGATATTGGAAGATGTGACCTGGGTCACACATAAATCTCTCCGACAAGAGCTGCAGGGCAAGTCATCATTTCAGAGGGGAAATGAAGGCCTGGCTGGTGTCTTCCCTCAGCTCCATAGTGAATCCACTCTGGTTTTCTGATTATGCCTCTGAATATGATGTGAAGGACCTGCTAGCAAGGTCTGTTTTGCCATTGTGTACAGAGAGGGGAGCAAAAAGAAAAACTCCTGAAATTGTTTTTTAGCACCAGTGCCATTGACAAGTAGTCCAGGGCTCACAAAGGAGCCTCCACATTAACAATGGCTACCCCAGAATCACTTTGCAAAGTCCTGAGCCATGTGTGGGCTTTCTAATTGCCACCTGTATGGCTCTTGCAAAGAAAGATGCTATAAATGTTAATGCAGTCACCAAAACCTGGCTGGGACTTGTGGCTGCCTCCTAACAAGTCACTCATCATTTTTTAACGTGAGGATCTGTCTTACATCAGAAGGAGGCCTACCCCTCCTGTTAGTGGAACAACTGACAAAAGAAGAAAAGAAAAGAAGAACATGCCCAGAAGAGGAAGGTGGTTCATCTCATTCCTGTATCACAAAACCACCAATTCCAGAGCATGATGAGCAAAGTGTTTGTCTGTAGCATTTATGTTCTGCTTATTGTCCCAGAGTCCTAGTTAGCCACAGCAACAACTCAACAGGAGCAAAGTGTGCACACAGGAGCGTGGGCTCAGGCAAGCTGGTTATAAAGAGTGTCAGGAGCGTGGGCTCAGGCAAGCTGGTTATAAAGAGTGTCAGAGGTGTTGTCGGGAGCCGGCTATACATCAACACGAACGTGACTGTACGCCTCTGAACTTTGCTCTCGTGCTAGGCCATTGGAAAGGCAGACCCAGAATAAAGATAGGTGTCCATGAAGCTGGCATTTTACACGGAGTCTTTTAATGCGCTATAAAAGCAAGGGGCTTTGGTTTTACATGAACTGTGCACAAAAGCAGAGGCAGTGGCTGGAGGTTGACATGCTTCAGCTCTGTTTTATAGTCACTGTGCCCAGACAGTAATATGATCTTGAAAAAGGTAAACAACAAAGAGTTTAGCAGTGAAGAATATGCCTAATATAAATACAGCCGTGCGCATGGCAGCTCAGAACTTGAAAAATATCACTGCGGCATTAAATTTTTCTGGTGGAATTAACAGAGGAACAGAACATAGCCTTTAAGGCAATATATCTGAGACAAGGGAAGGAGATAATACATCTAACTCCATGGTCTGTGTGGCACTCCTATAAAGAACAGCACAGTAGCTTTATTTAATTGAGAAAATGAATCAATTATGATGATGTTGCATCATCGCGTCAGACCCATGTGAAATGGAAGACATAAGTCATGGTATTGTGTAACAATGTTCAGAAGTAATTGAGTACCATACGCATTTTGAATCAATTTCAGGTTCTGGCTCTGCTACCTTAATACAAAATGCATGAAGTTGACATCCTGTAGTATGTTGCTATCAAGACTGCAATAAAACCCTAGCATGACATCTCTAAGATCCCGGGCAAACCTGGGTCATTATATCATAAGGAAAAAAAAAAAGACACTAGTGGTCATTCCTCTTTCTTGTAGCAAACCTTAATATAGGGCAGTTTTTAATTAGGTTTATTTATTTGTGTATATGTATGGATGCACGTGTGCCACAGTGAGCATGTGAAGGTCAGAGGGAAAATTGTTGCAGTGGTTTTCTCCTTCCACTACGAGGGTCCCAAAGATCGAACTCAGGTCATCCAGGGCCCTTCCTGGCAAGCGCATTTAGCAATTAGCTCGCCTCATTGGCCCGCCAAGTGTAGTGCAAGCTTAAGTTGTCTTTAGCCTGCAGGACGGGGCAAGATAAGGCAAGACAGAGACCTTCTGTAAGATCCACGTCATAAGGAAATCTTCCCTCTCTGTCTGTCTGATCCACATAGACAGTGCCATAAAGGCAGTGATGTGAACCACCCTCACCTCCTTTCGAGGCGTCCTCTAGAATTTTTGCCACATTTTCCTCAGAGAATCTTGTAATCTCCTGACTCTTGGAAATCTGTGAGAAAACATATTCTTTGGTGTCAAACATGGATTTCTACTGCTTTGACTATTACAGATAGCCACTCTGTATCTTTTTAAAATAAAAGTGGCTGTATCTTTTTAGTTCTGGCACAGGTCTGCATGTGCTTAACGAAGAGTCAGCACAGCAGAAGGGACCTGGCTCCCGGAGTGTTTTCTAAATCTCTCTTTGGTCTCAGGGGTGAGCAGCTCAGCCTCCTCTCGTAGCCTTGCCTGGAGTCCTTCTGACTTGAGGAACCAGATGGGCAGTTCCTGAGGGTAACGTCAGGCAGGCACTGGCGGTTAAGCCTGAGCACCAGGCTGCTTGGAACTACTTCCCAGTGTGATGTCTGAAATATGAGCAGAAAGTTTGGCCAGTTGGGATAGAGCATGGGAAATACCTTCTAAAACACCTGTCATCCCATCAAGAGGTGAACAGAAGGATAGCAAGTTCTAGGCTAGCCCAGGCTCCGTCGTAAGACTTGGGAGAGGGCAGGAAGGACAGCTGAGCAGCCGCACTGATGCCAAAGGAAGCAAGCGATACACCTTGCACCCACCCTTGAAAGCCCAATCCACAAACCATCCACATGAATCTTCCATACCACGCCAGTGAAGAGTATGAAATCCACTTGTTCTGGTGGTATTTGTTTGTTTATTTATTTACTTACTTAGTTTTTTTAAGGAGTCCCATGATCACAGGTATTCTACAGGTGAAGGAACACTGGAAATGCTTGGCTCCATCAAACCTGAGCCTGACCCAAGCTTGCCCTGTCTTCCAGAAGGTCCAGGCTCCCTGTCATAGAATGGAGAGTGTGGTACCTGTACAGCTTAGGGGTTGTGCTGGTCAAATGAGCATGTGTAGGAAAGAACTTCTCACATCATTTAGGAGCTGAAGAGTGGGCTCAGCTGGGTAAAGTGCTCGCTGAAGGAGACCCTGAGTTCAGAACCCTAGCATCCACGTAAGAACCACGTGCTGCGGCACACCCTGGGATCTGAAATCTTCCTGGGGGGGGGGGCGCAGAGACAAATGCCCCCCAGGATCTTGCTGGCCAACCAGCCTAAGTGACATGGGACGTTCCAGGTTCAGTGAGAGACCCTGTCTCAAAATATAGCAAGAGAGGAAGACACCCAGTGTCAACCTCTGACATCCACAACACATGAACAACAGAGAGAGAGACAGATAACCACTAAAAACACATAAAGAGTCCGAGAATACAGCTCAGTGATAGAACATCTCATGATAACTCAGCCCCTCTGCTGCCCCCAGATTGATTCCCAGCACAACAGGAAAACATAGGATATTGCCCTTTCCCATCTAACCAGCTGTGTGGAGGTCACATATCCCAGAAAATAACTAACCTGTCCTGGTAGTATTTAGTTCCTAAAAACTTTCTCCGTACAAAATGCAGGCCCTAGGACTCCGTTCCCATTGGGTCTGTGCACACTAACTGTAGCCATCGTGGGGGGTGGGGGGAACACACTGATGTGTTTAATGTTTTGACTAGTAAGTTGAAGTTGATTGATCTTGTCACATTTGGCTAACTGTCTATGTTCTATGTGAGCAGCCTGCCCACAGAATGCTGAGTTGGAACAGGCACCCTAGCTAAAACTTCATGCATTTGATTTTTCCCAGAGAGCTTTGCTGCTCAAGAAGCAGTCCAAAAGAACTTTGAAAAGGGTAGAGTTTTACCCCACTCCTTAGTTCCAGGCAAACACTTCAACCACATAATTAAAGTTTTCTTCACAAAATAGGGGATTGTGAGCAGACACTGGCAGGAATCCAAAATTCTAATTTCTGACTATGATTTAATTTCAATTTTAAATAAATCGGTTTTTAATTTAAAAAGAGTGAGCTTCATAACATTAGCAATGATTGCAACATTAAGCCCAGTGTTCACAATCTAGCAATATAAAACATTATTTATATCTGCATCGTAAACAGCCCTTTGAAATGGATTATGGTTTTTCTCCCTATTCTAATACAACCTGGAGGGTACTAAAAAGTGTTGTGTGAAATTAACATTCTGCTGACTTTCGCCTATAAATGAGAAGCGAGCTATTAACATTTGTGTATTTTCATTATGTAAATTGTGTTAACACATGCCCACAAATTGCCACCAGCAATGCAATAATTTTCTCTCAGTGATCATAATGTGTCCAAGTGAGTCATTTTGATTATGACATGCTAATTACATATTGCCTTTTTTCAGATTCAGAAAAACCAGGGATCTTTAATGGTAAGCTTTATGAGTTCAGAAAAAAAATTCACTTTTCTTTTTCCTGATGGCTGCTCCCTCTGCATGCTTGAATGCCTTGTTTTAAACTTAGCAAATTGCATTTTGAAGAAAATGCAAACCTTTAACTGCCTGTATTAGATTAGGTACCATTAGAAATAATAGGACGTCCTGAGCATCCATGTTTTTATAAGAGTTTGCTGTTGTTGATTAATCTTGCTATATTTTATTGCATTAATGATTTTTTTCTTTCCACTCCACTGTAAAGATATTGCACACAGGCTAATACTTCTCCCTCTCTCTTCCCCATTGCAGCCTCTCCAGCTTCTGCAGTGCATTGTTGATGAGGTGAGACACCGTCTTATGTGCTTTCCACTCCTAAAGTCATCCCTAATGGTGTGGAAAGCTTATATTTTGTTTCCTAATGAAGCACAATGCCCAACATCCTCGAAGCAAGTTGTGTGGCATGCTCTGAGCTGTGTTACACGAGCCGGCCTTGTCCTGAATCCTGCTCTCCCCATCAAAGCCGAGAAGCGCTGTGATGACACTGTCCCACAGGCTGGTCCTCAGGGATGTCAGAGGCCCTGCAGACAAAACAGAATAATATTAATTGATCGTCTTCCTGGCCAGATGGGGATGGAGCTGGAAATTAAAGTGGTATCACTTCTTCCATAAGAGACACTGAAAAAAAGCATTCTATGGAGAAGGGTCAGAGTTGGGTGAATAGTAACATGGTGGATAAAAATCTGCCTTTCTGGTTTTATCCATCAAAGCGAGTCACCGTTTAAAGGGGGGGTGGTGCTCAGAGCTCTGGTCAAGAGTGAGCTTTAATTACCTCCTGAGACATTTTCTGGAGCCTGCCCCCTCTAGGATTGCATTCCGGAGCCTCTCTCTCCTAAGCCCCTTGCTTTGAGCCTCTTCCCTGAACCTCCTTCACCTCTTTGCCTCTGGGAAGCTTACCTCCCTCACTCCCTCCCTGATTCTTCCCACTCTGACTTTCAGCTCCTCTTTGATTATTAGCAGTCTTACAGTGCACTAGGCTCTCAACTGAGACACATAACTTTAAAAAAAACCTCAGCCTCCTAGTGAAGTTTAGCTTTTAAAACTTTAATTTTATAATGTTTAGAACATTAGTAAATAGAGAAGAGAGGCAGTAAGTGGTCCAGATAGGAAAGTTTAAAAGGAAAAAACAAACAAGCCATAATTTCATAGCTATTCTTCTCAATTAAACATCTGCATAACCAGTTATGAGATTTGGGAGAAAAAAATAAAGATCCTCCTAGGAGAAGAATGAGCACATACACATCCAGCAGCAGCAAGGGCGGGCTCTGGGCTCCTCCGCGTCTGCATCCGCCCACCCGTCCCGCATATCCCCTGCAAGCCGTAAACCATGCTGGTGAGAAATGAAGGCATCATCCTGAAACAAATGGAGACCCCATCATCTCAAACATCAGATGGGCCTCCTGCACCCTAATAGCTCATCAATATCTCTGTCATCCTGGTTTCCAAAAGCATCCTGTCCCCATCAGAATCTTTCTAATTAATCCATTTTCCTAAGATCCCCCTCCAGTTTTGCTTGGGGAAGTGCCCAGGGAAACTTGATGTAGCCAGTCAAATGCACAGCCTGTGCACCATTTCCTGGGCTCCACCACTCTTGGTGTGCCTGGCTCCTGGGCATCAAAACATTCAGATACATGTTTTTCCTACCAGTGATCCATGTGTTGCCAGGGAACTAAATAGATATTTCCATTCCTTATTTCAGACATAATGGTCATTATATATATAAATTATTTTACTTGTTTAGTTTACTTGAAAATATTATAAAGTCATACAATATTGTCCTTAAATGGCATGCTCTTCGTAGACAAAAGAAAAATAGAATATAGTATCCCTGCTTACTGGTAAAATCCCCTCTTTCTAGGAACTTGGAAGTTGACAGTGTCTCCACTAAAACCAAGTTGGCCTTGAAACTGAGATGACACCCTACACCAGCTTTAGTAAGAACAGGGCTCTCAAATCTCATCAGGACGGTTGTTAGAAAAGGAGCAGCCAGATGAACTGCCTTAGGCAAGGTACATCACTATGCCAGAGAAAGCATGGGTCAGGGCTTGTGTGCACTGTGCCTGTCCCTGTGTGTGTCACTGGTCACTGTTCCCCACATAGCACTCCAAAGACTAACTGCATCAGAATAGCTAAGGCTCATTAAAATGCAGAACCCAACACAGGCACAGCCCCAGCACTCAGAGAGCTGAGAAGGGATGACTGAGTTTGAGACTAGCTTGAGCTACTATTATGGTGAAACCCAGTCTCAAATTAAGCAAACCTAAAATGCAGTCCTGAGCCCCCAGTCATTGGCTTGGACTTCTCAGTGGTGATGCGTCAAATGCACTAGCCTCCTGGGCACTGTGAACTGGCGTTCAGTAAAGACAGCTTCTGTTCATTTTGATCCCATGAGGTTGTAAACTCTCTTCCAACTTCACTTGCTTCTGACTCTCGGGGCTTCTGTGAGTAAATATAACCAGTCAGGAAAAGTCAAGTCAAAAAGTACCACCAGGGCTGGAGAGATGGTTCCGTGACTAAAATAATGCACTAGCTTTGCATGGGACTCAAGTTCAATTCCCAGATCCCACATTGATGGCTCCCGACGCCCTCTGACTTCAGCTTCCAGGGAACGTATGCCTCTAAGCTGAGCAGGAATCAGCACTCATGTGCACATGCCCTCGCACAGACACATAAGCAGACATAGAGTTCTTTAAAAATACAACCTGCTAAGTGAGTCTAATTCAGCCACATTTACAGCCTTGTACAACATAACAGTAGCGAATCCTAATGTGGCATATTAGGTGACTGGCTTCAGCTTGACCTTGACCCTAGCATAGCAGAGAGTGGATAGTGATTAATCAACACCCAGGTGTTCAGAAGCCAGTAAGCCCCAAAGTGGCCAGAG
This sequence comes from Mus minutoides, assembly GCA_902729485.2. Lineage (NCBI taxonomy): Eukaryota > Metazoa > Chordata > Mammalia > Rodentia > Muridae > Mus > Mus minutoides. The sequence goes on from LR753378.1 coordinate 626,234, forward strand.
GTGAGTGTTAGAAACAGCCTGAGAGTCAAGGATGGAACTATGAGGCAGAGCCAGAGTTGGGCACCAGATGTCCAAGCAGAAGACACTAAGACTAAACAGGAGCATAAGAATCACAAAGATGAGACTTGGCCACAGACCAGCAACTGGCAAGGTAACCAAGGCAACCAAAGCACTGAGCTCTCATCAAAAACATGGACAATCTAGTCTGCTTTGGCTAGCTTGGAGCCAACGAGCTGACGGTATAAGTCTCTGGAGAACTTTGATTTTAAGATGTATTTATTTTATGTATGTGAGTACACTGTTGCTGTCCCTGTCACTATTTTCAGACACACCAGAAGAGGACATCAGATCCCATTACAGGTGGTTGTTAGCCACATGGGATTGCTGGGAATTGAACTCAGAACCTCTGGAAGAGCAGTCAGTACCCTTAACCATCTCTCCAGCCCCCTCAAGAAAATGTCTTAATACCCAGGCCCTGACTCCCTCCATCATTGTAAACAATGTCTATTTACCTGTACCTGGTTCCCTAAGTACTTAATACCCCTCAGGAATACCACAGCTCTTTTGTCTATATAACAGAAATGTTATTACTATCTCTGCTATCTATGAGAAATGTGTATTTTAAAAGAAATGTGTGTTCTTGTCAGCCTTCTGGCAGTGTAGCAAATGACCTTTACCATTTTCTCTGAGACTCTGGTCTGTGTTTAGGATGTGTTGCTCAACTGAACTTAGATATATCAATGTCCTCTAGGGCTATCAAAGTATAGGAGCTGACTTTGTGCTGTCACTGAATATGACTGTGTGTTTGGCCTTGACACTCAATGGTGTTCTTGAAGTCATAGCACCAATCTCCTCCTTAATTGGTGTTCCTCAGGTGCTCTCTGGAGATTGTCTCTCTTCTCATGGTCACTTGTTCTTGTCAGGGGCCATCCAAACAGGTCTACCATCTGCCTTTGGTCATGCTACTCCTAATGGTGACCCTAGCAAAATTAAAATGGATCAAGATAAGTCAGATCCCTAGATAGTACTTGTAAGATACAACAGCCTTGTCTGAAGAGAAGACAGCAGCTCAAATCCCTCTAATGCAGTGGAGTGCATGGGCCTGTATTCATTTAGCTCATGTACAGCTGTGTACTAGCCTTGGTTGAAAACATTCAGGACAGCCTCAACCCCAAAAGGAATGGGCTTCCAGGTAAGGCCACCAAGCCACTTGCAGCTCAAGTCAGTGAGCCAGGGAGGAAGAACCATGGGAGGTCCAACCCTCACACTGTAACAGTAGAGGCTCCGCAACCCTCCAGTTCATGGGTTCCCAGGGTGGCTGGTGGCAAGGGCCTGGCCAGATAGGGATTGTCACAGTGGAGATAAAACAGCAATGTCTGTGTCACCAGATCCCACCATCTCTCAAGCTAGCTAGTGGAACTGCCAGTGGGTGGAGGCTGAGAACTAGGAAGTCTGAAGGGAACTCTCTCTGGGAGTCTGTTGACCTTACATGGTCCACAGCCTTGGGAAAGAGTGTGCACAGAGCACATAAGCAAAGCTGTGTGTAGGATGACCGCTACAGAGCCCCGGCTGGGTAAGGAAGCGCTGCATTTAAACTCAGTCTGAAAGGATAAATGGAGGTGCCTAGATTAAAACAGGAGAAAACATAAATGTGGGCATAAAGACCTAAAACTTTCTTATAAATCATTTTTTGAGATCACAGATGTATTCTAGAATGTTCATGTTGTCTAAAATATGACAAGCAGAAAAATAGGTTTTTACTCTAAGCATATACATACATTTCAGGTATATTATTACTAAAAATAAATTCTTGAATAGCATCTGTAGATGCTCAAAAGAACCATTAACAAATCCCTGATTTATACTTCTGTTTATTCATTTTACATATAAAAAGTGAATTTGTTGAAGTGACATTTTATACCTGCTCAGAATTAATGACTATGTGTTGGTGTCTAAGAACTACGAGTTTTGTAAATGAGCAAACATTCCATCCTTCCTCACAGCCCAGGACTGTGTGGAAGGATGGAAGTGTGGAAAACGGAGGCCTGGGTCAGATGCTAAGTGATGCTGAGAAGGCTCAGCCTTCTCTCCACTCACATGGAGAGGAGACTGCTCCGGTCTTGGCATAGGACCTCCCTCTGGCTTCTCTATATACGGCTCCCTAAGGAAGGCCACTGTAGGAGCACTGACGGTCCAGAAGCCACACCCTGACCAAGAGCCAAGGAACCCATGGCTAGGAAACAGAATTAATCACAGACGAGAACCTGGGAAACTCACAAATATGTGAACATACACGTTCAGCGGGATAATGAACAAACCAAAGTGGGCACTGGAAAACTCGGCCAAGACAGCTGCAAAAGAAGGATCTCAAATCAGTAACTTGGCCAGGACAGCTGCAAAAGAAGAATCTCAAATCAGTAGCCTGAGGTTCCACCTTAAGAAAGCAGAGAATGAACAGACTGAAGCCAAGCAAGTAGGAAGGGAAAATGAAGTCTACACACACACACACACACACACACACACACACACACAAGAAAAGAAAGACCAACAAATTAGTGGCTAGCGGGGAGGGCGCTCCCTTCTTCCCTCACCGCTGCATGTGGGTCTCTCCTAAAGCTGCATGCTTGGTCTTCAGTCAAGGGTGTATGAGCCCTGTGTTCCCTGCTAGCACTTCCAGTTTGGAAGGCTTGGGCAGGAACCACACAGGAGGCTTGCCTGGACCACACAGGGAGAGCCTGCCTTAAAAATAAATGACTGAGCAAATGAGTAGAGTAGAATAGAATCTCTGAAAAAACATATGCCACCAGACTAAAATCACTTGTATGAAATACACAAATTCCTGGAAGCACAAATTGCAGTGCAAAGTATTTTAAGTAAATAAAACCTGCCATAAAAGCCAGCTCAGCACCGTTACTTTAACAGTGAATCTAACCAAGTGTTTGAAGAATTAGCAGCACCTCTCCTGCTTAGATGCTTCCAAAATAGGGTTGAGAGAAGCACTGATCTCATTGTTCCTGAAGCCAGGACTACTGACACCTGAGCCCACAGAATTGGCAGGAAAGAAAACTAGGGCCATCAAGATGGCCTGGTGGGTGAAGGTGCTTGCTTCCAAGGCTGACAAGCAGTTTGATCCTTGGGACCCAGATATTGAAAAGACCAGTAACTCTCTCAAGTTGCCCTCTGACCTCCATGTGTGTGCTGTGGCACATTTGTATCCACACATATACACAAATAAATAAAAATACGACCCTTCATGAAAGAAACTTCATAAAAACACCAGCAGGATTTTACATCTTGAATTCAGCAAGAGTTATAGGGAATCAAATACTTATCCTGTTTAATTTTGATGCCAACTTAACAACATAGGTAGATCCTGTCACAAAAATAAATAAGTAAATACATACATACATACATACATACCTCAGTTGGAAACTGACTCATCAGATGACCTGTAGACATGCATGTCTGTGGGACAGTTGCTGACTGAAGTAGGAGGGCGCCTTTGGGTGGCATCATTCCTAGGGTGCTACTGGGCATGAAGTGTGGCAGAATGTAAGCCTGGAGCATGCATGCAAGCAGCATCCCTCCAGAGTTTCTGCTTGAAACTTCTGCCTTCAGTTCCTGCTTTGACTCCCCTCAATGTCTGAAAAACGTACCATGAAATAAACCCTTTCCTCTCCAAGTTACTTTTGTTCAGTAAAAACTAAAATAAAAATTGGACAATGTCATAAGTAAGTGAGGTTTATCCCAGGACTGCAAGGCTGGTCTGAACATGAAAATCAATCACTACTACATACCATTTTCATTCAGTAAGGGACAAAAACACTATAGGAAATCTCACGCCCTTTCCCAATAAACCTTCAGTAAACCCAGACTAGGAAGTCATTTCCGGAACCAGGTAAGAAGCCTACCCCAGACCAAAGCTAACACATTTTAATGGTAAAAGACCATCCCCCCAACCCCTAAAATCAAGAAAAACAAAATACATCTCCAATTCAGCACTTAACTACCATGTCTGTGTAGAAGGAATTCCAGATCAGAGAGAAGGAGGTAAAACTAGATTTACATATGATGTCATATAAGCAAAGCCCCAGAAACGACATTCCAACTATAGGCCACATACAATCTACAATCACCATACATAGAAGCAATAATACAAAGCAGTTTGTGTTGTAGTTTCAGGGAAAAAAAAGAAAGAAATTTAACAAAAGAGGCTATAAAGTAGTAAAAGAAACTAAAGCCATAAATAAAGGAAAATATATTCTATGTAGTAAAATCTCTGTTTTAGGAAGGTGATTTTGAGCTGTTGGGATGGCACAGCAGGTTGACACATTTGTCACTAAGCCTGGCCACCTGAGTTTGGTCCCTGAGACTCCCATGATAAAAGGAGAAAATAGACCCACACACACAAGTTATCCTCTGACTTCCACACCCAAACCATGACAAGAGCACACATACATATATGAACTAAATTCATCAAATTAACTGATTATCTTTAAAAAAAAAAAAGATAAGGTGATAATATCCAAGTTAATCTGCAGAGTCAATGTAATTCCTGCCAAAATGCTACTGGGTTATTTTTATGCATAAATGAATAAGCTGATTCCAAATTTTTTATGCAAATGCAAGGACGTAAGAGTAGCCAGAACGTGCCGGGCGTGGTGGCGCACGCCTTTAATCCCAGCACTTGGGAGGCAGAGGCAGGCAGTGAGTTCCAGGACAGCCAAGGCTATACAGAGAAACCCTGTCTCGAAAAAAGAAGAAAAAAAAAAAAAAAAGAGTAGCCAGAACGTGAGGCTGGAGAGACAGGTCTGCAGTTAAGAGCACTAGCTGTTCTTGCAGAGGACCAGAATTCAGTTCCGAGCACCCATAAAATCATATATAATCCCAGCTTGAGACACAGTGCTCTGGCCTGCATGACAGTGGCCTACCCATAGATGTACACATAATTAAAAATTTTTAAATCTTAAAAGCATCCAGAACAGCTGGGAGAGGAGGATCGAGATATTTCAAAACTTACAGCAAAACTGTATCAATAAAGGTGTGGTAGTGTCATATGGCAGGGCGGCAAGGAGCTGGGTAGAGACAGGAGGCAACAAGTAGCCTGGGTGTACATAGCCATGCTTCCAGACAAAAATGTCAGGAGACTGAGGCTGGAGGATCATAAGTTTAAAACTATCCTGAGCAACTTTGGGGGTTAAGAACAGAATAAGAGAAAATATTTATTTTATATCTATCTAGTGTCCAGAATATGTAAAGACACTCATAAGTCAGTGGCAAAGAGAAAAGACAAATGAGCAAAGAACTTGAATTATTCCAAAGACCTGCAAATGGCCAATAAGGAGACTTGTGGCCAACAAATCAGACTTCATTCCATTCCCAGAAGAACACCTGTAATCACCAGGACACCAATGAGAGCTGGTGTTGACCAGACCTTGGACAGGGTGAAACCCTCCTAAGGGGCTTGAACCCACGTAAAGCAACACAGTTGCTATGAAATGCAGTCTGGCGGTTTGTCAGATCTTAGACACAGAGTTATTATGTGACTATAACTCGTGATCTTCCTGCCTCTGCTTCCAGGGAGCTGGAATTATAGCTGTGCCACCATACTGAGCTCACTGTAACCTTGAAATATTTTTTTTAATCATACTTTTAAAAGCATTTTCATCTGGGCAATGGTGGCACATGCCTTTAATCCCAGAACTTGGGAGGCAGAGACAAGCGGATTTCTGAGTTCAAGGCCAGCCTGGTCTACAGAGTGAGTTCCAGAACAGCCAGGGCTATGCAGAGAAACCCTGTCTCGAAAAACAAAAAAAAACAAAAAAAAAAAAAGTATTTACAAATGAGATTGTATCTTCCTGTTGGTTAATTCATTCTCATGGAATAGAGATTAGCTCAATGGTAGAGTGTGTCAAGCATGAGGCCCTGAGTTTGGTCCTCAGCACAACCACACACAACCACACGCACACACACACACACACACACACACACACACACACACACACGCACGCACACACGCACGCGGCGGCACACACACACCGCCCCCCAGACCCCTGGGGGGGGGGGAAACACGTACTTGTTTAAATCCCTCTTTAATGCTACTCAGGAACCCACCCTAGCAAACAGGACCACACAGCTCCTCTGACCTGATCACTTAGCCCTCTGCTCTGCTCCCCATAGGATCTAGGTGCAGGGGCCCCTTGGACTATGTTTTTGTTGTTGCTGTGGTGGTGGCGGTGGCGGTTTTAAATCTTGACTATTGGTGCTGGAGAGATGGTTAAGAGTGCTAACTGCTCTTGCAGAGGACCCAGCTCAATTCCCAACACCCACATCCAATGGCTTAAAACTCCCTTTCTAGGAGATCCAGTGTCCTCTGGCATCCCCGGGTATGTGCATACATAGTGCATATAAATTAAAATCATAAATATTTTATTTTATTTTAAAAATTGTTGACTATCCCCAAAAGCATAATTTTTTTACCTCTATTACCCAAGTCCAAGGTCATCCTCCACTGCATAGAGATTTAAAGGTCGTCTATCTCATGGTGTTTGAGTTACATGAAATTTTATCTCAAGAAAAAGAGTGGGTTAGGGAATGATTCAGTTTTGTTGGCCATCTGCAGATCTTTAATACTGTAGTTAGTGACTAGGATGTAGCTCAGGGTAAAGCCAAAAGATTTGGCCATTCAGTTTCTGCTATCTTTGAAGCAGAAGAGAGAGGAAAGGGAAGAACCAGGCAAGATCCAGTCTCTGCAGAACGCAGCATTCCTGGACAGGGTCACTGAGATTCTTGGCTATGAGAAGGGTGAGAGTTAAGGAAAGGCCATTAAGAATGTTCACCTAACAAGACCCTCCAAATTCAGAAAGTGGTATGAACTGACTAGAACAACATCCTGCTGTATTTTCCTGGGCTCTGAAGCTAACAAAAGGGGGAAAAAAATATTTTTTCCACCTCCCTGTTGGCAGCATGCAAAGGGTCTGCGCACCTTCCATAGCACATAACTACATGTGTTCTAAAGGAGATGGAGCCTCAGCCTGAGCCTTCCACAGCCCACGCAGGCAGCACTTTTGGCTATGCGTGGCCCACCCTCCCTGGCAAATGGGAAGCTATCTGGTATTACAGTGGGTTAATGGTGGCAGCCTCGGAAACTGCGAGAGCCAGTGCTCCTGGATGCACACAGTGGTCCTGTCCCCCAGCTGTGTATTAACCAGGCCTGTGTCTTATGGTGGTGGGAATATATATCATGGGAAACCTGAAACCCAATATTCCTTTTATTTGAGGCAGTCTTTGAAGACCTAATACCTCCTTTGAAACGTCCAGTGTGTTTAAATTAATGCAGTTTGGCTGGTTTGAAGATTGCAAATAGGTTAAGGCTAGATTCCATTAGTAATTACATTCTTCTATTGACAATAACTGTTTCTTTAGAAATGACATTAACATTCTACAAAAACACAGCAGTAATCCAAAAGTTAATGTTCTGTTCACTTATAATTATATTTAATTCATATTTATGAGTTCATGGGAGGGAGGAATAAGAAAGAAATGAGTTTTAAAATGTTACAGGAGAACAATGTAAGAGAATTTTTTTCCTCTCTCTGATAGTCTGAAAGATGTTCAAAGTCACTTGATGGAAGAAAAATAATTTTTAAAACACAGTTATATAAAATCGTGTTTTACTAACTATGTTGAAAATCTGTGGTTTTATAAATTTTTTTCAGCACTGGGAAAATTCAATTGAGAGATTTTCTCCACATTTTTTTTCTATTGCTGTGATTTTGATTTCATGGATATTTGGGAGGGAGGATCCGCCTCTTTAGACCCGACAGGATGCGTAAGCTTTGTGTGGTTTCTTTGAATTGTCCACGAAACCTGATGTATTATTAATGAATTAATTTCGTGGTGGCGGAGGCCTGTGAATAGCATCATGTGAATGGGCAGTTGCCCGATGGGGCCAGTTTTGGCTGCTGCCATTTAACATGTGTTGCGCTATTGTGAAGTCTTACCCAGCCGTAGGACAGTGCTCATTTAATCCGCCATGATGGGACCTTCACACCCTGAACCCACGCTGGTTGCCAGGGTCAATTGCTGCAATGGTCCTGCCTGCTGTTAGTTTTCCCTAAACCAGGGGAGATGACCGTATGAGAAGTGAAATGTCCTCAATAGAGACCACAGACTGGTCAGCTTGGGTGATGGCCCCCATTCCAGAATGAGGCATCCGTCTTCCTTCCTCCTGGAAATGGAAGCGTCTGGGCCCCCGAGATCCCTGATGTTCTGAGGTCCAGAGTAGCAGATGGCATTATGATTTTCCAAATCCTGGTGAACATTCTAACTGATCTTACTCATTTCACAGTGCGTAGTTTTGCTTTGTTTTGTTTCATATCCTCTCCCTCTTCCCCCGCCCTTGTTCCTCTCATAGTAGCTAATTTTGAACCGATGCAGTGTCTCCTTCAGCCAGCTTTAAATTCCCTCCCTGTTAATTATTCCATGGAACCAAGTGTAGCAGTTTCACATAGAATCCCAAGCTTGCTATTGTAGCTGATGGGCCTTTGGGTTCGGTTTAAAATGTAAGCAGACTCCACCCAAGCTCCTTCACCATGAGTCACCAGGTGCTGGTGTCCCCCCTATCCATAGCTCACAATGCAGGTGGCAAACAGCAGTAATTACTCTAACAGTCCAGTGAGCATTCGGGGGACACACGGTGTGGCGATGCCGACTCTGGGTTTGCTGTGCATTCTCGGAGTCTGACTTGATGGTGCTCTGCCTTGTTGAGTTTTCAGGACACGGACCTGCCAGGCTCCTGCAGTTGAGCAGTGTGTGTGTGGATCAGGTATCTTTGTGCAAAGAGGGGTTAGACCTCCATTTCGGAACCGTGAGGGCTGTTTTTCTCTCCTGTTCTTGCTTACTCTAGCTTCCGATACGGCTTCCATCTGAGGCAGCTTTTAATCAGCTCTTCTGCAGTGAGAACCTGGTGAAATAAATGCCAGTTCCATGTATTTGCATGATAATGTGGGTCCTGGCTCCAACATGCTGGACTTTTCATGAGGAAAAAAGGAGCTTGACCTTAGCAGCATATGGAATTCAAAGACTATATGGGAACAAGGGGAACCACAGGTAGGAGTCGCTGAATAATTACCTCTAGAGCAGCCTGAGCGGGAGGCTTCCCACGAGGGCGAGCCCATTTAATGGTCCCTAAAACTCAATCTTGTGCATGTCAGTGGTCACGCTTGATTATCCACAGCAGTGTTTTTATGAAATGCATCGGGACGCTGCAGAGAGAGAGGACATAGTGGGCCGTACTTTGTAAATGAAACCCCATTGCGACGTGACCAAGTATGCTGTTGCGGCTGTGCCTAAGCTGCAGGAAAGGAAGCTGTGTGACTGTGTGCAGGGGGTTCACGCAGGTACCTCTAAATAATGCTGCTCCCTGTGGTTTAAGAGTAGCAAGAACCCAAAATTAAGAGAAAAGGATGCTTGTTGGCTTTGGGAAAGGTACCACCTCAGATACAGTTGAGAAGACAAACTCACTTTCCAGTTCTGTTTTCAAAGAATTTCTAAAACACCCTATCTTTGCCATGTCTAGAAAGTCTCTATGTAAATCTTGTAATGACAGCAAAATAAGTATAGTAACTAAGTTGGGTTCATCATGACATTGATGGCAAACATCTTTCTCTTTTTCACTATAATATTGAGGAACTTCTAAAGTGTATGTAACTGGAAGGATATCTGTGATGTCAGTTTCAATTACCTAGAGACAGATTCCTTTGGTCCTATTCATTTGTACGGTGTGGGTTTTTATAAACCATCTGGTGGTGGTGTTCTCTTGGCTAACAGCTGGTTCCCTTGACTGAGGGTTTATGGGCAGGGTAGGTGTTTCTGTAGTGAGAATTCAAGCCTTTAGCCCCTGGTTCCAGGTCCATCTGAGGCAAGTTAAATGAACTGCTACTGTCAGGCCAGACCAGCAGACAGAACTTCACACCAAAATGCCCACACGTGTAATTTGTCACGTCTGGCAACCCCAGATATGGAGTGACCCTGGGTGGAAATTGAATCATCCTTCACTACTTCCACTCAGGCCCAGTGTAGAGTGGGGTGGGTGGAGGAGGGCTCAGGGCTCCAGCTGAGCCGAGAGAGGCCGTCCTCTCTGCTGTTGACTTCGCAGCCTTGGTAATGCGGAGCCTCTCTCCCTCACCAGCACTGGCCGCAGAACACTCCCAGGACTGGGCAAGTTCATCTCAGCATGGAATAAAGAGCGCACTTCGGGTCATGAAGTGGCAATGCTCTTAAATAAGCTCTGTGTCTGGAGGTCTCTGCTGAGGCATGGCTCGTGTCTGTAACAGAGCAGCTAACCAGCTAACTAACCACCTGTACCTCTGTCCCTACTTTCCTCCCCTCTCCTGGCAGTCATGACCAAAGACGTACAGATCCAAACCTGGAGGACTGTTAAAATACTAAAACTTACTAATTTCCCATTATCCTCCATAACAACACTGTCTTCTTTTTTACGTCTGTGTATTCATGTAAGGTATATGTACACATATATGTACACATGTATGTGGGTACACATACCTACGTGAGCACAGAGGTCACAAGACGTCACTGGATGTCCTGCTCTGTCATTCCTTACCTTAGTCCCTTGTGACATGGTCATTCAATGAACACAGAGGGAGACAGATGGCCAGCAAATCCCACTGATCCTCTTGCCCCCCCCCACACCACCACCACCACTACCACACACACAGGGCTGCGAATGCAGGCACATGTGACCACATACTACTTTTTGTTTGGGTTCTTGGGATTTGAACTCAAGATATTACATTGCATAGTAAGCCCTCTTACCCACTGAGCCTACCCACCCAAGACCTCAATTACCTACTGCACAGGAAGTTTTTGGTTTATAGACTAGCATATATGTGTATAACAAAAAGTTGGGGGAGGTCTAATTTTCTCTTTTGCTGTTGGATTTTTACTTATTAAAGACAGGGTCCTACATTCCAGCTTGATCTTAAACCTCCTAAGTAGTAGCCGAGAATGGCCTTGAGCTTCTGCCCCTCCCCCCCTCCCAAGTGCTGGGTTGCAGGCTTGCACCACCACACCCAGTTTTTCACCATGCTGTGGATAATAGCCCCAGGCTCGCTGCACACTAGGCAAATGCTGTACCAGCTGGGTTACATCCCTGGCCCTGGATTTTCATTTCTAGACCAACTAGGTTTCCTCTCCTGGAGCACACACACTTGGCCTGTGAATCCTGCCAGTTGTCTCACAGAGATGGCTACATAGGGAATGAACAGTGAGGCTCAGAACCAGTTTGGGATCTGACAGCCAAATGCTCTTCTGCCTGCCTGAAGACTCTGAAATTGCAAATGGCCTTTGACCCCAGCACACCAAGTAGAGATAGAGTGATCTAATTAGTATGAACCACAGGACCTAAGACCAGATATGTTTGGGCCAAGCCACAGGAACATCAGATTTGAATTAAAAGACTTACCATGAAAATATAGAACGTGATTCAGTGTTGGCTTTATGTGATTCTTTAATGTTAACTACTTACTGGCTTGGTACTATAGCATCAATGTATCTTAAAATGGGCTATTTTAAAACTTAGAAAGCAGGCCAAACATGATAGCACATGCTTTTAGTTCAAGTCTAGTCTAGTCTACATAGTGAGTTCCAGGAGAGCCAGGGCTTTGTAGAGAGACCTTGTCTCAAAAAATAAAATAAAGTAAAATAAAATAACAACTTAGAGAGCTTACTCTTTTGCATATGTGTGTGAGGAAAGAGGGTACAGGAACATACATGTAGAGTGTACACATGTGACCAGATGCATATGCTGAACTCAGAAGTTGGTCTGGTCAGGAGTCCTCTGTCACTCTACCTTCTTCCTTTAAGGCGGGGTCTCTCATTCTTTAGCCCGACTGACAGCAGCCAGCCCTAATGATCCCCCTGTGTCTATTCCCCTGGGGGCTTGGTTATAGGTATTTGCAGAAACACACCCGTGGCTGCTGGGCTCTGAATGTCAGTCTTTTTTGTTTTGTTTTGTTTTGTTTTGTTTTGTTTTTTGAGACAGGGTTTCTCTGTATAGCCCTGGCTGTCCTGGAACTCACTCTGTAGACCAGGCTGGCCTCAAACTCAGAAATCCACCTGCCTCTGCCTCCCAAGTGCTGGGATTAAAGGCGTGCACCACCACCGCCCAGCTTGAACTTCAGTCTTGATCCTTGTGTACCACTGAGCCATCTCTCCAGCCCCTCCCTCATTAGAAGATTTTACTGCATTTTAACATTGATCATAGAACTCACAAAGTCAATAGCCCCGAGATTGTTTAGTTATCCCTCTGTCTTCCATATGTCAGTAAAATAAAATCCTTGTTTGGAGGGATACCTATATTTGCACAAATAGAAGAAGCATTCATGGTGTTAATACCCCATGTGCTCCCTGCAGTGAGGGGAGAAGGCAGGTGAAGAGCAAAGGTTCACGTCTGCCATTCCCTGATACCATATCAGTCACCCCACAGAGCCAGGCTTACTGTCTTTGATGTGGTAGGTGCTCGCTTGAGAAAACTATCATGTGACTGAGAAATACATAATTTTCCATTTGGGTGTACTCTGAATTAACTACAACATTGTTGTAAAAGTACATTGTTGTCTTTACTTCTGAGTGAACATAAAATTGAGGTCCTCAGAAATATATCTTAAAGGTTCCTCAACCTTTTCAGTTGTAACAAATCAGGGGTCTAAGAATTCCAGCTTCCTACGAATTTTTTTTAAAATAGTTTTTTCTTTTTAAGTGTTCTCACCTAATATGGTTTCAGATTCTCATGCAGTTGGAGACAATAGAGATCCCTACGTCCCACTTAACAACTCTCATAAGTCAAACACAGTAGAGCAACCAGGATGCCAACATGAGCACAGATGTGGGCCCTGACCTTATTCAGACACGTGATTATTTGTGGGGATAGGAGTAGGGTGTAGTAGAGGTAAACACTAATGGTATAGGTCCTTTCAAAGATTTATTTTTATTTTTTAAATTGTATGCATGTGTGTGCATGTCTGCATGTAGGTGGATGCATATGAGTGCAGTGCCCGTGGAGGACAGAAGAGGGCATCGGACCCCCTGGAGCTGGGGTTGCAGGCAGGTGTGAGCATGCAGTGCTGGGAACCAAACCTCTGGAAAAGCATTCCGGTTCCAGCCTCATGGTGATCCTTACAGCCAAGAAGCATGGTTTTCAAACCGGATATTCTTTTACAAAAGTGACCCCCTCTTTGGTTGCCTCAAAAACATTTTCTTATTTGTGCTTTCTGTATGTGGAATACCCGCCCTTCCTGCCCTTGTAGTCCGTCAAAAGTTTGCTCATTGGAAGACTTAACTCTGTGTGATCTGGCAGCAGCTGTAGTTCTTCCACCTCAATGAGCATGCAGGTACACACACACACACACACACACACACACACACACACACACACGATTTTCTGCTGCTTACCTTTTTTTATGCCTGAGTACCTTGCTGACAAGTGCTAATAACAAAATACCCAGAGAGAGAGTCCAGTTGAATTTAGCACACATTAAACATTCCAAACTTGTCCCTTTGCTCAGAGATTGTGCATAATTAATAATTAAACAGTTTTGGTTGTAATGGGTTGACCTCTCTGAACTGTTCATTACTCACAAGGCAAAGGCATCATTCAAACGTTTTTCCCAGTGTCCTTCGCTGTTTTCCGGTGTGCAGCCTGCCCATGTTTGGTTGTTCAGCAGAAGGGTTGACCAGATAGTTACGAAGCCTCTGAGATTGACAGACTCCACCCCACACCACCCCCCTCACCCCCCCACCACCCCACCCCCCGCATGCCGAGAACTGCTTACTGAAATGCTTCATGGCATCTGCTGTCAGTCATTTTAGCAGTTACCTGCTCGGTGGCAGGATCCAGTTTGTGGTCCTTGTCAGGATTCTAAAGTGTTTTGGGATCCAATCTCGGGTTAAGGGTTTTGGCTAAGGTTGTGCCCACTCCTGCAGTCCAGACCTTCCTGCTTAGATGTTTACAAAAAAACGTCTAAACAAGAAAGCCCTCGAGGTGACGTCCGGAACCCAGGGCCTAAAGGCTGCTATTACCCATTCTTCCCGGTTTCCACCAGAACTTGAGACATTTAGATTACCGGCTTCCTCAGTCAACATGTCTGTTTCCAAATGCATGTCTTCTTGCCTGAGCCCTGTTCCCAGAGGACATTTTGATACGTAGCAACATCTACTTTACTGGAGTCTCTGACTCTTCACCCAACCCCTCAATGGGTCTCAGTCCCCTTCAGTCCCACGATGATGAGATGCTTCCCCTTCCGGTGGACCCTCAGGAAGCCAGAGCCTAATTTTTAGTATGTGCCTGACCTTGCTCCTTCCCTAAACTTTGAACAAAATAACAAAATAGACATGTTCTTAGAGACCTTTCTCATCCTGAGCTATACAAACTACTACTACTACTTCTCCTCCTCCTCCTCCTCCTCCTCCTCCTCCTCCTCCTTCTTCTTCTTCTTTTCTCTCTAGAAAGCCTCTCTTCAGCAGGATGACTATTGGCAGACTGTTAGTGTGCTGTTCTCTTATATGTAAACAGCTGCTTCTGTGGAACACTAAGTCTCCAGGGTCACCCTTGCCTGTTTTCTCCACCCACCCTCTAGCCAGCCCTCTGCTTCTCAGAATAGGCCTCCTTGAGGCATGCAAGAGATGTGGGTTTTAAAATGAAAAAGACATATCTGACGGCATGCACTTGATTAGATTGTCCCCCACACATCTCTGATGAGTGATTTCTTCCAGACCCCACTGAGATGAGAGTCTGCTCTCTGTGGCTCTTCAAAGTCAACATGGGCTGGTGTTTTCAGAAGTAAAATAAATTATTCACGTCTACCACCCGGTGTTCCATAGTTTTATAATATGAGACACGTAACAGGCCATAATATTAGGTCTTAAATAAAATTAAATATCCACATAAGATGCTACATGTCTCATTTCCCTTCTGCTGTGTTAAAGTGACCCACCCCTTCCTCAGGCCGCCAGGTCCCTGAGTCCTAAGTGACTCTTGCTTGACATCCCACCTTGCAGCAAAGGCTACATTAGCATCATGCTCTAAACAAGATCTTTGTAGAAATTCAGTCCAGAAGTTTAACCGTCTTGGTAAATATTCAGCTACGTTAAGATGCCAAGCTTTATTTTCCTAAATACTGAGTTTGAAAGCAACTATTGGGTAGAACGTGGCGGTACACGCCTTTAATCCCAGCACTCATGAGGCAGAGGCAGGTAGATCTCCGTGAGTTCAGGGCCAGCCAGGCCTCCAGAGAAAAAGACCTTGTCTCGAAAAATAATAAGTAAATAAATAAATCAATTAAGCAATGGCCACTCAGACAGTTGGCCCTACACGCACATCTAAGAAAGAAAAGGCCCATGCAGAAACAGTGCTTCTTCACAGATGAGAATTTGTAAAGTTTGCATCTTCAGCTTTTACCTGCCTTCTCACTCACAGCTGTTGAAGATGCAAAAATGTCATTTCTGAGTTTTCTTTTTTCTTTTTCTTTTTTTAATTTTTTGGGGCCAGGATATCGCTATGTAGTCCTGGCTGTTTAGGAAATTACTATGTAGACCAGGTTGTCCTCAAACTTGGGAGAACGATCTGCCTCCTGCACACTAGGACTGAAAGTTTGTACCACCATGCCCAGCTAAAATGTCAGTTCTTGACCCAGGAGATAGGTAGGTAGGTAGGTAGGTAGGTAGGTAGATAGATAGATAGATAGATAGATAGATAGATAGATAGATAGATAGATGATAGCTGGCTTTCCTCAGAACAGACCAGGTCTTAAATTGATACCATTTTTTGTTTTTGCTTTCAAACCAATGGAGCTTCCGTGGCCATGTTACAGTGGTGTTGCGAGGGCTGGTCTTTTTACTGTGGGTCTTGCGCCTTTTGAGTAACTGCTTCAACCTGCTCTGGGCGTTACCTGTGAGTGGTGCTCCGAAGCTGAGGAGGTTTTATTTCACACCCTTGTCCTTTGTTTTCTGTCCTCCTGGAAGGTTTTCTCTACTGGTGAAAATTTCAAATTTGGAATGGCGGCCGCCACCGTCCCATCCCCTCCCCTTTTGCTTTCATTGGATGAATAAATTCAGTGTACACATGCAAAAGCCAAGATGGATCGTGCTCACCTTCTCACACACACTTTTTTTTTTTTTTTTTTGGCGGCCTTGGCCCTCTCAGTTCCTTTTGATTTAATTGTATTTTCCAGCAGTTTCCAAAGTGTTTGAATCGGAAACAAAGCCTTAATAAGAGTTCTAGTTAATTTTCTGTCTTGTAATTACCGATCTCATTTTTCTGATAATTGGCCACAGCAATTATATGTATATTTACTAATCACATAGGAGGCTGTGCGGTTGTGTTTATCTGCCACCATTGATAATGACACGCGGAGTGCAGAGGTGCCTTTATCTTCTTCTGCTTTCCACTACATCAAAGCTATTTCCTCTCGTTCTCCATAATGAATACATGCATGCATTTGACACAGTTGTGTGCTAGAGAAATTGTTTGGCTCCCACCAAATGCTGCATGCTCTGAGTTCCTAGCCTGCAGCGCTGGAAGGTTGTATGTAATGATATATTGCTCATCCAAATGGCCAAAGCACTCCAAAGCGCAGTGAGATTAAAATAAGTCATTCCTTTGTTAATTTAAATAGGTGCATGTATCATACTTTGCAGGGCACTTTGTGTAGGGGTGTCAGGGAGGGAAAGAGGCGCCGAAAGGTATTTTTAATAGCAAATGAGAATGGATGAGAACAGAGTCATTTGCAGCTGCCTACTTTATGTGACTCTCTTGTTCCAACTGTAGGCCTAATGAGATGACTGTTGAAGTACTCTGCGGTGTAATTTCATTACATCCTGAGCTGCCACGCTATAAACACAGCAGCGCTCTCTGTCACTCGTGGAAAAACTCCTAAATTCTTAAAGCCTTCCTCTGCGAATGGCAATGGGGTCTCTCCCTGGGTCATGAAGCCCAGTCGTTTGTCGCCGGCCCTGTAGCCTTCCCGCTCTTTCTGAGTTGCTCCTATGGCCACCCCTGGTTTTTGTCTGGTCGTGGAGGTGGGAGTTTCTCATTATGTCCCCAATTCACGGGCTTCCTGACACAACAGTTGGCCCAGACTGGCAGAACGGATGAAATTCCTTCTCAGGAAACAACTTAACCTACAAAGTGTTCGTCTTTAAACTAAAACAAACAAACAAGCAAAAAACACAATGCAAATAAACATACAGCAAGGGGCAAGCCGAAGAGAGCAGTAAAATATACAAATGAAATGTAAGTAACAGGACGGTGTAAATAAATAGCAAATCCAGGGAAAGAAACAAAGGTCAAAACAAGAATAATTTCCCGGCTCTTTGTTAATTACAAGACCATTTGTGTGTTACTTAAATAATCATTAATTTCTCATTTACACTTTCCCTACCTTCCTTCCTACCCCGTGGCTACCATTGTCCTTCCCCCCACCCCTCCCTCACGGCTCTCTGTCTCTCACCAGCGTGTAAAATGTGTGTGCCTTGAAATTTGGCATCTTTACCTCACTGTGTGGAGGAGGGTTCAGCCAGTCCTTTTAATTGGATGAGGCCTTATGCCATTCCAGCTCCTCCTCGGTGGGTGGAAGAGGGAGAAAAAAAAGCAGTCTGTGACTTTGGGTGACTGTTTTCTCCTCCCTCCCAGGATTCGCCGGTCCTTCCGCTGGGAGAGTTCTCGGAGCCCTTCGTACATTTCATCACTCAGTGGTGAGCGCCACCCCCACCCCTAAACCCCCTGCACCCCACCCCCACCCCCACCCCCTTTTACAAACCCCTGTGCCCTCAATGTAAATGATACATGCCATTAACTCCAAGGCTCTCTGAGACCTTGTGACTCTGCCTGCTTCCTTTTGGAGATGGGAGGGACTTAGGGGCCTTGGGCAGCTAGGGCAACAAAGCCAAGGAATTGTTTAAATTGTGTAAATGTTACTTACACACAGGATTGTGAACATAATTTAGAGGTGTGCCCCCATCTTAATAAACTGAGAAACCTCTTTGATTTTTCTTCCCCCAAAATACATAATTTTATAGCCCCTATTGATAGACATATGAAGCTGTTTTTGTTAATGTAACCTCAGTTTATCCATAAAACTGCCTGTTACTTAGCAAAAACAGTAGTGTGTTAATTCACCTGATTCCCAGTAAATAATTTATCTTCAGGTGTATTTTAAACACAATTTAGTCAAATCTCACTCAAGTTTGATATTTCAGAGCCCTTTGTTAAGCCCTCTCCAACCCTGGAGGGACAGAGAGGAAATGCAGTATTTTGCAGGAGTGGTCATTGGAGCCTTCTGAGCTCACCGGCCTCACCGGTTTACCCTAAAGAAACAGTTTTCAACCCAGGGTTCTTTTCCAGCCTTCTGCCGTTTTCCTCCTGACAGGACACATCTTTCTTTTATTAGCCCTTTCACCTTCTCCCCAGTCCTGCTAGACCTCGGTGGTCTGCTCTCAGGAGGCCAGTTGCTCTACTGCCCTCTGGCTCACCCCAGCATGGGGAATTACCCCAGAGAGAGAAGGCAATTAGGGACATTGGAACGGTGATCTTCAGAGGACGAGGCAATACACACCTAACGTTCTGAAACTCCGTAACTCCCTGGTTCCTCTCCCTCCTTTCCCCTTCCTGAAAGGTGCACAGGCAGCATCTGCCAGAAGCCCTGCTCTGGAGCAGTACAAGGTGGGGTGGGCCGCAGCAGAGTCCTTGCTCCACTGGAATGGCTGTGCACTGTCCC
This sequence comes from Mus minutoides, assembly GCA_902729485.2. Classification (NCBI taxonomy): domain Eukaryota; kingdom Metazoa; phylum Chordata; class Mammalia; order Rodentia; family Muridae; genus Mus; species Mus minutoides. The sequence goes on from LR753378.1 coordinate 645,028, forward strand.
CTCCCCCCACATGATCCATCTGATGGCTACACAAAAGTGAAACCAAGAAATATTCCTTAATATAAATGTCAAGCTTTATCACCTTTTTGACTGAGTGTAATATGTTACCTCTTAATGAAAATGTCTCATACGGTTTATATTCCACCAGAAAAAAAAAATGAGGAAGAAAATTTCCCCCAGATCTAAAAATTGTAATTGTTTCTATTTACTTAAAGTAGTTACATCATATTCTGTAGCTTTTAAAAACTATCTTTACTCCAAAAATCCTTTGTTTCCAAAGCACGCTATACTGGGGGCAAATGCTTATTAATTAAACACTGGACCCATGAGCTCTTAAAGCTAGTTAAAACTGTTTGTTAGAGCCCTTGTCCAGAAACAGATTAACCTCTTAATTTCCAATACATGCAATTCCTGAAAACACTCAGAAGTCTATCACACCCCACTTTATGCAGAAGCTGAGGATCAGCCCGCTCTGCCAGGCTGCCTGGAGCCCAGGTCTGGGGCACTGCAGAGAGAGGATGGATCTCCTACATCTGTGTGCTCTCTGTGTGGTCTGAGACCAGCCCAGAGGTGAGGCAGACTGGGCAACCAGAACAGTACACGAGGCTTCTTTACCACCTCCTATCCAAAGCATTAATTGGCAGTGTATAAAAAGCTTTATGGAGACAGGAGGAGGAATAACCTATGGTAAAATCTCCACAGATGTCAGCCAATACAGAAGTGATGGTGGGTAGTGGCCTTGTTTTCCCAAGAGATACAGCTACTGTGGGATGTCAGGTCAGGACTGTTACGGACTCCACTGTCCACACAGCCTGAGTCACTTGCTAACAGATGCGGCATTGAGAGGTGCATGTAGTAATCTATAGGGAAGGAAAAGGCCTCGATGTTTGTCATTAATGGGTCTTAGGTATAGTCCTTGTTTACCAAACGATCATTAAATATTTAAAAAAAAAAATGCTGTCAGCAAATGCAGCCATCTCTTTCCATGACTCCACCTCACAAATGCACATGGCCACAGGTAAGGAGCTGCCCACTCGTGGTCCTCCATCACATAGCTAGGTGCAGGCAACTGCTACTAATTATAGCTACTGAAGGGAAGACAAGAAACAGTGTGCATGAGGAATGTGGTTCTTTAAGGGCCGTAAGTAAGCCTAACTGTCTTGTAGCTGTGAGATGAATTATCACCTTGTGTTTTAGCTAAAATAAGTGCAAGTCAAGAGGAGGTGTCGGGAGCCATCTGTGGCCCGTGGTATCGTCTGCACCTCTGCCCTTTATTTATAGCTCGGCATTGAATGCCAGAACCAAGGAGTGTTTTCTCATGTGCCTTCCCAAAGACCAAAATAGAACTATATAATTCCCTGAATGTAAAATTGAAATAAGCTGACAGCTGAGTTGGGACGAGAATGCCCCTGCTCCTTTCACAATGATTTCACAAACAGAATTACAGGGCCAGGGGCGAGGCTCGGTGCTGACGAGGCCAGGGGCGAGGCTCTGTGCTGAAGAACACTTGGTCCTACAGAGGATCTGAGTTCAGTTCCCAGCATCCACATAGTACCTCCCAACTACCTGTAACTCCAATCCCACGGGATCTGACCTCTGTGGGCTCAGGCACACACGAGCTACCTTCCTGCATGTGGGCAAAACACCCATAAAATAAGTAAATCTTAAAAAAATAAAGTTACAGTAAACATACCTTTATTTCAACAGTAATTTTTTTTAAGAATTTATTTATTTTATCTATGAGTACACTATAGCTGTCGTCAGACACACCAGAAGAGGGCATCAGATCCCATTACAGATGGTACCACCATGTGGTTGCTGGGAATTGAACTCAGGATCTCCGGAAGAACAGTCGGTGCTCTTAACCACCGAGCTATCTCTCCAGCTCCCTCAACAGTAATTTTAATAAGAGATCGATTCAAGACCGCCATAAGACAGGAACCATGTGTAATTTGGACAAGCATTGAGCTGGTGGATTACAGACTTTCAGCAGAAACCACAGTAGATAGTGGGATTAAAAAACAGGAATGAGGCTCTTTTGTCTTCCCCCTGCAGCATGAGGAAGCAGCCCAAGGAGAGACCGGCACCTGAAGAGCTGATGGTGAGTGAGGCTTCTCTGCTGCCTAGAGTTCTCCAGTTCCATGCTTATGGTTGACATTACAGCAGAGCCCCGCATGAAGGGCTGGAGCTGTGGTCCGCTTGGTAGAGCATTTGCCCTAGCAGGCTCAGAGCCCTGGGATCCATCAATTGCACCTGATAACCTAGCATGGTGGCACATACCTGTGATAGTGGCATTTGAGAGATAGAAGCAGGAAGATCAGAAGTTGAAGATTATCCTCAGCCACACAAGGATTGTGAGGCCAGCCTGTGATACGTAAATCTGTCCCCAGTCCCACCTTCCCTAAAACCAGGACCAAAAAAAAAAAAAACCCACAGGCTAGAAAGTCAGCATTATTTACTTTACTCGGTAGGATTTGTAGGGTTTTTGTTTTCTTTCCACGCTGGGTCCTGAACACTGAACAAGCACTCTTCTGCTGACTGAGATCCCCAGCCCTGGGTAGGTATTTCTGAAGCTCAGACCCTTGGACTTAAGTTTCATGTTTGAAAGACCCACCATTTTGAAGCTTCGTGCAGACCTCTCGTCATCTGCTTCATCCAAGGGTCACACTTGCTGGGGCTGCCTTTCAGAAGTCCCAGCCAGGAGACAAGACCGCAAGAGGAGTTGTAGTGTGGGGAACAGTCCTCCGAGAATCGTGTGTGTCTCTCTGTGTCTGTGTGTGTGTGTGTCTTTGTGTGTGTCTGTCTGTCTGTCTATGTGTGTCTGTGTGTGTGTGTTGGGGGGAGGGGTCTTGCCTTCACGTAGAGTGAAAAGAAACCAATGTAGTGAGAATCTCTGCTCTTTCCTTAGAAACAGATCCTGCTGGTGGCTGGTGCTTTGTCCCCAGCTCCAAGGCAAGGTTGCTTTGATTGCAAATGAGAGTTTTTACTCAAACAGGGAAAGGAACAGAGACACTCCCTTTCAATTCCCAGATGGTCATTCATTACAGCCGAGTGTGGTCTGACAGTGCAAGCTGTTAGAGCGATGCTGGGATGCTGGGATGCTGGGATGTTGGGGTGCTGGGATGCTGGGGTGGAGCGTTAAGAGCAGTGAGTTCTTGAGTGTTGCTCCTCATTGCCAGGTGAGGTTATCAGAGCCAGCCTCAGCTTTGTTAAACAAGGTGCAGTTCACAAGGCTCATCCACAGAGGGATTTCCTTCTCAGCACCCGCCTGCCCTCACACAACGCATGCGCCTCTGGTGTCACCTGCAGTGCCTTGCTCATTCAGGGCACACTAGGCTAGCTCTCACTTTCCCTAAAAGCTTCAAGTTAAAAACTCATCCCCAAAACCTTTGAACTCTGAATCTGTGGGTTCCATGGACAGACTAAAGGTGGGGGTGGGGGGTTTTGTTGGTTTGTTGTATAAGTGGTTTGGGGTGGAGGGTTGTTGTCTGGTTTTTGTTGGGTTTCGTTTGTTTGGTCTCTGATGGTTTGGGAGTTCTTGCAGTTAGTCACAACTGAGAAAGCTTGGAGCAGGTTCTAGAAATGGAGACTCATTTACCTGGTCATTATTGTGCTATGGCTGGATAGCTCAGCTATTAAAACAAAGAAGTAGGGTTTCATAAAATAGATATCCGTGTGTAAGTGCATGTTTGATGCTGCAGTGAGTTGGTCACTTATAAATAAGACACCTGCAGATCATGTGTGTACTCGTAAATGCACGTTTTCCTTGTATGTAAGTAAGAAACACCCCTGAGGAAGGCGGCACCGCCATAGGGACAAGGCTCGCGGGTGGGCACTTACCACTGTGCTACCCTATCTTATTAATTAACAAATATATGTTTTTAAAGATTTATTTATTTTTTATTTATATGAGTACACTGCAGCTGTCTACAGACACACACTAGAAGAGGGCATCTGTTCTCATTACAGATGGTTGCGAGCCACCATGTGGTTGCTGGGAATTGAGCTCAGGTCCTCTGGAAGAGCAGTCAGTGCTCTTAACCACTGAGCCGTCTCCCTAGCCCAACAAATACATTTTTAAGAAATAGAGAAAAACACATTCACAGGAAGCACCATCCTGTACTTAATTTTCTCTTGTACTATTAAGATGTTGGCAGCAAGCCGGGCGTGGTGGCGCACGCCTTTAATCCCAGCACCCGGGAGGCAGAGGCAGGCGGATTTCTGAGTTGGAGGCCAGCCTGGTCTACAGAGTGAGTTCCAGGACAGCCAGAGCTACACAGAGAAACCCTGTCTCGGAAAAAAAAATAAAAAATAATAAAAAAAAAAGATGTTGGCGGCATTTATCCTGAGGTATAGCGGAGGTGAGGCACACCCTTATTGGTGAAGAGGTAATAAATTATAGGGAGTCATTTGCAGGGGTCAGCATGACAGGACCTCCCTGGCTGCTTCTGATTAAAACCTGGACCTGGAGGGAGTTGGAAAAATCGTGAGCTGTCCCTTGTCTTGGGCCTGAGTCACATCTTAAGGAACCATGTCTTTGTTTCTTGTAACATATTAATGGCTTTGATTGTTCCTTTACCCTCTCTACCTGTGGCCTATTTAGTGGTTCTCCCACCTGAAGTCACAGGCCTCCTCAGGAATGCAAGGACTGTGGAGCGCATTGTCCACTGTCACTGAGGTGGAAGCCTGCTCCTTTTGGGAAAATGGGGGCAGGGGGAGGGAGAGAGCACGCAGTTTATGTCTCAAGCACAGTAACTCTAGCCAGCAGGGGACTTGAGGCTTGGACGTGAGCTGTGTCAGCTGTGGGTCCCACAGAATTATCAAAATTTTCCCTATGGATCCAACCCTCCAAGTCACAGGAAGAAAATCAAAGGTGAAGTCTGAGGAAATACGAAAGTTATCAAATCACCCTTTGGAAACTCTCACATGAACTCCAGATGGAGCTGTAACTCCAGATGGAACACACATGGACTTGCCTAAATAATGATGAATTCAGATGGATAGGCCAGATCACCTGGACCCAGGACCTGGCCATACACATAACAGTGTCAGACTCTCTCTGTATTTGTAGAATGACTTTACAGACTCAGGTACCCAATATAAAGCTTTAAAATTGTTGCTCATGTCATTCTGGAGAGTAAATGTGAAACTCAATTTAGACCGTTACAATCTCAGGTTCAGAATACAGTTCAGTGTGTAGGTACTAAGTTCTACTCTGTTGTTTTGCACACAGCTGTGTTCATGCCTAAGCCGAACTCTTAGGAATTTTCATAATGCTTGCATGTAAAGGGCCAAAAGTAATATGGCTGGCATAGCTTTCAGGTGGACAGGACTCAAACTAGGCATGTTGCTTCTTGATAGCTGTAATTCCAGTACTCAGGAGATGGCTCAGCAGCTAAGAGTGTACACTGCTCTTAGAGAGGACCCAGGTCAGTTCCCGACCTAATATCAGGCAGTTCATGACTGCCCATAACTCCAGAGACAGAATCCAACACCCTCTAATCTCTGTAGGCACCTGCATGAATGGGATGCACATAAACTCACAATGATACATATACATACATACATACATACTCGCTGAAGAGGTGGCTCAGTGGTTAAGAACACACTGCTCTTTCAGAGAACCCAGCCAGGTTCGATTCCCAGCATCCTCATGGTGGTCCACAAACCATCTGTAACTCTGGTTCCAGGGGAGCCAGTGCCCTCTTCTGACGCCTGAGGGCACCAGGCCTGGTTCCAGGGGAGCCAATGCCCTCTTCTGACGCCTGAGGGCACCAGGCATGAAAGTAATACACAAACACACACACCGGAAATGCATCCATACACATAAATGTTATAAAATAAATCTTTTTAAAAGAAAGGCGGGCAGCGATTAGAGTTCACTGTGTTCATGTGAGTACTTGAGTTCAGATCCCTAGTCGGGTGTCAGGAGATCACTGGCCAGCCAGCCTACCTGAAAAGGAGTTTCAAGTGAGAGACCCTGTCTCAAAGGAATAGGCGGGGAGTAATGGAGGAGGACAGCTGATGTCCTTCTCTGGTCCCCACATTCATGCACACATATACACCCCACACAAACACCATATACAAATAAAAAATCTAAGTAAAATTCAAAAGCAGGCCATGGCATGTACCTATAATCCTGGTGCTGGAAGCGGGAACAAGAAGATGCTAGGAGAGGCTCTCTGGCCGGCAGCCGGGCAGCCAGTGAGCTCCAAGTCCCGTGAGAGACCCTGGAAGCAGAAATTGTTTGCAATCTACTTTAATAAGGGTTCAACTTCTCCTCTAGCCCACCACCCAGCAGAAGCAGTGAAGAGAAAAGTTATTAGGATATGGGGAAATGGATCCCTGGCCTCCAAGGGCTAGGCACACTCACACACAGGTGATAACACACACAGATAATAAGACACTCAGAGTTTTCATCATTAGCTTCCATACCCTCTTATGAGGTCATAGAACCTGCTGAATAATCAGATTGATATATTTAAGGACCCCTATGAGCGGAGTCCTGTGCTTGACCCAACAGCTGCTTTCAAGGGCAGTAAGCCACACGTTGCCATGTCGAGGCCAGGTGCCCAGCTAACCAGACTGAAGCAATAGTTTTACAGAAACAACGTAAACTTGTGTGGGTAGGGGAAGGGCTATGTGGAGAGGGTAGTGTATGGAAAGCCCCTTTGAAGGACAAGTTGAACTGTATTAATTTTCAAGGGACCATTCTAGGCAAAGAAGACAAAACAGGAAAAGCACCCATGTATGTGCACCCCACACCTTTTCAGAGCAGTGGAAGCCTCTGGTGTAGTGGTTCCCAACTTGTGGGTGGAGACACCTTTGGGGGGGTCAAATGATTCTTTCACAGGGGTCACCTGAGACCATCAAAAACCACAGGTATTTACATTATGATTCATAACAGTAGCAAAATTACAGTTCTGAAATAGCAGTGAAGATAATCTTATGGTTGGGGGTCACCACAACATAAGGAACTGTATTAAAGGTCACAGCATTAGGAAGGCTGAGAACCACTGATCTAATGCCTGCTGGAACAGAAACTCCTTTCACCTTGGCCTAATAGAATTTCAAACCTCAAAGGTGGAGCTCATGTGGGCCGTGGATCACCAGCTGGGCAGTCACTAGAGGAATTCCTCTTCAACAGCAGGGACTCCAGGGTTGCTCTAAAAAACGCTGCCTCTCCATCAAAGCAGCACTAAGGCCTGTGTGTAGACCTCTGTCCCTGAGAAGATGGCTGTTGAAATGTACTTCCTGCTCAACTGTAGGGAAGTCACTTGTGCTGAGAGCCAACAGATTTCTTCAGGCATCAGGAACCTAAACCAGAAATCAGGAGTCGGCTTTAAGCCTCAGGAAGTAAAGCCAGCCATGCAGGCAGCCATGAGCCCACAGCATGCTGCCGTGCCAGGCAATCAGACACGGCCCCAGATCTCTCTGCTCCTGCAATCTTGATCCCACGATTGAAGAACCACATGATGCACCCTGACCTCTGTAGCCATGTACCAGGAAACCTCGACAAAACGTTTCCAAGCAGTAGACACTGTGAAGGTGCAAGACAGACCCTTCATCGGGCTTCAGACAGCCACAGTCAGCTTCTGCCAGCCAAAAGATGGTGGTATTTGAAAGGGGGACACACTACAAAGGCAGTGAAGAAATGTTTCCATCATGTCAAAGATCAGATTAGAAGAGATAAAATGTTACATTGGATCCTTAAACTCGAGTACAGAAAAGCAACTTGAGATGGGCGTTCTGGTCCTATTTTGCTATCTAAATAGTCTGTTTAAATGTTTAAGAAGCTAGGATGCAGAACATTGCTGTGTAAACAACTTGCATGTGCAAACCACGAATATTGCATGTGAGGCACTGTCTCTCATTAGGTTCTGTGGTAGCGAAGGTCAGGCTGGGAGTGGACAAGGACCTGAGCCACACACAGTCCTTCCCTGTGTCACCCCAAAGAAACGGCCTGCCCTTTGCACTTCGACATCTTCACCTGCAAAGCCAAGAGATATGCCACCTCAGGGGCCCTTGACCAGGGAAATCTGTGAAGAGCCCTAAATTACATGCAGAATCCTGTGTGGCATGTGCAGATTTGCATTCTTTCCATGAAAAGAGGAATTCATAGTTGTCACCAGTTTTTCAAAGGGACCATGACCCTCAGTGATTGTTCAGCTCCCAGGCTACCTTGGCATTCTGTTCTTTCCAGCTTCCTGTCAGGGCCAGACAAGCAGCTCAGGAGGTGGCAGTCACTCACTCACACGGGGAGGATGCTTGGTGTGGGGGAGGGGGGAAGCATCTTCCCGGTGGGATCTGCCAGGCTCCCACCAGCTGTCAGGCAACCCTTTAACCTCCCAGCCTGTCCCCAATGAGGGTCATAGCTCAGGAACGGGCGGGTGAGGGCCACAGGCACCCACACAGTTACAATCTGGGCTCAGCGTGGTGATCCGTCTATGCATTTAGAGCATTTCCCGGAGCTTCCCATGTCTAAGCTCTATTTAATGGAATCTATGCATAGTAAGTAATCAGGTCAGAAGAAAGCAGCGTCCCGGTTTGAGATCAATCGCTGGCTAATACTTTATCGAGGCCACTTTATTATCTCATGCTGATCTGAACCCATTCTCCTCCTCCTTTGCAACACGCACTTCGGCTGTGGGAAAAGTACGGATCCCATACATATTAAAAACATATACCCATTCTATCTGTATGTAAATGCGTGAGGCACAGCTGGATATTGCAGAGGAGTTTGATTTACTAATAGTTATTATCTGTTCTCGCCGTTCAGTGAGAGAGAATCTCAGAAAAACAAGCTGGCACAGAAATTGTCTTTATGCTGTTACTGTCCTGCTTCGGTAACTGTTTAAAGACATGGTTTTCTCTGTAGGTTCTAATAACGCCTGTCATTCTGCGCATTTCCCCATGCACTGCCCTGTGCACTCCAGAACAGGGCATCCTGTGGGAGCGCTTCCCCCAGTTTGGTTTTTGTGTTCCTAAGAAGCAACCTTGTGCTCAGCTTGGGACAGAAACCACTGTAAACAGTAAACCCATAGTATAAACAGTAAACCCCCAGCAGGGTGGGGTCTACAAGAAGCAGGCCTGGGCCTCAGGGGAGGGTTCAGGCAGCCATAAGCACGAATTTTGGATGTTTGCTCCCCCTGAGCCCAGCTGCAAACATAAGGCGTCTCATTTCTCCACGAAGGCTCTGTGTAAGGGGGTGGGGGAGATGTTTGGGGGCCAATAAACACCAAACTGCTCCAGAAAAACCTGTTTAAACATTTAATTACTTGCAAAGAGATGCTAACTTCTTTAACTCCTCTAAATTAAATTGTCACTGGTAGCATTTCTGTTTGCCTGAACCCGTCTGTAATTACATTTTGAGATACTTTGGTCGGTTATTCTAATTAATCGAAGTGTATGATAAATCAGACATCTGCACAGTCCCTTTCAAAGAATGAAGGGGCGCTAGATTTTGGTCCCTTCTGCACTCAGACCCCAGCGTGACTTTGGGGTTCACACAAGTGTCTTCTCTGTGAGATATAGACCTTCTAATAACTGTGAAAGGTGAAGTGCACTTGGCAAAGTAAGATGATCTCTATTCCACTATGTCAGTAGTCAGAGCATTCATTTACCAGAAAGACCAAAAGAAAAGGGGCTGACAAGGGCTTCATGGAGGCAGGTAAAGGACGCTGAAGAAGGAAGGACAGGGGGTCTCCTCTTGGAGACTGAGGGTCCTCTTGGTTGACACAAAGGTGAGAAGATGCATAGCTTTCTGGAAGCACAGGACCCAGCCTGTCCAGCATCACCACCACATCCTACTGAAGAGGCTGAAGCTCAGAAAGGGTGCCTTCACACAGCCGCCTTCACACAGCCACCTTGGGTGATCAGGGGCCATGTGAGTGCTGGGGGCACCCACACTTTCACCATTCTAAGGACGGTTAGCAAGCTCTTGTGTCTGTGAATGCCATTCACTACATCTGGCTATTGCCTGCGTAGTGCAATGTCTGTTATTTTCCTTTCTCTTTTTCCTCTTCCTCCTGATTTCTTGTGGTCCTCCTTAGTTCCAGTCCCAGGATTACAGACCTGTACCAACATACCTGCCACGTACAACCTGTTTTTAGAATGTTCCTGAGCATCTGGCTCACCCTTGCAGACTTCATTTTTGCTTAGGTTCTATACTTTGCCTACACACATTAGCTGTGGCACCCAGAATCTACAGACAGAAGTCCTGGCTGCGTGCCCCCTTTGAGCACAGAAGTCCTTGCCACATGGCAGTGGCTCCTCAAACTGATAGCCATGGCATCTTTTTTTCCTCAGGTTCCAAAGGTCATTGGAGTAAGTAATGTTTGTGTTTGCGTATGCACAGGAGTCCTCCAGGAGAGCTCATGTTAGTACTGTGACTATACAGAATTACAACGCCAGAGCCACTGTCTGGGTGCTTGAGACAGCACTAATCAGTCAGTTTTAATTTGAATTTCTGATAACACATTAGCACTTCAGCAAGACTCTGGATTATAACCCGGCAAACAGGCTTTGCTCTCTAGATGTGCCTGCTTAGTCTCTTTATGAGACTTTAAAGGATAAATGTGTGTGTGTGTGTGTGTTTGTGTGTGTGTGTGTGTGTGTGTGTATTTTAAGTGTGCACATGTCGAGATACAAATGGAAAAGGCCTAGCCTCAGCAGCCATGGTGATTTGACAGCTCATTTCCAGATGAGGATATATTATGTTCCCCAATCCTTCAAGTCAGATCCCTTTCTCTCTTTTAATTACATGTATTTATTTTTTTTGTTGTTGTATTTGCAAGCATCATGGCACACACATGGAGGTCAGAGGACAGCTTTTCAGGAATCACTTCTCAGTACATGGACCCTGGGGATAAAATTCAGAAAGTTAGACTTGCAGCACCTTAACCATTGAGCCGTCTCACTTAACCAGTCTCACTAACCAGGTTAGTCTGATCCTTTGTCACTGCTATGACTTCCCTGTGTAAGGCTGCAGTTGTTTGAACATGAGCTTGCAGTACGTCTTGATTTACAGCATCTCATGTGAAGGCACAGGGCAGTGCTGCAGTCATAGCCCTGAGAAGCAGGGGTTATTTTAGGTGCAGTAGGTGGAGTGGTTGGCCTCCTGTTTTCTTCATATCCAATTCACTGGGGGCTGAGGGAGCTGCACTGTTACCCTGCATCCCCAAATTGGGTGCCCTGAGATGCCTCCAGGTCCTGCTGTTGGGTGTGGTGTCCAGCCTAGAAGGCAGCCCTTGTCTTTCTTAAGGTCTCCGTCCTCCTCCTGCAGGTCCACCTGGCAGGGCTCACTCCCCACTCTGAGCAGTACCTGGCACATGTGGATCTTTCCAGAGGTCAGTGTGTGCAGAGTCAGCCCTCCCAGCTGGTCAGAACCATCTGAGAGGTTTAGAGTAAGAAATGGGAGCTTCTAAGTAGATGGAGCACCTCCAGCTCTGGCCAGGGACAGAGACGTTCCGTTGTGTTGTTTGATCTTTGACAGAACCCTAGGTGTCTAGAAGGAGCAGCCAGTGGGAAACTGGATTTTTTTTTCTTCAACTAGATTGTAAGTTTGCTGAAGGAAGAGCATGATATCATGATTCAGTGCCTACCTCGGGCCTTGACTCTCAATCAGGCTAAACGCTACTGATCATTTGCTACTCGCACCATTCTCACTAATCCAGTCAAACACTCCTGGAAAGGAAGAGCTGAACACAAACACGACATTGTCCCCTGAAGAAGCTCACCCCAGGACAGTTGATCCCTGGAAATTATTACATACTCTGTATATTAGGGCACCTCTACAAACGTACATAATCTGATTTAAACTTTCACTCTCTGCTGGGAGAGCTCATTCAAGTACAGTCAGCTTCCAGGACATCACTGTGTTCACAGGAGAGTATCCAAAGCATTTCACAAGAGCCAGTACGACATAACTAACCATCAGCAGCAGAGCAGTTGTTAGTGTCTCAGTCCTACCTGGGATTGAGAACAACAGCCTGTAGCGCTAGGCAGGCAGGTACTCTACACCACTGTCATTTGACCACTGGAGAGTTCACCTCCATCCATTAATTCCAAATCAAAAGACCATTAGCAAGCCGGGGCCTAGAAGAGGCCTCCTGGCTGGCACCCTCTTCTCTGATGAAATAGCAGGAGAGCCTGAGGTCCCCATCAGTCAGCACACCAGATGCCTACCGCCCGTGTGCCAATGCTTAGGGTAGAGTGGTCAGGTTGCAGAAGCCCAGAAATGGTTAGCTGTTGAAGGTACAAGATCTGGAAGCCAGTCCCCAGGACTTGGGAATTACTGTTGAAGGTAGCAAACTTGTTTTCCCTGTGAGAAAACACTGATAAATAGATGCAGCTCTTATCAATTATTAATGCGTCTAACCAGGAATGTCAGGGGCTGGGGGAAAAATATGAGAAGCCTCCTGTTTACAGTTGTAGCCAGCTGGATTTGTTTAATGGGTTGTTTGCTTTTTAATTTGTAGCAGTTTTGAGTGAGACCTTTGGGGACTGGGAGTCGTACTGCTTCAGATACAGTTATGGGGGGGGGTGCTAAACCTGTCTGCAGATAATTTGAGGTTCACATGGCCATTTAGAGACTACAGAAAGGCAGCGCAGACATTTGGGTCTTCCGTCCTCTATTTAATTTTCAAGATTGGAATTAAACATCAGGCCCTGGTCTACGGAGAGACATTTGCTGGAGTGTGGACTAGTTTCTTCCTGTACCCTGCTTCCCACTCCTCTGCTCGCTTCGTGTAAACGGTCACTGATTCTGAAGTTGCAGAATAGGAACCCTTCATTTATTCGAGCAAAGGTTCCCCTGGCACAAATAAAAATGGAATTTTCAAATGTAACCCGATTAACTCTTAATTGTACACCAATAGCCTGTGTTTGTCCTGTCTCCCTTGGAAGGCTTCAGTGCGACCTGCATCTCTGTCTAAAGTTGCGGGGGAGGGGGGATTCAATTAATAGCAGAACTTCCTAATTGTGGGATCAGTGTGGAGTTGACAAAAATTTGTATAAATAGGGTACATTTTTCCACTTAAGAGGGCTGTGCTGAGACATTTTTTAATTGGATTTTCATGGTGATTGACAGCATTTGATTATGACAGTAACTTTATTTGGCTGGGATGCTTTAGCCTCTTGTTCAGATTTCCCATCAAAGCTCCTTTTCATCGTCTCAATCCCCGGCGGAGCAGCAGTCATTGTGGAGGAGCCTTTTAGCACCTTTGTGTGGCGCTCCCTGGTGATGATTGGGCCCAGCTGGTAGTAGATAGGAAAATGGGCCTTTCACAAAGAGGCTGCGGCTCCCACCTCTGCGGCTTCAATAATTTTAAGAGCCCCCCAAACCTGTTGAGGATTAGAAGTAGCTTTAGATGTGAAATGAGTGTTAAGTATTAGTAATCGGGAGATTAGGGCCCCAGGGACCATGAGAGATAAACAGCTGCAATTAGGGCAAATCTGCCGATGTAAACAAAATTTACCAAAAGCAGATGCCCTCGCTATTTTGGGGATTGATTTGAGGGCACCGAGGAATCGATTTTTGTCTTGTTTACACTTGCAGACCCCTGTGATATACTGGAAGGCTAAATATTTCATACCGCCTGATTTTAGTTAATTTTTTTTCCAGCGCCTCACAGTAGGCGCCTCTCTTCTCACAGTGACCAGGCCTGAGTTTATTCAGCATTCACAGGGAGCAGCTAATTGTCTATGAAGGGCCCCCGTGTTTAAATGGGCTTGACAGGAATTTAAATTTTGTTTCAATCAACCCCTGTGCTCACAGCCTGCTCCAGTTTCTAATTTTTAAATTAAACATGATTTTTTTTTAAGCCACAGCCTTGCCTCTGGAATGATCTCCCTCCAGCTTTCAGAAGATAGACAGGCAACCCCAGAAGCTGGCAGATGCTGGAAAGGTCTTTCTCCAGAGCCTAGGCTGGGCTCCTGAAAAGTGGGTTAAGCACTTGAGGCAGGCATGGTGGGCTGTCATGGCCAGCAAGATTATAGCCTCCTGTGTGTGCCCAGGTACGGGCTGTTTCATGAGCTTTCTCTGCTGTGGAGAGGCAGAATGAGAATTTCAGTGAGCATTCGCCAAGCTTTCCAGCCTCGCCCCAGCTCAGCACACAGTGCCCCACCCAGCCTAGGGGCCGGGGGCATCATGTGGCCCCTGGGTCCTGACTCAGGTCAGCTTGCGGCCCAGCAGGAGAGTGAGGATTAATCAGCCAGGAGCTGATGGGGTACCCAGCCCTTCTGTCTCTCCTTCCCTTGCCCCAGCCACCGCTTCTGGCCGTCTCTGGGTGCCTGGAGCACTGTCCTGTGCTATGCCACAGCCCACTCCCCAGCCACATGGGCAACTCTTTCTTACTGAGCCACCAGGATTCAGCTTGTGCTGCCTTGCAGGCCCGCTGCAGTTAAGAAGGGAGCTTTCTCTAGCATGTTACCCTTCACACCACTGTAACTGGTCACAAACCAGATCATGGTTCCTAGAGGACAGATCAAGTCCTATTTATCACCCTCTTTGTATCTTTAGCATCCAGCCTAGACTGAGACCAACAGTCAGCAAATGTCTACCGACTTGAAATAATAGGAATTTATTTGATGGGTAAAATGAGTTCTGAGAGAAGAAAGGGTTTCCGTTGGCATCTGGGGAGACTTTGTAAACGGAGTGGTCAGTGGGCCAGGCCTCACAGGACAGGGTGGGGGTCTCTATGTGCATTTATCACTATTTATGCACAAATGTGAAACACAGCTTGGATCATAAGAGAGAGTACCATACCCTGATAACCACACTGGGCCAACTTGTTTCCTTAGTCTGTTTTCTCAGAACCAACCTGACAGACATAAGAGAAATGGTTGCACAGAACTTGTGACTGATGCATTCAGAAGAATTCTTATTTATATGTGTGTGATGAATTAAAAAAATATGTATGTATTTTTTGGCATAGGATTTCAGTTATAGCTTTTTAAGAGGCTGAGATGAAAGGCTGTCTTGAGCCTACGGGTTTGAGATAGCAGCTGGGACACATAGATCCTGGTTTATAAAACAAAATCTGAAAGAGAATTTATTCCAAGCCAATGATATCTGTTTAAGAACAAGAGCTAGCATTCTCCCATCTCATTTTACCTTCAGGTGGGCACCGTGGCTCTCTCTTAGTCCCACTGTGATATTGCATAAAACAGGCTCAGAGAGGTTCACCATTTACGTGGAGTCCGGGACTGAGCAGAGCCTGACATCAGAGCTGTGCCTCCTGCCCCTGTGTAGGAGGCAGCAGGTTGCTACTGCAGCCAAGTGACTGTTCCAGAGCAGTGAAGTATAAATATTCCACAAAGAAATGAAGAAGACTGAGTAGAGTGCCGTGCAGCCTTGGCGTGCTTTGCCTCTCTCACTGCCACAGCCCTGTCCCCTTTCATCTGCAGGGCCCTGAGTAAGAGCAGAAGGCTGCGCATGCGAAGTGCAGACAGCACAGCAGGGAGGGAGGCAGGAACACCAACCACCTGCTTACACCAGGTCTGATAAGTAAGTGCTCATCTAAAGGGAAGCCACGAACACTTTAAGGTTTTATTGGACACTTTAAGGTTTTATTGTTCATGGGTTTTGGCAACCTATGTCAAAAACTGAGGGTGGAGTTTGGCCTGCTAGTTCTCTGGTCACAACTTTCCCATGCTGTGGGTCCCAGGCACCAATTATAGAAATAATTAGCTTCCAGGCACCTAGTTCCCCTTGGGGAAGCTCCCATGACCCAGCCAACTTTACTGAGCACATACTATGTATATTCACAGATTAATGTGTCCAGAATTTGTGTGGTGGACAGCACCATGTCTGCGTTGCTTCTTAAACCCAGCCGCCAAGCAAAGGAATCAAGCCCGAGAGCTTGAAGCAGGTGACGCTTCCCTGTGGAGGAAGCTTCGTGTTAGCTTTCAGTGGGACATAGCTCTTGGCCTTGTGTCCTGAAGTGTGGGACCAGCGGCTGCAAGCCAGCCACTTGGGTTGCACAGCTGTGTGAGAGGTCAGAAGGCAGAGCACTGCGTTCAGACACTGCATCCTCTGCAGCCATTCCAGTAAAGGCACTGAAGAGCTCTTAGCAGTCTCCATTGGATAATTGATCACAACAACAAAAACCCTCTGGAGGGCTGGGCAAGGTGGTGCACACCTGTAATCCCAGCATTTAGACTAGATACAGTAAGGATCTGGAATTCAGGGTCACCATCAACAACACAGAGAGGTCCAGACCAGCTTGGGATACATGAGACCCTGTTGATGCCAACTGTGGCAAGAGCTTTGAGAGGCTTGTGAGCCAGAGAGTGGGGCCACTCAGAATAGAGAGAAGAGAGTGCCCGCCCTCATGGTCATGAGACTAGCACCCCAATGAGCCAGAGTTTGGACATCCAAAGCAGGGTTCCCAGTACAGGCACCACCTCTAGGAAAGTAGGGGAGCCCCACCTGTTTAGTTAGCTCATGCCTTTACCTGTAAAATGGAGAGGCGGGGCTGCCAATGTCACTCGGTTGGTAGAGCATCTGTCTAGCAAGCACAAGGCCCTAGGTTTGATTGGCAGCACAGCACAAGCCCGAGGTAGTGGTCCAGCCTATAATCCCAGCAGTCAGTCAATGGAGGCAAGAGGATCAAGGAGGGCAGAGTTAACCAAGGCTATGTAGCAAGCTCACAGCTAGCCTGAGTTACATGAGAGCCTGGGGCTTCACACCTCAGGGATCCGTCTTCCTGTGCCCTGCCTTGCCAGCATTGGGGTCACAAGCACGTACCACATATCCAGTTCCCTTCTGGGAAATTCAGTGCATGTCCTCACACTTGTGAGGGAAACACTTTGCCAACTGAGCAATTTCTCTGGCCAAAGTGTCATTTTTAGATGAGAGAAAAAAAAAAAAAAAAAGCCGGGCATGGTGGCACATGCCTTTAATCTCAGCACTTGGGAGGCAGAGGCAGGCGGATTTCTGAGTTGCTATACAGAGAAACCCTGTCTCGAAAAAACAAAAACAAAACAAAACAAATTTTTACTTGCTTAGCAAAAGCCTGGCATTAAGTAAGTGCTCAGTAAGCAGGAGCTACCTACCATGATTACCTAGCACCGCTGTTAGAGAAGTGAGAGGAGACATTCCACAAAGAGAAAAGACACAGGCTCATGAGTGCCCCACCTCGGCCAAAATAAAGATGATCTTGCAAACGTAGTGGGCAATATGAGCTGGGCTGCACTGAGCCGACCTGGGAGAACCCTTCCAGAGTGGAGCCGTGAAGTAGGATGCCCGTTGGTTGTTCAGCAGAGGAGTGGCTGGACAGACAGTAGGTGGCCAGCAAAAGGGACGTCGGGCTGAGCTCTGCTGGCTGGAGTGGAGGATCATCAAGCAGAAACTGTCCTAACCATCTACCTCTTTCCAAAACCCCTGAGAGGTCTCTAACCACGAGCCAGGACCGGAGCTGGAAGCCTGTAGCCTCCTGGCTGTTCGCCATTTGTCTCCCATTCTTCCCAGTGTCCTTCCCTTCTGTCAGGGAACATCATTACTATGCTAATCTTGCTGGCCATCATTTTAACACTGACCTCTGCTAACCTGCCTTTGCAATTGCTGGGACTGTATTTGACTTCTCTAAAAGTAACCTTAAATTGTAGTCTTGTAAGAATTCCAAAGCTGTACCCTTCACTCCCTCATCTAATGAGGTTATGACCAAATGCTCATTATAATTGCTTTAGACTCCTTTTAATTTTCAAGCTTATTAATCATAAGAAGAGTTATTTAAAATTGCATAAATTAATCTTAGATTAAAAGCCCATCAAAGCCTGGAAACAATTAAGAATAAGTAGGATTTCCCTGGGGCAGCAAGTTTTATTTTAATATTGTAGTCAGGTGGATATCAGAACCTTGAAGTATGGTAGTGATTAATGTATGCAAAATTTAAATGAGATTTTTTTAAATGGCAAGTCTAAATCACTTATTGACCTAACTGTAGGCTTTAGCCGCACTGTCTGTCATATGTTGCAACTGTTTACTAATCAACATTTTAATTACCGAGTGTGCTGGCAGACCCTAGGACAAACAAAACCCAGCATCTCAGATTGTTGCCGCCAAGTCTCTTGCCCAAGATATCAGGAAGATGAAAAGATGGAGGGATGAGGAGATCACTTAAGTCTGCAGCATAGCAGGGGCTCCAGCCACACTGTCCCTCCTAACGTTGTACTGGGCACCCTAAACACTCTATACGGTGTGTAGTCCTGGGTTCCCAGGTCCTCTCCTTGTTCATGTTAAGGAGGTAGGTGTTTCCAGAAAGAAATCTGACTGCACTTCAGGCAAAGTCAGAGAGCCTGACCTTGCCCAGTTTCCATGTTCTCATCCTCTGTCACTTGCCTGGTGATCCAGGAAGTGCTGAGGAAGCCTCGTGAGTCAGGAAGAACTCCTCTATGCTATATATGTTGGGGCTCTGTGGAAGGACAGTCAATAGGAGGGTCACCCAGAAGGAGCTGTGTAAAGAATCCTTGTGACCAGCTCACTGTTGATGTCTTGTGAAAGCTTTGTCATGGTCATGCAGAGAGAGAAAGCTCTAGGTTCCCAGGTGTGATTTCCAAAGCTGTCTGGTAAGATGTGCCTAACCACTCACCTAGTACACCAAGAAGCCAGTCTCCTCCTCCTCGGGCTTCATGGACACTCAGCATTCCATAAGGTGGATATGCTATGTTTATTTAACCAGAACTCTGTCTCAGAACATGTTAGCTATTTCTGTATTTTTTGCTATTAAGACCATGACTGGCAAGGTAACTCAGTGGGTACAAGTGACTGTTGTCAGGCCAGACAACCTGAGTTCAGTTCCTGGTACCCACATGATATAAAAAGAGAACCAGCTCCAGCAGGTTGTCGTCTGAGCTCAACACCCATGCCATGGCACATACACATATTCATACATACATGCTTGCATGCATACATACATACATACATACATTTAATTTTGTAAGACAATGACTTTATGTACATTTTTAAGCCTGGATGTGTGAAGCCAGTTTTCCTATCTCATAAATTATCAGCCTTTAATCTTTGCCATCTGATCAGTGGTAAATATGTCTGTTGTTTGATTGGCATTTCTTTTATTAAGTATGAGAATAAATGAGTTGTCTTTTTTTTTTTTTTTGAGTGTTCGTTGGCCAGATTTTTGTTGTTGTTTATTTGTTTTTTACATCATTTGCCATTTCTTTACTTGGCTCTGTTACTTTCTCTCACACTTACTGAATTCCTTGGCATCCCAGACCGAGAAATGAGAAACGGATACACAACCTCGAAGGCACCTTCCCACCCCTGTAAGTCTGTGTCCCTTTTAGGCAGTTCTCACACTATCAGAGGGGCCCTCTGCCATACACCTTGCACTGAGGCTGCGTAGCCACTAACTGAGGTACACAGCGACACAGTCCTTTGCCTCTTTGTTCAGTGTCTAACTTCCTTTTGTCAAAAAGCAGCCTTTGAAATTGCAAGGCAGAGCAGGGGCTGAACTTGCTTTAAAGCTGCCTGTAGACATCAGGAATATTTATTTTCTCTATTTGTTTTAAGCCTGGGAAGACTGTGTGGTTTTTCTCAACACTGTCCTGATGGGGCCCTGACCAGCAAGCGTGCAATGCCCCTAGCCCTAATGTGCCATTAATGATAGGTTAATGTACAGTATAATGTTTTTGGGACTATGGGTTCATTACACTTCTGAGTGTGAGGTCTTTCCACAGAGCGCCCAAGGTCCCATTGCATTATATCATGCAATAAAAATACCCTTTTCATATCACACACTAATAAACTGTATTTGAAATGCTGTCTGAGGGCACTGCCGTCTTGTCTGTAAGCTGTCGGTGAGTGCAACAGTTGGATTCCCTGTTTCTATCTTGCACTTTTCTTACATGGGCCACTGAGCCCAGGAGAAGTCAGCTGGCCTTCTTTTACATGGAGAACAAGTTGGTTCTTCAGGGTTGAGGCTCCAGGGCAGGGCTGCAGTCCAAGTGGAGATGGGCTTCATACCTGGAGAGCAGAGCCAGGTCAGCAAGTCAGGCAAAAACTGGATCATTTGACTGCCATCAGAAATTATTTCCAAGCTTGTGCTTTTTAGAGATTTACCTCTCTCGTGCACACACACAGGAGACAGCCTTACTGTCCCACCATTGACACAGTCTCTAGGGGACTTCTTTCTGCAGGCTGTGGGATGTGGTGAGATTTGATCCTGAAGCGCCGCCATCGTCAAAGTGCAGGAGCTCTGCCTGTAAAAGAAATTAGCTTTTATTTATTCTGTTTGTCTTTGTCTGTTTTAGCTATGTAACTCAGGAGCTCCTTATGCATCCCAGGCTGGCCTCAAACTCAGTCTTCCCTACCTTTGCTGAAGTCACAGGCATGCACCATCACTACTTTCTGATGAGGACCTGGGAGATCACATGGACCCTTGACCTGCTTTAAGTCACGTGCTACTGCTGCATTCGCTGTGTTAGAACAAAAAGCCCAAGTCTGGAGTCTCTCTACTACAAATCCCACTCCCACCTTGGCCAAATCACTTAACACACCTGAGTCTAGGTTTCTCACAAATGGAACAGAATAACAGCGTGCTCTCAGAGACTTCCTGGGTAGCTGTGAGAATGAGCACCTGTCCAGATGCCACTGACCACAAACAGGCTCTACAGAGCATGTGCAGGCCATGTCATCACTGAATAGCTACCTCGAGAGCAAAGGCAATGAAGGCAGAGAGGGCTGCTGATCTGGGACTTCAGGATGGCCCGAGTAAGAGCACTTTACTCTGAGCCTGACGACCTGAGTTCAGTCTCTGGGACATACATGGAAGACAGAGAAAGCTGACTCTTGAAAGTTGACCTCTGATGTTCACATACATGATGTAGCATGGGTAGAGTACTTAAACTCACAAGAATGAATGAATGAATGGATGGATGGATGGATGGATGGATGGATGGATGGATGGATGAATGACGAATAAAAATTGTTGTGACAAAGCCTTTGATCTTGCCTCTGGCCACAGGGAGCATGCTGTGGCTGCAGTGTAGACAGCGGTGTGGAGTGCCCACCTCTTCTAGACAGCAGCGCAGCAAGCAGAGGGGCTGCGAGGTAGGGTAGTGCTCACCTGTTAGGGCAGAGGAGGTGGGGACCTGTGGGGACATCTGTGTAAAGGACTAAGATAGGAATATTTATTTTCTCTATTTGTTTATAGAAAGCAGGTTAAGACAGAGGAACCGTTGCTGGGGAGCAAGATGATGATGTAATTCAGAGGGGACAGAGACTCCCCACCCCTCCCACAAAGCCTCCTACACCTGGCTAGCAAAGTCCCCTTGACTGTTGGAGAGGAGAATATCTAGATTTCAAAGATAATTTGACTTTCTTTTAGGGGGAACAAACCTTTTGTTTTTAGATGCAGGGTCTTTCAAACCTTTACTTAGGTAAACCTCTTAGGGGTTAAATCTGTCTTTGGGGCTACCAGGACTTGAAAAATGTTACCCTGTATCAAGAAAACCAGAAGTGACAAGTTCATTTAAAAAGCCTGGTTTGTCATTGTTTATCTAATTTTCAGAGTTGACACAGAAAATTAAACCAGCTGACACTCACTCTCCGGAGCCGCTCTGGCTCATTTCCCCAGCCCTCTCCACCTGACCTTGCCACCACAAAATGCTCTGAAGCCAAAATATAAAACTTCCCACTGAGTTTCTGAGCTCTTCTGCAGTTGTTCCAAGATTATGTCATTGGGTGTCATCTCTAATGTTATTAAAAAGCAAGATGAGGTTATAAATCTACTCTGAGAAATGTTTCTTTCTTTTTCCCTCCACCTTGAGCATAAATCTTAGGAGTGACCAAACTTGTCAGAGGAAGGAAGCCAAGAACAACTTGTGCCTAAGTGCCCATAGGCCTTTACTGAAATTATAGGGTGGCCTGTGATATCACACATTTCTTTCTAGAGAAGGTTCCAGAGGGGCCATGGAGGAAGTGATGTCTTTTGCAGTGCTTAAGATTGGTGTTCTAACACTCAGGTGGCAGGGTGTCTTTACTTCGGTGTCACTGGTGGATGAGGTGTTCTTCCCTCTGGAAGGCACCCAGCTAAGTAAAGTACATCCTGTATAAACTCAAGGCTGGAAAAAAGGAAAGAGATGGAATCAAGAAGGAGGGAGGGAGGGAAGGAAGAAAGGAAAGAAGGAAGAAAAACAGAAAAGAAGGAAAAAACTTCATGTCATATTTTAGACGTATCATACACCCCTTTCCTTTTAAATAGTGTACAGAGCTGGGCTTCCAGGCTTGTCTGTCTTTTTCCTCTTTAACCCCTCGGCTAGATCCGTGTCAGTGAGCCTTGTTGGTCTCTCCTCTGGTACACCGTGGAGGGCCATGCAGCCGTGCGTGGTCGACCCCCAGCCAGTGACTCGGTTCCACTCTCATTATGTAGTTTTGCCAGTGGGTGCTGCTTCTTAGTTCTGGTCCCAGTCTCCCCCCGAACTGCCTTTCCTTCATCCTTTTGTATTTTACCGTGTGTGTGTGTGTGTGTGTGTGTGTGTGTGTGTGTGTGTGTGTGAGAGAGAGAGAGAGAGAGAGAGAGAGAGAGAGAGAGGGCTCTTGAGATTGAAGACAGAGACGCTGCACTTATTAAAATTAAGCCTTCAGGGTCTACACATGCGGCATAGTAGAGAAAGTTCTGTGATGGGAGCTTGAAGACCTGAGTTCAGATCCCAGCACCCACATAGAAGGTGGGAATCATGGCCTGTGCATTAGCAATCCCAGCAGTGGGGAAACAAAGACAATGGATCCTTGGGCTCACTGGCAGCCTTCTGGCCTTTGAGAGACCCTGGCCCAAAAATAAGAAGAAAAGCAATAGACGGCAGCGCTCTCTCGCTCTTTCTCTCTCTCTCTCTCTCTTTCTCTCTCTCTCTCTTTCTCTCTCTCTTTCTCTCTCTCTCTCTCTCTCTCTCTCTCTCTCTCTCACACACACACACACACACACACACGCATGCATGCATTCCAAAAATAAAAGTAAGTTTTCAAGCCAAGATCATTGGGCTAATAAGTAAAACCTTGAGGGACAGTCCAAAGTCGCATGTTCACATTTTAGTTTAACTTTCAGACCCATAGTCTAAGATAGGAGTGTGACATTATAGTGCTCATAGACTGCAAAACACCTATAGATCTGGAAGCCAGCAGTCCCACTAAATAGAAAATAAACAATAAATAATATTTTATATAAATTGTGAAAAACAATATGATCCTTTGCTCTTAAGTTATAAATGAGGATGGATGTCAGATTGCTGTCAAGATGTCATTTTCTGAGAGCACCAAATAATTACTAGCTACGAGGGTTAGGGGTGTAGCTCAGTGGGCAGAAGTGCCCATACGCGTGGGCCCTGAGTTCCATCCCCAGCACAGTAAAGCTCCCTGAGCACACAGTGGTTTATGCCTGTCAGCCCGTCAGGGGAACCAGAGACAGGAGGAGCTCAAGGTCAGGCTTATCTTTGGCTATGTAGTAAGTACAGACGAGCTGGGCTAAGTGAGGCCCTGTCTAAAATGAGAGGGAGAATGAGTGCACCACAAAGAAAGTTCC
The DNA here is from genome assembly GCA_902729485.2 of Mus minutoides. Taxonomy (NCBI): domain Eukaryota; kingdom Metazoa; phylum Chordata; class Mammalia; order Rodentia; family Muridae; genus Mus; species Mus minutoides. Next base: position 668,565 of record LR753378.1, read on the forward strand.
AGGGCTCTGAAACCCTGGCTCAGCTCCAGCCAGTGCACCCTCCACACCTTCACAGGGACCTTGGCCGAATCCAAGTCTCCTGGAAAAGCAAAACATAACGCTTATAACCAAGTCACCCATCTGCCTTCCTCAACAGTAAGGCAGGCACACTGAAGGTGACTTGTAACCAAGCAAAGTGTGACCCCCCCCCCATCATTCATCCTGAACATGACCAGCCACACCACCTCAGAACACATTGGCCACCCACTCACAGCCACACAAAGCCCATTCCAGGCTTCTGTCTATTTAATTTCCTTCAGTGTTACCTTGCAGAGCACAGCAAATCAATAACAGAATAGCTAAGGATTACAAATCCCTACGTTGTGGTTTAGAAAGTACTGCTAGGGCTAACAGTGGGTTCTGTTGATGGTTTTTATTTGCTACTGAGCCATAAAATGATCTTAACTTTCAACTAGTTTGCTGCTGCTGCTGCTGCTGCTGCTGCTGCTGCTGCTGCTGCTCTTCCTCCTCCTCTTTCTCCTCCTCCTCCTCTTTTGTGGACAGACTTTCTGTGGGAAGGGGAGTACAAGTATACAGTTTTGAATGGAAAATATAACTGATCATTTTCTTTCTTATGACAGGATATTATTATGTAACCTTGGATAGCCTGGAACTTACCATGTAGACCAGGTTGGCCTCAAACTCATAGATTCAACCGTCTCTGCCTCTCTAGTACTGTGATTAAAGGCATGCACCACCACACCCAGAAACTGATTGTATTTAATCCTTTGAATTATATGCAAGGTCTGATGACTTGGGCCTTTCTTGCTCTTTTTTTTAAAGGTTTAGCTTTGTTATTGTTAGTTATGTTTGTTGTGGGTATGGTGGCCTATACACCTGAGTGCAGGGCCCACAAGAGCCAGGGGAATTGACTGTCCCTGGAGCTGGAGGACCAGGTAGCTGTGAGGCACCTGGGAACCCATGGCATTCTCTAACCACTGGGCTGGCTCCTCAGCCTCTGCTGCTCCCGTTGTAATAGTCTGAAGGAGCCACACACACACACACACACAGCCCAGTGCGAGGCCCCAAAAGCCCTGTGGGACCATAGTGACAGACAGTAAAAGGACAACCAAATGTTGTCTGCTTTTGTTTCATCTTTGTGACCTGTTTACAGTTTGCTGCTTCTGCTAAACTAGAAAGGCTGTCAGCAAGGTGGGATCTAAGCAGATAGCAGCCCTGATTAATGGGACGACACTTCTAGAAATAAGACAAGACTATGGCTTTGCAAAGTTCAGAGTGTGGTTGTAGGGCTGGGAACCCATGTGTGACCAGCTCTGGGAAATGTGTTCATCAGTATTACATCTCAGAATGGGTATAAGTAAGGCGTGTGGGGACCTTGTCCATCACCTGCACCCTCAGCTCACACACCCACACTTGCCTCTCCGTCATATGCATGAAATATCTCTCTCCATGTGTCTCTCTCTGTCTCCGTCTCTCTCTGTCTCTCTCTCCCTCCTTCCCTCCCTCCCCTCTCATCTTCACTTTCTCCCACTTTCATGCATGACAGTAGACAAAGGGGTACTGAGACAGGGATCTGCTATATAGCCCAGGCTGACGGCTCTCACCTTCCCACCCCTGCCTCTCCTGTGTCCTTCGCTCCCATGCGCTGCACCCCAGCCATAGGTCTCTTGTACATGGTGTGCTGGCTCTGTGCGTCTGATTCCTCATTCAGCCCTGACATTCGTGTCCCTGTCCTTGCTGGTGTTGTAGAAGGCCGGTGTTTCTCACGGTGCCCATCTTTCTGTCTTCTCCTCTCATTCCTTCAGTCTTGCTGCCATCACTGTCCAGTCTCCCACCATTTACCCGTGTTGAGTGCACGCTGAACATCTTGCAGTTGGGGTAGGCCTTTCTTGGCTTGGCTTGGCTTGGCTTGGCTTGGCTTGGCTTGGCTTGGCTTGGTTTGACTTGGTTTGGTTTGGCTTGGTTTAGTTTGGTTTGATTGGGTTGGGTTGGGTTTGGCTTGGTTCGGTTTGGTGGTGCTGGAGGACCTTGCACATTCTAGGCAAATGCTCTCCCACTGATCCAGCTCACACTATTCAACTTTAAGTACATGTTCTGAAAATCAAAATACCCCAAAGTTCAGCCCAGGGTGTAATGCCAGGTGGGAAGCTCTGCCTGAACTCACATGTCAGGTCACATTTACATAACATAGGCATGACTGCTGTGCCAGCCTAATGGATGATCTGCCCATTGGTTTAGAAATTACATTCTAGGGGGCTGGAGAGATGGCTTAGTGGTTAAGAGCACTGACTGCTCTTCTGAGGTCCTGAGTTCAAATCCCAGCAACCACATGGTGGCTCACAACCATCTGTAATGAGATCTGACATCCTCTTCTGGTGTGTGTGTGTGTGTGTGTGTAGATAGCTACAGTGTACTTATATATAACAATAAATAAATCTTAAAAAAAAAAAAAAAAAGAAATTACATTCTAGCCAGGCGGTAGTGACGCACATCAAAGGCAAGTGGATCTGAGTTTGAGGCCAGCCTGGTCTACAGAGTGAGTTCCAGGACAGCCAGGGCTACACAGAGAAACCCTGTCAAGAAAGAACGAACGAAAGAAAGAAAGAAAGAAAGAAAGAAAGAAAGAAAGAAAGAAAGAAAGAAAGGAAGGAAGGTTCTAATTCTAATATCCTAACTGTGCAGCACAATACTCCGAGTTTGTCTCTTCCTTGAATTGTATTCATTTGTGGGTGTGGGTGTGTGTCCATGTTCCAGTGTGTGGAGGCCAGAGAACAACCACAGGTGTCGCCCTCAGCAGAGAGCCTGAAGTTCTAGGGACCCACCAGCTTGTCTCTGCCCCCCCACATAATGCCAGGCACTTTTATATTGTTTATGGGGCCACACTTCATGCTTATGATTTGTGAGGCAAGAAGTGTTACTAATGAGATAGCTTTGGCCTTCTCAACCTGAATTTTAGGTGGGTAACTTCAGCTGTGTTTCAAAAAGACGTGGAGTGATGGAAGGAGGGAGGAAAGGAGAGAGGAGAGAGAGAGGGGTGGGCAGAAGAACATTTCTCATAGAAAAGAAGGCAGAGGTAGGTGTCAGTGTGGGGGTGGGGCTAGAAAGCAGGTGGTTATGGGTAGGTGCATGTATGATGCTGCTTCTTTATTAAGACCTGTATTTTCCAGGCAAACACTCTACAAATGAGTTATACCTTTTTTTTTTTTCATTTTGAGGCAGAACCTCACTAAATTAACCAGTGTGTTAACCAGAGTGAGGCCATATACTCACTCTGAACCCAGACATGCTTTGAATTTGGGATCTCCCTGCCTCATTCTCCCAAAAAGCTGGGATTGTAAGCCTGTCCTAACATAGGCAGCTCACAACCACCTCTAACTCCACCTCCACGGGGGTCAGATGCCCTCTCCTGGCCTCCACAGGCACTGCACACATGATGTATACATACCCACACAGACACACATATGAAATTGAAATCAAATTCACTTTAAAATGTTTAAAGGAATAGCAGAAAAGTTTTATTGTAAGACCTAGCTAGCCACTGACAGTATGCACCAGGTGTTTACATAAAGTGCTTGTGGTGAGCATAGAGTACAGATGTGCTCCACAGAGCTTTATAGCCATGCTCTCAGACAGTCCCTGCCCCACATGTCAGCTGGCCGGCCCTGTGCTTAGGCTCATGGTATGCTACCAGGATTTTATATTCACGTCCAATCAGAGTAGGAGACCATAGCCCTGTGTGTTTTCAGATCGCCAGTGCCCCACACAGCCACACGCGTCTGAAGTCAGTAGTAGGTGCAACAGATGGAACAGGTTCACCAGCTTTGCCCCCGAGACCTGCAAAAAACATCCTAACACGGGATCTGCATGGTGGTTGTCTTAGTCAGGGTTTCTATTCCTGCACAAACATCATGACCAAGAAGCACTTGGGGAGAAAAGGGTTTATTCAGCTTACACTTCCATACTGCTGTTCATTATCAAAGGAAGTCAGGACTGGAACTCAAGCAGGTCAGGAAGCAGGAGCTGATGCAAAGGCCATGGAGGGATGTTCTTTACTGGCTTGCTTCCCCTGGCTTGCTCAGCCTGCTCTCTTACAGAACCCAAGACTGCCAGCCTGGAGATGGTCCCACCCACAAGGGGCCTTTCCCCCTTGATCACTAATTGAGAAAATGCCTTATAGCTGGATCTCATGGAGGCATTTCCCCAACTGAAGCTCCTTTCTCTGTGATAACTCCAGCTGTGTCAAGTTGACACAAAACTAGCCAGTACAGTGGTCCTGTGGATTGAACACAGCTGAGCACACGGTATAGGGTTTTTAACATACAGATTAAAGTATCCTTAACAGAACTGTGATGAAACGCCTCACTCCCTGTGGTACCAGTGTGGGATCCTAACAGCCCTGACTCAGACTGAGAGGGGAGGTGGGATCCTTCAGGAAGATGCCTGTAACCCCCCCCCCAACAAACCTCACAGGCCCTCTCCAGACACTCCAACCACCTTTACAGGCGCCTGTCTGGGCACTGCGTGGCCCCATCCAGCAGGCTTTCAAAGCTTGTTGTAATCTGCTAATTTGGGTTATGAATAAGAGGCCTAGGCCAGCCTTGCCTGTGTACACAGGAGCTAAGCTGCCCTCGCCCACCTAGTGTCGCTGGTGGGGAAGGGCTGGGTGAGGCCTGGATCCACCCCAGCCTGAGCACAGGCTTCAGGGGGATGTAGCCAGCCAGGTGTGCTGGGGTACTTTATGACAAGGGCACCTGTAGCAGAGTGTGCCACAGGAAAGGTACCAGAAGGAGCCCTGGAAAGGGCAGGACAGACAAGCTCCACTGAGGGAGTGCTGGGGTCTGCTGCTGCTGCTGCTGCTGCTGCTGCTGCTGCTGCTGCTGCTGCTGCTGCTGCTGCTGCTAGCCAGCCACTTTCTGATGGTTCTTCTGCCCTGGCCTCCAGCTCTGGGCCGTCACTCTGAGATCCAGAGAGGCTAACCTCAACAGGCAGATGGCATCTGTCCTCCATGCTTTGAGTCCAGCCTTTCCTGCAGGCAGGTGCCATGCCTTCCACCCAAATCCCAGATCAAAGAGAAGGTTGTATAATCCCAGGGTTGGGCACTGGAGACAGTGGAAAGAAAGGTTCAGCTCTGTGGCCTTAATCTTGTGTGTCTTGTGTCCTCATCTGTAAGATGGGAATGATGTTCGTACACAGTGCCATTGTGTGCCTGGCACACAACTCTCAGTGAGGAGGATGTGAGTGGGCTTTTACCCACACTGAGTCTGCCTATGCATGTACAATACTCTCTAAGCAAATAGGACAAAACTGGCTGTGCCCACCTCAAGGAGCAGCAGCAGACCAGCAGGCAGCATGGAGAAAGAGTGTCCTGCTCTGAAACCACCCTTGCTCTCTCTCCTCGCCCTGGTCCAGAGTTTCTAAAGCCTTGGTATAGGAAAGTTCAAGTTGGCTGTGTATGAATACAAAACAGCCAGTGCCTGTACACAGAGGGCTTGGTGGGTAGGGATGGACATTTAGGTTGCACACATATGTGCATCTCTTTCCCATACCACAAGCACTGTGTGGAGTCCTGTTGTGAATCAGACATCGTACCAGGCCCTGCAGTCTAGGTACAAGTTCAGTTCAAATGTGTGGTTTTCCTTAGTAACTTTACACAGAAAAAAGGTGGCCACCCAAAAAGCAAATTCTTTTTTTTTTTTTTTTTTTTTTTTTGGTTTTTTGAGACAGGGTTTCTCTGTATAGCCTTGGCTGTCCTGGAACTCACTTTGTAGACCAGGCTGGCCTCAAACTCAGAAATCTGCCTGCCTCTGCCTCCCAAGTGCTGGGATCAAAGGCGTGCGCCACCACGCCTGGCTGAAAAGGCAAATTCTTAAATGACATGAAACTCAGAGCCCAGCTAATGGCAGACAGGGAGGGTATCACTGAGCCCTGGACTGGGAGAGCAGCTGCTGGGTCTCAGGCAGCACCCATCATGGTAGGCAGGCTTGGAGCCCCAGTCTTGCCACACAGCCACACCTGCGCCTTTTAAAGAAGGCTCAGCAGGAAAGCATCTCACTGCAGTAGATATGCGAGCAAGAAACAGCCATCTCCTAAAAGCTGGGACTTCAGAGACCAGGAGCAGGCTGGGGTGGGGAGGGCAGGGGAGGGCAGGGGAGGGCAGGGGAGGGAATGCAGAGGATGACATGGCTCTTCCTGACAGAGCAGTTGTCTCCAGTGCTTTCCTCCTCTTCCTCCTCCTCCTCTTCTTCCTCCTCCTCCTCCTCCTCTTCCTCCTCCTCTTCCTCCTCCTCTTCTTCCTCCTCTTCCTCCTCCTCCCTCTCTTCACCTTCCTCTTTGGAGGGTGACTGTGGCAGATGATGCTAGCTCTCTGGTTGTTGGCTTATCTTACTCACTCCGCTGACCCACTTTTGGACACAGCCCCGATCTTTTGCCTTTATCACCTTTATCCTCTGTGCCGAGTATGTGTTGTGGAAGACTGAAGCCCCTGCCAGTTCAGTTGTTGCATTTGGCCCTGTGATCTCTCACAAGAAATGAGAGTTCCCACTGCCTGGTGAGGAAGCCAGCAAGAAGCTGCCCGGCTTTTGCCAAGCTCTGCAGACAGGGCTGCTGGCAAGCTTTGTGCATGTCTCCTGCAGTTCACCCCCTTATCTGCCTCTCAGATACCTTCCGGAAAGCAGGCAGCAGAGACTGGGGACAAAACCTCTCTTTCTTGTGTGGTGATCTAAGTTATCTCATCAGTGGTACACAAGCGATGGAGTCAGCCTCAGGCACGGACGGCTCAGAAAAGGGCAGGTGCCTCCACAGAACCCAGAGGTCAGCAACCTGGTGGTCCGTCATCCACTTCCCAACTATCCCAGGGTACCAGGCAGTGCTGCCCACTGTGCAGCCGTCAGGCCTTCCTGGACTGAGGAGGGATGCCTCCACTCTCCTCCTCAGTTCCACTCTGCCTGTTCTCAGACAGATGATAACTGTGATGGAGCATATGGCCCCAAAGTCACCCAGCATTCTGTGAAAGTAACACTGTGTTACTCTGGGCTTGGGGGGAGGGGCCCATCCTCCTGAGCACAGCTTATGTCTTTGTTCTTCAGAAGGCCACAGGGTCACATCTCCCAAGTCTGGAAAAGACATGCACAGGAAGTCAAGAAGAGGGCTTTGTATCTAGACAGGCAGGCAGAGGCTGGGCGAGTACAAGCAGGAGAGCATATGGAAGCCAAAATGGAGTGCCTCTTGTTCAACTCCCACCCAGACCTGTGCCACACAGAGCCCCCCAGCAGCCTGGCTTCCATAGCCCTTTGTTGGGGTCCTGCACTCACATCTGGAACCCCCAGAGATTGCAGTGAGAAACAATAGGTACCCAGCTGACTTTAGGTATAGCCCTGGGCACACACACACACACACACACACACACCCGGGCTGGAGAGCCTGGGTAGTGTTCCTCCCTTCCCATCCCCAAGCTCTACCTGGTCCTCGCAGAGCCTGGTAAGTGCTGGAGTCAGGACACAGTAGATCCACGTCCCTCTTAGCCATGGGCTTGTGGTGAGGCTATTGTTGGCCACTGGGATGTTTAGAACACATTCCCAGGGCCTGATTATTCACCAGAACCACAGATCACAGCCAGGTATACCATACTGGGAAAGTAGCTCAAAGCCCTGTGAGCCAGCAGGGACAGAAAGTCTGAGAGAGGCTCAGAAAAACAGGAGTAGGGAACAGGAAAGAAGGCAGATGGAGAGGAAAAGAAGCAGGAGCTGAGGTGGACATCAGGGATCGTCCATCTCCCCGCCCCCTTGCTCAGTTTCTGTGACTCCCCAGAGCCTGATTTTTATGGAGGCTACAAAGTTTCTGCTGAAAGTCTTGGTGAGTGGAGCAATGCTTTCTAGTCTCCTTCCCTGCAATGCCCTGACAGCTCTGTGGCTTGTCCTTGATTGCTTCTGGCCTTCCCTGGAAGCCCCCAGACACCCTGAGATCGGGAATGGTGATCTTAGTGCTTCAGAACAGAGGGGAGGCTGCTGGATAAATATAACCTGGCCTGGCTGTGGGCTTAAGTAGGTTAGAACTGGAGATGGATCACGTGGAAACAAAACTGGCCCCTCTGAAGTCCGGCCCTCTGCCCTGAACTGCTTCAGTCCTCCGCCCTCCTCTCCACAGCTGCCTCCTCCTGGAGCCCACCCGGTGTCTGTCCTTCATTTGCAGACTGGTTCACTTACAGGGGAGCAGGAGACAAAGGAGGAAACTAACAGGGATTGACAATGCCTCTGACAAGGTGATCCTTTGCTCTCTGGGCAGCAACGGAGCCGAAACCTGGTCACCCAGGGCCAGGCCTTAGCCCAGTAGCTATGGCTTGAAACTGAGCAGAGAACCTCAGCTACCTAGGCTGGGAAATGGGGCTGAGCCTGCCTTTCTTTTAGCACAGGTTTGTTTGTGCTTGGTGGTGGTGATGGTGTGTGTTTGGGGGGGGGGGGGAGATATGTGTGGTATGTTATATGTAGTGTGGTATATGTATGTGTACCAGTGTATGTGTTTTGGGGGGAAGGGGTGTAGATCAGAGGACAACTTTCCAGAGTCATTTCTCTACTAATACCACGTGTGTCCCAGAGATCAAACACAGGTCCTCCAGCCTGTCTTCAAGCCCTGTTACCTGCTGAAACACCACAAAGACCCTAGGCTACCTTCTTACCATATAGGGTTACTGAAAAAAAGAAATCAGGTCCAGGATAAAACACATCTTGGAATACAAACTGAGCTGCCTAGCTGTTGTTTTGTCTGTCTGTCTCTCTGTCTGTCTGTCTGTCTGTCTGTCTGGTTTGCTGGGTTGGGTTTTGTTTGTTGGTTGGTTTGGTTTTTGTTTTTGTGAAACAGGGTTTCTCTTGTGTGTATCCCTGACTGCCCTGTCTGTCCTTGAACTCACAGAGATCTGTCTGCCTCTGCCTCTCAGATTAAAGGCATTCTCTCCCACCGCCTGGCGTCTGTCTGTCTGTCTGTTTGTCTTTTCATAACAAGATCTCACGTAGCTTAGGCTAGGTACGATATTGAACTTCTGGTCCTTAAACCCCTTAAGCTCTGGGTCACAGCCATACACACACCAGCATGCCTGGCTTATATGGTGCTGAGGATCAAACCCAGGGCTGTGCATAAGCTAGGCAAGTGCTCTGCCAACTGAGCTCCAGGCCCCTGGCCTGAGGACCACTGTCACACCGACTGCTTCTCCCCGCAGGGTCATCCATTCATCGTGCAGTTCAATGATGGAAACTCCACTGTGGTGTCCATGTGGGTGTGCCGAGCTCTAGAGGAGAGGCGGAGCCAGCAGGGGCCCCCATGAGACCTCAGCAGGACACTGACCACTGAGGACCAGTCATCATGACACAGCAAGCCACGACCCCTCTGTCTGCTGCACTGTCCCAGCCTCCTGCTCTGCACCTCCTGCCCTACCTAGGGAGCCCCCAAGAGGGCCAGCCTCTGCTGAGCGGGGGAGGGGGCAGGTGGAGATGGTGCAGGGGGGGGGTGATGAGGTTATAAAACTATGGAACCTCCTCTGGCCCTACTCCCTTATCTTTCCCTACTGTTCATTGTAAAGGGTCAGGCCCTATCAGCCTCACTGATGGGAATAAAAGTATTATCGCTTTGGATAGTGTTTGTCTCAGCAAGTCTGTTGTACATATCCCCACTAAGCAGGGACACCGGCAAGACGATGTCATTTCCTGTAGCTCAGTGCTAAGGCCCACGCCACAACTCAGGTGTCCTGAGAAGCCAAGGCTCAGAGGTGCCCACACTGAGCTCCATGACAAGGTCCAGAACCCAAACCTCAGGTCGTGGTCCAGTCCTCTCCTGGGCTGGAGCTGGCTGCCAGCCCAGCATCAAAACAGCACTCACCGTGGCTGTGGCCTCGGGTGGCTGAGGAGGAAGCTAACTACCGAGAGTAACACGAGTAATGCGCGCAGGAATTCAGAGGCCTACAAAACCCTTCCCCACACCCAGCCACAGCTGCCTCTTCCTGCCTGTGACCACTCCTCCCTTGACTTGGGCCACTTAAGATAATTCTGCAGCCACCTGCAATGTGGCCCTCCTTCTTTTGCAGAGGATGAAGGGAAGCATTAAGAGTCCATTTTGTACCTGGGGAAGAGCCACCTCAGCGTGCCCACATGCCAGCCTCCACGGCCATCCAGGCCATGCTGCACTGTGCCATTTCAGTGGCAGTCCTTCCCAGTGCCCAGGGAGGCTGCTGAGGGACCATGCTTGGCTCGTCTCTCTCCTCCCTCCTCCATGTCTGAGGGGTTTTCCTCTACCAGGAATGGAGACCAGGCCCGTTCACATACTCCGAGAACCTCCTACCCAAACATTACAGCAGTATCCCTGCAGGCTCCCAACCCCACCTCCACTGAAGGCGGCCCTGAACATGGCAGCAGGGAGTTTTGTTAGAACACCAGGCAGAGTTGATCCTGATGTTCAGATGTTCCCACACCACTCAGAACAAGCCAAAGGGCAGGCTTCAAAAGATATTGCAGAATTCAAAGGATAGAGGCAGAGGCAGGAGGATCAGGAATTCAAGGTCAGCCAGGCAGTGGTAGTGCACGCCTTTAATCCCAGCACTTGGGAGACAGAGGCAGGCAGATTTCTGAGTTCGAGGCCAGCCTGGTCTACAGAGTGAGCTCCAGGACAGCCAGGGCTACACAGAGAAACCCTGCCTCAAAAAAAAAAAAAAAAAAAAAAAAAAAAAAGGAATTCAAGGTCATCTTTTTAAAAATCAGCCTGGACTATATGAGACTTTATCTCACCACACCCCCCAACCCCAACCACCCCCCCCCAAAAATGCCAATGATACAGGAGGGGACTGGATGGACAGGTGGTTCCTGAATAGTGCTTGCCTCCTAAGCATGAAGACCAGAATATAAAAGAAAGGCAGGTTGCGACAGCCTGTACTCCCAAGCCTCAAGAGACGGAGTCCTGAACAAGCTGCCTAGCTAGACTTGTCTAATTGGTAGACTCCAGGATCAAGAAATCCTGCCTTGGTAAATAAAGAGAAGTCCTATCAGAAAAGACACCTGACAGCAACCTCTGACCTCCAAATGCACGTGCACACACATGCATGTACACCCATATACATACATGTGAGCAAGCATATGTATGCCCAGCACAGGTAATACACAAGAATGAGGGAGGATGGGAGGAGGAGAGCCGCAGATCCACCAACACCTGTGTGACCCTATGACATTATTGTGACTCCAGCTCCTGTTGCTGCCTGTTCTGTTTTCTGCTGCAGCCACCCAGGGCCAGAGCAAAAAGCCACCAAGTGTTCACATTCCCTCCATAGGGTGCGGGAGCTGGGAGGCTACTGCTGGTCCAGAGACTACATCTCCCAGAAGCCCCCGGTTGAATGGCGGCCATGTGATTAGGTCTCCTCAACAAAGTAAAGATAGTCAAGAAACTTCAGATCAAGATCCTACCCATCTCTATCCTCCTGATAAAGGAGGTGGGAGGTTGAAGAGCAGTGGACGCATCCTGAACCTCAAAGCCACCATATGGGGGTTCACCTGCAACAAGCTGTTAAATGAGCTAGGGACTAGAGATCTTTTTGGGCTTTCGTGTTACTAGCAGTATGATGCCAGCTCCTGCTGACCTCTGTTGGGCATCCCTAGCACCCTCTCTCTCACCATTGTCTATACGACCCAGTCCACTTTGCAGAGCCTCACTAGGATGGCTTCTCAGCAGACCCTAGCACCCACACCGCTAAGTGTGCAGCCTCCCATTCTTGAGCCCAGGATGAAGCAGGAAGAGATCCTGCCTAGGTAATAAAATGGAGAGGGATCAAAGGATGACACCTACTGTCAACCTCTATCCTCCAAAGAAAAAAACCTTGGCTGAGGAGGCTCGTGATAAACATTCATTGGCCAAACAGCCACCATGGTGAAACCAGTGCTCTCTGTCCAGTGCTCTGTGGAAGGGACCTCTGTATGAGACTGCGTTGTCCTTCCAGGGAGAGGCTGTTTGGTTTAGTGACAATGTGCCAGCCTGCAGCTGCCCCAAGCCTCAGCAGCGTTTATCTCCTTGAGGTGCCCCATTGCCCAGGGCCTGATGCTGTCAGAGAATTTTTGAGACCCAAGCCATAAGGACCATGTGCCCTAGACCAGTGCTCAGAGCAAGACCTGTGACCAGGCTTTCCTGACAAAGGGAGCTTTGTAACAAGGGCACCCTGATCCTGACAACCCCGAAATCAGAACTAGCTACCAACCAGACTTAAGGCTCATCCTTGTTCTTTAAAGATGCATCAGCAACCATTTGACCCCCGATCCCATTTCAGCCTGGGATGGGCGTAGGGGCTGTTATTGGTAACTAAAGATGACTTTGAACTTCTGGCACGCCCGCCTCCACACTGAGGATCCATCCAGAATGTTGAGGATTACAAGGTTGGACCGCCACACCCATATTTCTATAGTGCTGGGAATCAAACCCAGGGCCTCAGGCATACCAGGCACGCAAACACTCTTGCAAAATGAGCAGTCTTCCAACTCAGAAGGAGGGGAAAGAGCGTTGTCTCCTAAACCAGGTTGTTTGCTTGCTTACTATCTACTTGATTAATTGTCTCCACAACTCCTGAGATAGATGCTATTATTCTGCCCATTTCACAGATGGAGAAGCAGAGTCATGAAGGCAGAAAGTCTTGCCCAAGGTCACCCAACAAGTAAGCAGAAAATTACTGTTTGGCACTGAGAACCCCACTCTTAGCCCGAGTTCCAAATCAAGCTCCAGCACATACACCCTGTACTCCAGCACAAAGGCCCCCCCAAACTCATGCAAAGACAGTGTACTCTTGGGAGTGGGGCCTCAGATCTACTCTTTGGCCACCTCACTAATGCTTTAGAGTGCCTTCCGTGGCGCTGTGAAGTTGCTTTGGATAGAGCTGTGAGCCAGACCTGGAGACCAGCCAGAGACACAGCCGCCCTGGACCTCAGTTTCCCTTGCTGAGAAGTGACTGGGCTTTTGAGTCTTGGCAGTCCTCTCAGGCCTCCTGAACAACTTGTGGCCTTAATCATGGTCCCCTGTGAGCATCTCCAGCCCAGAATATCAAGCACCTACCTACAGGTACCTATCCACAAGCACTTACCTGCATACACTCATCCACATGCACACATACCTGCATATACCCATGCCCACACATACAAACGTATCTGCATGCACCCACACACACACACACCTGCACATCCATACATATGTACACATACCTGCATGCACTTCCATACACACCTAAACATCTATACATATGTACACATACCTGCACGCATGCATGCATCTACATGCACACATACCTGCATATACCCATACCCACACATGCAAATGTATCTGTGTGCACCTACCCCCACACACATACCTGCACATCCATACGTATATACACATACCTGCATGCATGCATGCAACTACATGCACACATACCTGCATGCACTCATCCACATACATGCATGCAGTTCAGTTCATGGTTTTATGGCTCCCAGGGCCCTGGACCCCAGAGTCCATGACCCTCTGCTTTGGTGCAGCCCCTATCATACAAGCTGGAGTGAGGAAGAAGGTCAGAGAAGGAAGCTGTGGAGAGGGAGAACACAGACCCTGTCCCAAGATCCCAGTAATGGGAGCAGGAGCACTGTGAGCTCACGGCAGCTTACACGGGGTCCTGATTTCATTCTTGGGGTCAAGTGGACTCCTGAGACTGGTCCTGGACCAAGTTCACATTGAGGAGTTCAGAGGTTTTCATTTCATGCAGCTGGAAAGTTCCATCCAAAGGGGGGAGGGAGGACCTGCCAGAGGGAGACAGAAGCCAGGGTCGGGGCTAGGTCCTGCGGCAAAAGATGAAAGCTATGATGACAGAAAAGGAGCCCTGGGAGGAATGGGGCAGCACAGAGGCCTGGCAGGTAGAAACAGCCAGCATCTTAGGATGCAGTCCCTCAGTCTGGTCCTTGTGGGTGGGACCTGGCTACTGGGATGTGGGGCAAGGCCTGTGGGCCTCCACGGCAGCACTGGGTTGCAGTGACACTGGCTTTATCAGCCTCTGTCTTAACATCTTGGCGACACTAGAGAAGCTTGCCAACCAGCAGGCTGGCAGGAAAAGGTTGGGACAGGCAGGCAGGGGATGAGGCCATTTGGGGAGGCCAGATGAGGTCCCACAGATTACCCGGGCTATCCCAAGCCAGAGGGCATTGATAACGTGGGGCAGGGGAACCAGTAGAGCCAAGCCTCATAATGACAAATTTTCTGCTGAACAGCCACAAATATTCGCTGTGACTTTGGACATAGTCTGGAAAAGACTTTGTTTCCTCCCTTGGCGGGATCATTTGTCTTGTTTTGAAGCCCCAAGATTGCAAGCGGGAACTTACAGACTAAAGTTTGTCTTAATTGCGGTGGTGTCACCACCTCTCTGGCAGATAACAGCACAATGAACGAGTCGATGGGGCTGAGCCCTCCAGGTCCTTCTTCTAAAGTGAGACAAATGTCCCTGCTTTGAGCCCAACAGTCCATTGGCAGCCCTGTCATTTATTTATCTCCCTAACAGCTCGCATTAACTTTCAGGGGATAAAAAGTCTCTCCTGCCCGGAGACTTAGTTAAAGGCAGCCAGCCTCCCCGTGCTGCTGGGCTCTCCTAGGAATTCATTCTTTCAGTCTTCCCCCCAACCCCCGACTTTGGGGAACCTCAGAGACAAGGAGAACAATGGCCCACACATGGAAAATAGAGGCGGGTGGCGGATGAGGACATCCTGAGAAATAGGGGCTGTGGAGATTCTCAGAGCAGGGGAGCATTCTCTGGAGCGTGAGGACCAGAGCTAGCATCCCAGCACCCACAGGAAAGCAAAGTGTGGCTGTCACCCTGAACCACGGACACATGAGGCAGACACACAATCCTTACAGCTTGCTGGTTAGCAAGTCTGGCTGGCTAGAAAATGGCAAATCCTGGTTTCAGTGAGAAATCTACCTCCGGGGAATAAGGACATCCAGTGTCCTCTGGTCTCCACATACACACAGAGGAGCATGTCACCTCTGTAGACACATGCACACACAAGCATCACCAACACGTACACTATACACACAAAGAAAAGCTCTGAGAGAGGACAGATCCCATCGGTCTTGCAGTGTGGGTGGAGCATGGCAAGCCCCCTTCACCCTGGTCTGATTTGGTCCTTCTGGCTCCTCTGAAAGGGCCTAGGACAGGACACCCTACCTCCATGCTTCTACCACAAGGCTAATGCTATGCTCCCTGACTGTGCCAAGCCTTTGCTGCCTTGAGCTCGCTCCGCTTGCCACGAATTCCCTGCCTTCCTCCTTCTATCCCCACTGCGGTGCAGTTCCTCTGGAGAGGCCTTAGCTACTGGTCTGGCCGATCCCACCTATAGGTAGAGGAGCCCTGCCCGCTGTTCCCCACATGATTTGTGCTTAGCACAACTGAGAAGAGTCACACACTGGAGAAACCGATGTTAGATGCAGATGGATAGATGCCACAGCCAGGGCTGCAGACCCCTCTCCTGAAGCCTCCCCCTCCCCCCGGCCCAAGGCACTATGTGTGGGACCACTGGTGTGGCAGGGCTGTGGCTGCTCTTCTCCCTGGCTACTATTTTGCAGTTCTCAAAGGTAAGAGGCTGAACAGGTAGCATTTTATAAATATATATATATATATATATATATATATATATATATATATATATATATATATATATATATATATATATATATATATATATATATATATATATATATATATATATATTTGTTTTTGTTGTTGTTGTTGTTTTGTTTTGTTTTTTTGTTTTGTTTTTTTGTTTTTGGTTTTTTGAGACAGGGTTTCTCTGTATAGCCCTGGCTGTCCTGGAACTCACTTTGTAGACCAGGCTGGCCTCGAACTCAGAAATCCACCTGCCTCTGCCTCCCGAGTGCTGGGATTAAAGGCATGCGCCACCACGCCCTGCTCTATATTTGTTTTTTAAAACAAAAAAATAGCTCGAGGTAGGGTCCCATGTAGGCCAGGTGGCCTCAGGTTTCCTGGAGCCGAACTTGAACTTCTGGTGCTACCACTTCCACCTCCTGGAATTATAGGTGTCAGCCACCACACCTAGCTCCAAGCTTACATGGTACTGGGCAGGGAACCCAGGTCTTCAGTCCCACTAGGTAAGCATTCTACCAACTGAGCTGTGTGCCGCCCCTTTACGGTGTCTGTGGGCAGAGGACAGGCAGGTTCGAGTTTTCTGATAGCCATATGAAGTCCCCCTCCTCTGCCTCAAGGCCTCCTTGTTGGGAGTGATGGAACTGAGCTCTGCAGGGAATGGACTTGAAGCCCACAGCCTTGGTTCCAATCTTGCTTTCCCACTGACTCCCCGTGTGATCCTAGGCAGAATACCTAACTTCTCGGGACCTCGATTTCCCTGTTGGTAACATGAAGCCACGAAAGTCTTTGGAAGTTGTTGATGTTGTCAGAGCATCCCTGTCACACATTATCACAAGTGTAAACAGACTTCTAAAAAGCTAGTTTCCACACCTTCCTCCTGCCAGGTGACCCTAAGCACACACAGAGACCCACACAACCCATCCATATGACAGCTTCTCTTCTTCCCTAGGAGAGGGGAGGCTGCCCCAAATCGGGCCTGCTCCCCCGGCAGATGCTTAGGAGCTGAGATTATCTGAGCTTCTCTTTACTCTTCCCCTCCCAACAAGAACCTGCTCTCCTCCCTTGTGCTGTTCTGTCTGTAGTGTGGCCTCTGTCTGTCTGTCTGTCTGTCTGTCTGTCTGTCTGTCTGTCTGCAGCATGGGTCTCTGTTGCCATCCCATGTTAGTGTGACTGAGGAGAGGGGACACTGTAAGATGTGGCTACACTACTAGTGACCTTCACTCTAGTCAAGAGGACTGAGCACCTCAGTCACCTCCTATCTGAAGCCCTGCTAGGGCTGCTCACCACAAATCCCAGCAAGGCTGTCTGTCTCTCTTGGGAAGGGAAAGTAGTCCTTTTTGCAGCCCAGAAAAGCCATCGGGGTGCCATGACCATAGAGAGAATCATCTTCTATCCACATGTAGAAAGATAAATCTAGACCCTTACCTCCTATCACACACAAAAGCTAACTCAAGAGGAGTGGAAGATAGACCTAGACAAGAGAGCTGAGACTAGAAACCTTTTATTAGAAAGTAGGAGATGGCCAGGCGTGGTGGCACACGCCTTTAATCCCAGCACTTGGGAGGCACAGGCAGGTGGATTTCTGAGTTCGAGGCCAGCCTGGTCTACAGAGTGAGTTCCAGGACAGCCAGGGCTATACAGAGAAACCCTGTCTCAAAAACAGAAAGAAAGAAAGAAAGAAAGAAAGAAAGAAAGAAAGAAAGAAAGAAAGAAAGAAAGAAAGAAAGAAAGAGAAAAGAGAGAGAGAGAGAAAGAGAGAAAGAAAAAAGAAAGAGAGAGAGAGAGAGAAAGAAAGGAAGGAAGGAAGGAAGGAAGGAAGGAAGGAAGGAAGGAAGGAGATGGATGGCTGGGTGTGGTGGCACACACCTGTGATCCTGCATTGAGAGGCTGAGGCAGGGGGAATCTCTGTGAATTAGAGGCCAGCCTGGTCTACAAAGAGAGTTCCCAGACAGTCAGGGCTATGTAGAGAGACTGTGGCTGAGAGAGAGAGAGAGAGAGAGAGAGAGATAACAGAGAGAGAGAGAGAAGTAAATCTTGTAGCAAAGTCTTTTTTTTTAATACATTTTTTTTATTTTATTATATGTAAGTACACTGTAGCTGTCCTCAGACACTCCAGAAGAGGGAGCCAGATCTTGTTACAGATGGTTGTGAGCCACCATGTGGTTGCTGGGATTTGAACTTATCACCTTCGGAAGAGCAGTCGGGTGCTCTTATCCCCTGAGCCACCTCACCAGCCTGCAAAGTCTTTTTTAAGATTTATTTTTAGGTGTGTGTGTGTGTGTGTGTGTGTGTGTGTGTGTGTGTGTGTGTGTGTTTGTAGGTATATACCAGTGAGTGCAGGTGCCCTCAAAGGCCAGAACAAGTTTTGGATCCCCAGTGAGCTGGAGTTACAAATGGTTGTGAGCCTCATGTAAATGCTGGGATCTGAACTCAGATCCTCTTTGAGAACCATGAGATCTCCTCGCCACTGAGCCATCTCTCCAGCCCATAAAGCCTCCTTATATATGATGTCAAAAGTAAAAATAAAAATAATAAGCCGGGTGTGGTGGCGCACGCCTTTAATCCCAGCACTTGGGAGGCAGAGGCAGGCGGATTTCTGAGTTCCAGGCCAGCCTGGTCTACAAAGTGAGTTCCCGGACAAGCCAGGGCTATACAGAGAAACCCTGTCTCGAAAAACCAAAAAAAAAAAAAAATAAAAATAAAAATAAAAATAAAAATAAAAATAATAAATTAAATATCAACAAAATGTAAAATGCTCATATTTCAAGGGATGTCACTAGGAAAGGCCTGATCTCAAGGACCAAAAGGGGAAAGTCAGAAAAGGAACAGACTATGTGGGAAACCCAACTTACAGTGAGAAGTGACTGCCACAGCTGGCGAAGGACCTGTGCTCATCACACCTAAACAGCCAGGGAAGGTGACAGAGCTCAGCAAGTAACAGTGCCTGCTGCCTTACCTGACAGCTCACGTTCAATTCTCCAGAACCCAGAAGGTGAAGAGAGATGCAACACCAAGAAGTTGTCCTTTAACCATCATAGTACACTATAGTACACACACACACATACACACACACACACACACGACAGACACACAAACACATACACAGACAGACACATGCATGCACACACACACACCTCTAAATAAATAGATGTAAAAGGGCCTGCAATGTCACCAAGAAGGCAGAAGCGCCTCCATGGAGAGCTTGCTCTGCTCTGCCTCGGAATGCCTCGGTCAGGAACACTCACGTGATGGTTTCAGCAGATCTCTCCAGGTCGTTTCTCCAGGACGCTGAAGTGCCCGGCTGGATGCTGCTTTGCTATGCATCGGCTATTTACTGTTTGTTCTTTTGCTTACTGCATACTTAGTAAGCTCACTCATTCAAAACCAAAAGTATGGCTGTCATAGATCATACTTCTGATTGAACAGACCCTGTCTATAAATATAGAGAACTTTTTAAAAGTTTCTTAAAAGACAAACCATAGAGTTACAACAGGACCCAGCTATCCCACACCTGGATATATGCTCAAGAGAAATAAAACATGAGCTACACACGAACTTGCACACTAGCGTCCATAAAAAGTCCCCAAATAAAAACAACCCAAATAAGCCGAGCGTGGTGGCGCACGCCTTTAATCCCAGCACTCCGGAGGCAGAGGCAGGCAGATTTCTGAGTTCAAGGCCAGCCTGGTCTACAGAGTGAGTTCCAGGACAGCCAAGGCTACAGAGAAACCCTGTCTCGAAAAACCAAAAAAAAAACCCAAAAAACAAAAAAACAACCCAAATAACCCCCAAAGTAAACAAAATGTGGCACCCATACAGTGGACTATTGCATTACTATTGTTTGGTAGTAAATTTACTATTGTTTGGTAGTAAAAAGGAAAGGAGAGCCAATGAGTTATCTCAGTGAGCAAGCCAGCGGACCTCATGGTCTGAGGTCAGTCCTGACTCTTGTGATGGAAAGAGAAAACTATCTCACAAGTTGTCCTCAGATTTCCATATGTGAACCATGGTGGACACAGATGCATAGACACTAGATAAGTAGGGAGAGAGAGAGAGAGAGAGAGAGAGAGAGAGAGAGAGAGAGAGAGAGAGAGAGAATGAGAATAAAACAAGAATAAAAGACATAGGGCTGGTGAGATGGCTCAGCAGGTAAGAGCACCCGACTGCTCTTCCGAAGGTGATAAGTTCAAATCCCAGCATCCACACGGTGGCTCACAACCATCTGTAAGGAGATCTGGCACCCTCTTCTGGAGTGTCTGAAGACAGCTACAGTGTACTTACATATAATAAATAAAATAAATCTTTAAAAAAAAAAGAATAAAAGACATAAAGGAAGAGGAATAGAATTCTGATATATACTATAATGTAGATAAACTTGAAACCACCATGTTAAGCAAAAGAAGCCAGTCTTCTTTAGAAGGGCCTCATACTCTCTGATTCCATGAAATGCCCACCTTAAACCCATCTACAGAGACAGAAAGAAGACTGGAGATTGTCTGGGACTGAAGAGTGACAGCCAAAGCCATGAGCCTTCTCATTGGGGTAATGGAAAGAAACATCCTAACATGAGTGGTGGTGACAGTCACGCAGCTCTGTTAATATGTGGGACCTTGGAGAACTGTCAGCATTTGATCACATATGGATGGAAATATTGACTTAGCTTCCCTGAGGTCAGTGAGCCCATGCAGCGCTGATGGCCAGACCTTCCTCTAACAAGTGTGGCATCTGGTGATTTGCCCAGCATCCCAAAACCTGGGCATAGAGTCCCTTGATGTGTTCAGAACAGGCAGACTGGACTCCAGTATCCAGGCAGCCCTTTTACAAAGTGAGCCTCAAGGAAGGGAGGGCTCAAATGTGCCAGTAAAACACTTTTAAGATATGCTTATATGGGGAAGGGACTAGGAAAGGACACTAAAATGTAAAAGATACTTCCTATATTTTGCATTCTAGGCACCTCCTTGGAGTCCTCATACCTGGCTATGTGTCACACACCCAGTGATTTACTTAGTTCTTATGACACCCCTGCAAGGCTCTGTATCAGTACCCTACAGATTCAGTGACACCCCTGCAAGGCTCTGTATCAGTACCCTACAGATTCAGAGTTGATCAGTGCCTCACACCATGGCCAAGGCAGCTTATAAAAAAAAGCATGAATTGGGGGCTTGCTTACAGTCTCAGAGGGTGGTCCCATGACCATCATGAAAGCTTACATCTGAACCACAAGCAGGAGACAAAAAGAGAGGGAGGCTGGCCTGGCATGGACTTTGGAAACCTGAAACCCCGCCCCCAGTGACACACCTCCTCTAAGTCCCTGCCTCCTAACTCTTCCCAAACAGTTCCACCAACTGGGAATCAAACATTCAAATAGGAGCCTATGGAGGGCCATTCTCATTCACACCACCAGACAGTAATAGACCAGATCTCTTTTGGCTTTGAGCAAATGGCCTAGAATTTACTATGTAGTCCAGGCTGAACCTCTTGCCTCAGCCTCCCAGGTACTGGGATTGTAGGCATCAGCTACCACTCCCAACCCAGAGTAGGCCTCACTGGCTCCAAAGATTGTTCTTCCAGCAGCTTCATCAGGAGAATAAATGGAGCTGCCCCTGGGAAGTATGTCTTCTGCAGCCACTGGGAGCTCTGCAAGCCGTACTCAAGAGGCCTTGTCTTGTCCATGTTGGAAGATGGGAGTCCCAAGTCTCCTAAACAGCACCTGGGGGACAGAACTGCAGTGTCACATTGGCCATTACACCTAAGCCCTCACCATCAAATTCATTCATTCACTCATTCATTCATCAAACATGTTGAGTACCTACTCTATTCCGGGCCCTGTTCCATAAGACCTGATTACAAAGGGAATGATGCACTCCCCATGTGAGGGACAGAAAACACAGACAAGTGACCAAGAAGCATTAGCCCACTCCTGGACTGAAGATAAAAACAGAACAGCCAGCAGCAGCAGTCAGGTTTGGGGGAGCCCCTGCCAGTGGGAAGCACGCTGAAAGACAGCCACAGGGATGAAGAAGTTAAAGCGGCCTGCTTTCTAGGCCTGAACTAACTTTTCCTGGTGTGTTTCCTTACGTTGGAGTGAACTTCTAAGTACAAAAACATGGTCTCCCAGCTCAGACTGTCAGAGGAGAACTGGAGGAAGCTGGCGCAGCCGGGATGGGAACTCTCCCAGGGTGGCAGCTGGACTATGGGCTGGAACCCAACCCAGAGTCCTGAGAAAGGGGAGAGCCCCTTGGGGGAAAGCTCAGGCCGGCAGGCTGCTCCCCAACTCCTGCCCTAACACTAAGCCTCACAGCTTGCTGGGTCAAAGGAGGCTCCAGCTGTCCCTCCTTTGTCCCCCTAGTGTAAGTTGCATCTCTAAGTGCCAAGGAAACCTCAGGACCCCAAACCCCCAGGCCTCCTGGCTCTGCTCTTCCCTCCCCAAGCTTAAGCACACTACTGCTTGTGAGCAGATCACCTTCCCCCACCCCCAGCTCTACAAGAAAGCTGCTCACAGAGGGTTGTCCTGAGGAGGAGAACCTGGAGCCTGAGAAGAGATAGGAGCTGTCCTGTGGCTTCAGTGGCACCAAGAATGAGGTGGACCACTGACCATCTCTGTGACTTCCTCCTAGGCCCAGACTCTTCTCTCTGGTAGGGGCCCAGCAGGCCCCGCCCAGCTGCCTTCCCTCTGGGGGGTGGGTTGCAAGGCTGCCAAAGCTAGGAGAGGCTCTATCTGGCCATTGGACTAATATCCAGATATTAAGTAAACAATAAATTAGCAAAACTACAAGAAAATTCTACAGCCCTTTGCATTTGGCAATCATTGAGTGTTAATTAGAAATTCATTACAATTAAAACCCTGCCTAAACAGGGCCTGCGCGCCTTAATTACATCTGATTTTTAATTCAGAATACGTGTTTACACAGAAAGCGCTACGTACCCCATGATTATCCCCAATCCTCTTTATACTGTACTAATTATGTAAATTAAACCTAATTAACTGACGAAAACTGCCGTTAATTCAACTGGTAAAAGATATGTGCTTGAGAAGGAGGCACGTCAGCCCAGCCCGGCCCAAGCCAGAATCGGAATGCGCGCTAGAGGCCGGGCCCCTGTGGACCCAACACTGGTAAACAGGGGGCAGCACAGGACTGATGAGGGGCTGCAGAGAGAACAACCAGGAGCGGATTAAAAAGACAAAAACCCTGATACTAAGGTCTGGAGAGAGAGAGGCCAAGGGCACCAGCTTCCACCCCTACTCTCTGGGCAGGGCAGCAGGACCCAGAGCCACCACTGAGAAAAAGGGGCGTCATATACCACATCTGAACCTGGGTTCCAGTCCCAGCTCTGCCCAGCCATCTGTCTCCTGAACTTGAGGTGACGACCTGGTCTCATTAGGCATCTTTCCTCCACACTCAGGTTGAAGCTGCACCTTCCTTCCCATCCCCTCACCCAGCCAGACCCACTCTGCAGAGCGTCAGACAGGGTCTATCTAGCTCTGCCTGCGCATCTTACTGACTGAGAAACCTGGATCTGTGAGCTTTCCAGTGCCTGACTCTTTCCTTCCTGGAAAATGGGAATCCGTGCTCGAACAGTGGCTGCTGTAAGAACCGGCTGGCAGATCCTAAAAAGTGGCTGGCTGTAGTGTTCCTGTGGAACTCAGCCCGAGCTCGGAGACCCAGACAAGTGCCCCCAGAAACCAGCCCCCAGCAGCGGCGATCCCCTAGCCTCTCCAAGGGCCTTCCATAGAGTTTAGCTGGAACTGCCAGGCTGAAGACTGGGGCCGGGCTGGGAGCTGTCCCTAGATTGGTGCTGAACAGGGAGCAGAGGAGACATTGGCTGTCCGCTGGTGCAGTAGCCCTGGGTAGGACCTTTTGTATGAGAGGTCCCCAGGGACTCTGCCTCCAGGCTGCTGGACTGACTAGAGGCCGGTCCCGGAGGCGTTATTAGCCCTGGAAGTACAATAGAGGCAAAACAAGGAGGTCCCTTCCGGGAGGGGGGACTCTTCCTCCTTTCCCGACTCCCACCCTGGGGGCGCAGGGCTACTCGATCGTCACCACCATACCGAATTCTGAGGTTGCTTTTTTAAAAAAATCATTAGGATTCTAGGAATAATTACCGAGTGGGATTGTAATTATGGGGTGGGGGAGCCTGGGCTGAGGGAGGGGAGATAGGGGTGGGTGGCGTGCTAGGGATAGCCTCTTGTACTGGGACGGAAAACGGGCTGTTTTCCTCAAAAAGAAGGCGAGAGGATGAGCGCACAGAGTTGAAGTGGGGCAGGGGTAGCACCTAGGAGAGATGCCAGGAAAGAGGGCCTGAAGAGGCTCCAGGCTGAAGAGAGTGAGAGGCGAGGTGGGAGAGAGCAAGAGACAGAGACAGAGAGAGACAGAGGGGGGCGGCAAGACACCCCCATCTAGAAGAAACGGAGCCTTCAAACTTGTTTGGGAGAGGTTTCCAGGGCTTCGGGGGAACAGGTTGGGAACCTGCCCTAGGCCTGGCATCTCCTTTCTCCGAGGGATAGGTCCGAGCCACCTAATTGTACTCCAGGGTCCTTCCATGAGGTCTCCTGGAGCCAGAGAGAAAAGAACAGGAAAGGAGAGCGAGAGAAGCGGAGGAGAAGAGGAAGTTAACCCACGGGAGCTGAAACCCAGGAGGGAAGAGGGCCCAGAGCCCGGAGCCCGAAGGAAAACAGGAGGGCGGGGGCGGGGGCGACCCCGAGCCGCTACCCGCGGAAGATTTATGGAACCACTCAGGTTCCAAGGGCAGGCTGCGCTCGCCACTGCTGCTGTCGCCAGTAGCCGCTGTGGCCGCTGCGCCCCCTGCCCGGGCGGCCCACCGCGCCCCGGGCCATCCCTGCCATTATTAACTTCTGTTTGATTAGGGTAATTGCTCAAACTTGGGTTGGACAGTATGATTAATTACAGTTTAATTAACGTGTCCATTAAGGACACTTAATGCCACGGGGGCAGGAAGAGGAGGTGGAAATGGCCAAGGGGGCGCCCCAAAACAGGAGAGGGGTGTGCTACTGGTAACTCATGGATTAAGACGAAGAGAGACCTGACAGAAGGAAGAGAGAAAGAGAGAGAGAGAGAGAGAGAGAGAGAGAGATGCTTTAGAGTATTTAGAGTATAAAGAAAAGTACCAAGGGATGGTGTCCATGACGTCCAAAATATCTGGACCCCTCACCACTAGAGAACAGCGACGTCGACCAAGTAGTGGATCCCACGTACTCTCTAATTATGACTTGGCGTTTGCCTTTAACCTGTTAGAGATAAGAGATACTGGGGTTGGGGCACAAACCCAGGTCCCCAGCCGTCCCTTGCCCAGTGAAGAAAGCAGGAGGGTGACTTTCGCAATGATGCATTCCAGCCTGCTCCCAGAGTCAGGAGCCTTGGGGAGCTGCGCCTGCCCCTTCCCAGTTGCGCTCCCCAGCGCTCAGTACTCCATCCCAGTCTGGACCGCCCGTCTGGGTCTCCAGGGCAAACTCTTAGTTCCACTGTCCCTGCAGCGGGAGCGCGATGTGACCCTCCCTACTCCCCTTTCCTTTGAGTAACCCTCAACTCCACCATCCAGCCCGGCTCCGGGGCCCTCGGTGGCTGTGGCGAGCTTTGGACCCTAGCGCTTGGTTATCGGGGGTGGGAGGACTTTCTGGTCCTCCCCCCATCCCTTCCGCCCACTCGGCCTCCCTGGCTCGCGCGGGGCCGCAGGTGCGAGCCGCGGGCCGCAGGTGGGCGGCCGCTTACCTGGGGCGCACAGGCCCGGGGCTGCGGAGAGGCGACGGGCGCGGCGCGTGGCCCGCGGGCGAGCGCACCCGGGGAGGGCGCGAGGGACAGCGAGGGGTGGTGGGTGTGGCGCCCCGGCTCGCAGCTGTCAGGCGCTCCCGCCCAGCGCCGGCCTCGTCACTCCCGCCTGTGACCGCGGCCGTGCCCGCTGCCGCGCCATGAGCTCTAGGCTTCGGCTTCTTCTTCGGGCCAGTCCCTGGCCTCGGGGGCATCGGTTCCGGGCACCCGGCTCCGTTCCGGGGACCCTGGTGCCCCGCGCCTGTTGAGAGCGGGAGGGGCCGCGGGTGGCAGCGCGGGGAGCGGGGTTGCGCGGCTGTGCGCG
The DNA here is from genome assembly GCA_902729485.2 of Mus minutoides. Classification (NCBI taxonomy): domain Eukaryota; kingdom Metazoa; phylum Chordata; class Mammalia; order Rodentia; family Muridae; genus Mus; species Mus minutoides. The sequence continues at coordinate 694,285 of LR753378.1, forward strand.
CGCGCGGGGAGGGGCCGCGCCGTCACCCGGAGAGCCCGGCGGATCCCCGACTCCCGCCCGCCGCTCCGCCCGCCGCGCACCTCCGCTCGCCGCTTGCCCGGCTCCAGCCGCCGCACGGTGAGTACCCGCGATCGCGAGCCCGCAGACCCCGCGCCGGCCGCCGCAGCGCTTCTTTCGTTGACTTCTCCTTTAGACTCTGTGGCGGTTGTTTTCTATCCTAACAAACGACTCCACAGCCTCGCTGCCACCGCTGCCCGCCTCCCGCCTCCCGCCTGCTTAACCTCGCTAGGCTAGCCCCTCGAGCCACAGGAGCCGGCCAGGGGGTCCCCATGCCGCCCTGAGCATTGCTCCTTGTCTCTGAGTGCGGGCCTTCGTTGGTGCTTTCTTCTTTGGCCCTCGAAATGCTGTTTCCTTCCTAGGGTCCCTCACTTCTCCGGGCTCCAAGGCCAGAAGCCCTTTGGGAAAACCCCTTGGGGACTCAGAAGCCCCAGCTTCAGGTGGATGCTCCAGGCTCAGGGTGTCCTCTTCACTGTATGCGGGCCCGGTACATTTGCCCAGAAATCCCAGAAGCCATCGTCATTTCCCACAGCTGCGCGCCCCCTTAGCCACCTCCGCAGCCTGTCTGAGAGCCGTCCCTGGGACGCCTTGCTCGCCTTGTTGACCCCACAGCCAGGGAGTTAGGACAGTGCTTTGCTTGCCTCCAAAATGTTACCGGGGACTTCAGTGACAAGGGGGATCAACTTGCCTCAGTTTGACTGGAAGAGATGAAACAGATAATAAATAGGTTGATACTTGAACAAGATACAAGATAGATGGGAGAAAGAGCGGTGAGCTGGCAGCCACAGACAGCTCAGGGACAGATAAGATCGACAAATAATCATCTAAGCAAACAGAGGGAGGGAAAGAGACCTGCAGACCAAAGATGCCAGGTTCTTAGCTGAAGGCTTTGGAATTCGGATGCCTGTTAGATTGAAGCTACCCCTGTGAAATGGATTTGCCTTTCCAGCCAAGTTCGGGGGAGGGAATCCTAGGGACTGGATTGGCGGCAAGAGCGCCTGCCGCCCTGCATTGGGTCCATGGAGCCCTAAGTGTCTGAAGACATGTGGGGTGACTGGGCGACCTAGAAGGCTCCAAACATCAATTCCTGGGTCCTCCACCAGGCTAGATTGTGGATACAGCTTCCCCACTGCCTTCTCCAGAGATCAAAGCGAGGGACCAGCAGCAACTTTTTTAATGCCTGGAGTTTTACAGTGGCTTCCAAGAGTGGCCAAGATTCCTTCTAGCCCATCTGAGCTGATATCGGGGCATGAAGGATACCCAAAGAGGAGTCACCCCCACAAAAGGAGGAGCCCAGAGCCTGGGGAGCCTGTGTTGGGTCTGAGTAAGAAAATCAGTGTGGAAGAGGAAAGCAAGTTCAGGGGCATGTTTCCAAAGCTAAGAAGTGACTCCAGAGAAACGTCTGTGAGAACCTCTCTGTCCCAAGCGCTGATCCAGAGGGGAGCCAGCTTTAGTCTGGAATGCAGCTAAAAAAAATGCAGAAAATGTGGTTAGAAACTGCGTGATCCCGGCCTAACTGATGGCTGGCAAGAAAGCGTTTTGTAAACCCAGCTGGACTCTTTCTGCTCAAGGAACACCGAGCTCAAGGCGTCAGAAGAGAAGTACAGGTTTGTGCAAACCGGTACTGTTGTCCCTGGAAGCCGGTCACCACGAAGATAGGTGCAGTGGGGGACACCCGAGGTCGTGGTGCACGCGACAAGCTTTGGAAAGGGTAGGGTTCAGCACCGCGAACAGTGGTGGCCTCCTCCTCCTCCTCCTCTTATCCTCCCCTTCAACCTCCATCCCTCCCCCTTCTCCCTGCCCCCACCCCTACATCCTGCAGTTTGTGATGGGCAGTGAGTGCCCCTCCTTCGCCTCCCCACCTCTCCCTTCACTGCCCCCGCCCGCACGCGTGCATGCGCGACTGAGCAGAGGGGCCGCTGGTCCCTGAAGTCCGGGCTTCAGGACCCTGGCGGGCAGGGCGAGCTGTGAGGTACCTGAAGGCACGCAAACCTGGAAAGCCTGGATTTGGCTATGGCATTGCTGTGTGGCCTTGGGCAAGTCACTCTCCGTCTCTGGGTCCCACTTCCTTTCCAATCTGAAAACAGGATTGGCTTCTTGGCAGCCAGGGCTTTCCTGAGGTTTCGATTTTCCCTTTTCCTCCCTTAGCCCCCCGGGTGCTTTTGTTTCAGCTCAGAAGCCGGTCTGAATAACAAAAGGGGCCAGTCCAGGGGACGAATGAGCTTGAGATCCCCACTGCCAAGTAACCCCCTCGCACCCCACACGTTGCGCCCCGCTGGGCGGGCCTGAACCTAGGTAGCGGCGCTAAAAATGGCTCATCTGCTCTCTGCTCTCTCTGTTTCGCAGGAGCGGCGGCATGGAGGCTCTCACCACTCAGCTGGGGCCGGGACGCGAGGGCAGCTCCTCTCCCAACTCCAAGCAAGAGCTGCAGCCCTACTCGGGATCCAGCGCCCTTAAACCCAACCAGGTGGGCGAGACGTCGCTGTACGGGGTACCCATCGTGTCGCTGGTCATTGATGGGCAGGAGCGCCTGTGCCTAGCCCAGATCTCCAACACCCTGCTCAAAAACTACAGCTACAATGAGATCCACAACCGCCGCGTGGCCCTGGGCATCACGTGCGTGCAGTGCACGCCGGTGCAGCTGGAGATCCTGCGTCGGGCCGGGGCCATGCCCATCTCCTCTCGCCGCTGCGGTATGATCACAAAACGAGAGGCGGAACGCCTGTGCAAGTCGTTCCTGGGAGAGCACAAGCCCCCCAAACTGCCCGAGAACTTCGCCTTTGACGTGGTGCACGAGTGCGCGTGGGGCTCTCGGGGCAGCTTCATTCCTGCCCGTTACAACAGCTCTCGTGCTAAGTGCATCAAGTGCGGTTACTGCAGCATGTATTTCTCCCCCAACAAGTTCATCTTCCATTCGCACCGCACACCCGACGCCAAGTACACTCAGCCCGACGCCGCCAACTTTAACTCGTGGCGTCGGCACCTCAAACTCAGTGACAAGTCGGCCACCGACGAACTGAGCCACGCTTGGGAGGACGTCAAGGCTATGTTTAATGGCGGTACGCGCAAGCGGACCTTCTCCCTGCAAGGGGGCGGCGGAGGCGGCGCTAATAGCGGGTCTGGTGGTGCAGGGAAGGGCAGCGCTGGTGGCGGTGGCGGTCCAGGGTGCGGCTCAGAGATGGCCCCAGGCCCACCGCCCCACAAAAGTCTGCGCTGCGGTGAAGACGAGGCGGCTGGGCCTCCTGGGCCACCTCCACCGCATCCGCAGCGCGCTCTTGGCCTGGCGGCGGCAGCTAGTGGCCCTGCAGGACCTGGAGGAACTGGGGGCAGCGCGGGGGTTCGCAGCTACCCGGTGATTCCAGTGCCCAGCAAAGGTTTTGGCCTCTTGCAAAAGCTGCCCCCGCCTCTTTTCCCTCATCCTTACGGTTTCCCCACAGCATTCGGCCTATGTCCCAAAAAGGACGACCCAGTGTTGGTCGCCGGAGAACCCAAGGGAGGCCCTGGCACCGGGAGTGGTGGGGGCGCAGGCACCGCTGCGGGTGCCGGTGGCCCAGGAGCTGGCCACTTGCCCCCAGGAGCAGGGCCCGGCCCTGGTGGCGGCACAATGTTCTGGGGACATCAACCTTCCGGCGCAGCCAAGGACGCAGCAGCAGTAGCTGCGGCAGCTGCCGCCGCCACTGTGTACCCGACGTTTCCCATGTTCTGGCCAGCAGCCGGGAGCCTCCCGGTGCCTCCTTACCCGGCCGCTCAGAGTCAAGCTAAGGCCGTAGCGGCCGCGGTGGCCGCGGCTGCTGCTGCGGCGGCGGCGGCGGCTGGTGGAGGCGGTCCTGAATCTTTGGACGGTGCTGAGCCAGCTAAGGAGGGCAGCCTCGGTACGGAGGAGCGCTGCCCGAGCGCTCTATCCCGCGGGCCCCTGGACGAGGACGGTGCGGACGAGGCGCTGCCACCGTCTCTGGGTCCCCTGCCCCCTCCGCCACCGCCACCTGCCCGCAAAAGTTCCTACGTGTCAGCCTTCCGACCCGTAGTCAAGGACGCAGAGAGCATCGCTAAGCTCTACGGCAGCGCGCGCGAGGCCTATGGCTCCGGACCTGCTCGCGGGCCAGTGCCCAGCACCGGGACCGGAGGGGGCTACGTGAGCCCGGACTTTCTGAGCGAGGGAAGCTCCAGCTATCATTCTGCCTCGCCCGACGTGGACACCGCGGACGAACCGGAGGTAGACGTAGAGTCCAACCGCTTCCCCGACGAGGAGGGAGCCCAGGACGACACCGAGCCCAGCGCACCCAGCACGGGAGGTGGCCCAGACGGCGACCAGCCTGCTGGGCCCCCATCTGTCACATCCTCAGGCGCAGACGGCCCCACAGACTCTGCGGATGGCGATAGCCCTCGCCCTCGCCGCCGCCTTGGGCCTCCGCCCGCTATCAGATCCGCATTCGGGGACCTGGTGGCGGAAGACGTGGTGCGGAGAACTGAGCGGAGCCCACCAAGCGGCGGCTATGAGCTGCGAGAGCCTTGCGGGCCCCTGGGAGGCCCCGGGGCGGCCAAGGTGAGCCCGGTGCACCTCGCTGGTGGCGCCTCCTCCCTTACGCCATTCTGCCCTCGTACACAGCCTCTTCGGGCCAGGTGCGGGAACTGGGACTCTGTTCTGTTGTGGCAGACGAGCAGAAGGTCCCAGCTGCTCTTCGCAACCCCAGCCGGGGGCGCGCTGTGGCACTGGGCTCGCTGGGAGGGACCCAGGGCTGAGGGATTCGGAAAATCCGGGGGTCTGGCCTGAGAAACAGCAGCGAGTGCAATTTTGGATTTGTTGATGCGGGAGGTGAGGAGAGTTGCAGAGACAGTTAGACACCCAGAAAGAGAGACAAAGGGTCTGAAGGAAGAAAGGTAGAAAGAAAGGGCCTCAGGACCAGAGAAAGAAGCCCTGGAGGCCAGGCCCAACGTGTGTGCCTGCAAGCGTAAGGATGACACCCGAGGAACAAACATCACAGTAGCGAGAGAAGAGGGCAGCCTCTTGCCAAGAAGAATCTCTAGACGTACTAACTAGCAGTTTTCTTAGTCTTTTCCAACTCTGGCCTAAGGAACTACACAGCTCTGGGTTGGAAAACCTAAGCTTGCGGGCTCTCTCGTTGTCAGGGACAAGGCAGGAGGGCAAGTCGTGTGTGGCCAGACCGAAGGGATGGCTGTTTTGAAGGTAGATGAGCATACTTGTCCATTTACGCTGGGTTTATTAAAGCAGAAACCATTGCCCGCGCGAGAAAGCCATCCTTTACGCTGGCAACGACACAGGGAGGGAAGGTAGCTTACAGGAAGCTGAGCACAGAACGTGGCTTTGGACAGCCGCTGGCTTGAGAGCGGCTTTGTGTTTTAAGTAATTTGTTTTGGAGTACCAAAGATTATCCCAAATCCACTACGGTACGTCACCGCTGCGTTCAGGTCTCCAGGGCCCACCAACCTCTGCCACACTCTCGGCTTTCCTGTTGGTCCTCTGGGCAAGGGTGTCCCGCCTAATCGCCTGTCATTTTCGACCGTCGCAGGTGTACGCGCCTGAGAGGGACGAACATGTGAAGAGTACGGCGGCGACGGCGGCGGCGTTGGGGCCCGCGGCCTCGTACCTCTGCACCCCAGAGACCCACGGTAATGCCTCCTGAGGCCTCTGGCCCTTTTAATGCAGGAAGCACAGAGAGAACCCAGAACCAAGGCAGGCCTTTCAAGGAAGGGAGGGGCAGAGAGAGGCGGAGAGAAAAGGAGTGATAGAGAAGAGGGAAGAAAAACAATAGAAGAAAAAGGAAACTAAGTGTAAACCCCCAAATCTCAGGGTTTGGCTACTTAAAAATAATCCCAACCCACCCCCCTCACTCACATACGTGCACTCTCCAGTACACCTCATAGGAGATTTAAATCTTCCCAAAATCCTACGCCTGCCTGGCATCTCCTTTTTCACCATTTCATTTATCCAGAAACGAGTTTAGCCTTAGGCTGGTGGCCATAGGGGGTGGCCGGGCCTGATCTGGGCACAGGGTGAAGACTAGTGGCTGCGCACTAGGGTATCCCAGAAGGCTGCGGGCCCCAATCAAGAATCAGCCCTGTATTTGCATTTGGGATCCTGTTGTTCGCTGGGAAAGAGCGGAGGTCAGGGGTGGGCGACAGAAATCTAAGCCGGCCTGTGCAGCGGGGTGCGGGACAGTGTCCTACAACACCAATGCCCGGAAGGTTGTCACTTGGGTTACGATCTCCGCTGGAGTGGCGCGGACAAACCCGGCGGCCACGCGCTCTCCCGGTGCCCCAGTATCTGCGCACGCAATATAGGTCGCTTGTCCCTGGTGGGATCAGCTGCTTGTCTTGATCTTTTTCCTGGGGGCCAGGGGCTGGGGCGGGGGCGTGTAGCCCGGAACGGAGCAGACCTTGTGCAGGGGAGGGGATACTGGGCCCAAGCCTCAGGGCGCGCGCCTGGGCGCACAGCCGGGAACCAGAGGCGGCCACGACGTTTTTAATTAGGGCTTGGGCGCCCCAACCGAGGCCGCTCTGCAGTATCCGGGTCACGGTTTCTTTGCCTCTCCTTGAAACTCAGTCTGCCTTTTAGAGCCAGATAAGGAAGACAATCACTCGACGACAGCCGACGACTTGGAAACCAGAAAATCCTTTTCAGACCAAAGGAGTGTCTCCCAGCCAAGTCCTGCAAATACAGATCGAGGTGAGCCCCGGCAGTCCTGGCTCTCACCGGTGGCCTTGAGCTGAGGATCCATCGCATCCGGGTCACCACAGGCTTGGAGAAAGGTTTTAATCAGGAACAAACGATGCCACTGAGCAGATAGTTAACGTTGTGGGGGAGGGGCAGGCCGGGTTTCCGGACTTGTTTCCTCCCTGTTGGCATTGAGGGTCTTCTGAGTACGGGAGGTGGGTACTAAAAGGAAAGGGGGAAACCACCTCATTAATCTAGAATAGATCGAAGGGCACCTCCTGCCAGGGTTCAGCCTCCTGAGCTCACTTGCCCTCTCCCAAAATTACTGTCTTGGAAGATGGGGAGGTGGGAAAGCCACGGGTCTGGCGTAAGTCCTTCCTTTGGCGGAATTCCCAGGAGCTCACCTCCCCCTCCCCTCTGAAGGCTCTCCTGAGGACAGAATCCCCCTCTTACCTGCCCTTGTGTCGTAGGTGAGGATGGGCTCACTTTGGATGTCACAGGAACTCAACTGGTGGAGAAAGATATCGAGAACCTGGCCAGAGGTGAGGTTAAATGAGAAATGGAGCCATGAGGTACTTGAGATGGAGGAGCCCTTGAGGAGAGGGGCTGTAGCCTCTAGAGTCTCGCTTCACCCAGTTGGGGGGGGGGGAAATCACCCTCTGAACACCTGGTACGAGGTGCAGGTGAGAGCACCAGTAAGTTTATTGGAAGTTTGGGTTCCCAAGACCTGTCTTGAAGGACCTAGTCTGTCTTGAAGGACCCGGTGAGAAAGAATTGGTCTTGATTCTCAGGACTTGTAACCGGTGGGCAATGTGGGTCTCTCAAAACCCAGGGAAAATGGAACTTTTCCTGAAGAACAAAATGGCAGACAAGCACTTATTGCAGAATGCATCAAAGGCTACCTTTCTCTCTGGGATTGAACTGTTCACATAATAATGTAGTAAGGTTGGAGCTCACTTGCAGACTAGGACACCCTCTCCTGTTGCTGCTCAGTCTTTGGGAGATGATGGGTGGGGGATAGCTTAAGGGGACAGTGGTTTTGAACCTCTCTCTGGCTCCGCATCTTACATTCCTGTGTTGCCAAGGAGCCTTTCCACCAAAGGACCTAGGTAGTACTGAGCTCCTGCTGGGGCAGCTTGTCCTTCCACTCCCCCCAGAACAGGTTTCTGGGGGCATTGAACTGAGCCCTCCCCACACCAGGGTGGTGGTGGGGGTAGGAGCAGTGATCTTCCACTCTTCCTAGCCTCAGATTGATGCTACAACTTCAAGACCTCGGTACTTCTTGAAATTGTAGACAAACTTTCTCTGTGTGCCTTTTTTTTTCTTTTTTCTTTTCTTTTCTTTTTTTTTTTCCTGGAAAGGCTGTTCATGATTTTATTAGATTCTCCCTGAATTGTCTTTAGAGTAGAGATTAGAAGTCTCCTTAAATAGGGAATGGTGGTTGTGGGTCATCCTCTGAGGTTGGGCAGTTACTAGAAACTTTGTGGTGGGTGGGGAGCAGTTATTCCCAGAAGCCAGGATCCAGACATGCAAAATAGTTTGCACCTTCTTGAGTGTGAACACCCTGGCACCACTCCCAAGCACCCATCGTCCATCCAAATTTGGCTTGGAGCTCAAATGAGAAAGAAAAGCCAGAGCTTGGGAGGCCTCGACTCAGGTGTCAGGACTGTTGGCCAGGACAGACCCTTGGCCCCAGTGGGTACCCTGACTTGCATCAGTCTCACCCTTTACCTCTCTCCCAAACCTTCACAGAAGAATTGCAGAAATTGCTTCTGGAGCAAATGGAGCTTCGAAAGAAGCTGGAGCGGGAATTCCAGAGTCTCAAAGGTACTTCCTTCCCCACCCCTCAATAGCTTCCCAAACCTGCCCCAGGAACTAGATGCGGGTGCTTGCCCCAGGGGAGAGAAGAGCTCCAGGGCCCCGAGTTTCCAGCTAGGTGAAGGACTGGATGGGGGTGGGAGCAGGGGTGAGGATGGGAGGGAGCGGGAAGTGGAGCCGGGAGAGGAGGCAGTGCTTAACAGCTCTCACTTAATCAATTTGCACAGATAATTTTCAGGATCAAATGAAGAGGGAATTGGCTTATCGGGAAGAAATGGTGCAACAGCTGCAAATTGTCAGAGGTAAGACGCGAGTCAGGTGAGCGCGCGCACGGCCGTAACTGCCTCTGTCTGGCAGGAGCCGCAATGTTGGCTCAGTCATTTGGATTTAAATTGAAGGTAATTTAACAATTATTTTTTTTATTTAATATCCTTTGTATAGTCTGATTAGCCTCAGAATGGCAAGCGAGCCCAGCAAACGGCTTGCAGGCATCATTACGTGGAGTGATTGAACTTCTTAGCGCTGCAATTTCCACGGTTTCTAAATTAAAAATCGAGGCGTAAAATTACCTGGGAAGTAATGCCTAAGTTTGCTTTAATTTTGGTTAGATCCGTCTGCCTTTAAGCGCCATCCCAGGCCATTTCCTTCCCCAGCCTCCCCCCCCCCCCCAGCCTACAGTTTGAAGTGTAGGTGTCCCCTCCTCAGTTTCTGGAGTGGTTTCTGTAGGGGAGAGGTTGTGCCTAGGCTGTGACCTCAGCCATCTGGCTAGAGGGTGGTCTGCATTTCCTCACAGAACTTCCATGTCTTCCAGATACCTTGTGTAACGAACTGGACCAGGAGAGGAAGGCCCGCTATGCCATCCAACAGAAATTAAAAGGTGTGAACCCAGAAACAAAGATGAGAGAGAGAGAGAGAGAGAGAGAGAGAGAGAGAGAGACTGAGAGAGAGTCAAGGCTGGTTGTACTATTGGGTGGGTGGATGGGTGAATGGTGGGTGGGTGTGTAGGTGGGTGTATTATGGAGATGCTTGGAAGAAAGGCAGCCTGGGCCCACGTGGATCAGAAGGGAACTAGGGTGAAAATTTATAACTGTGATGTAGGAAGAAAAAGCCCATTGAGCTCTGAGTATCCGAAAATTTGCTTTCTGGCCCAACCCTGGCCTGGGACAATTAGACCTCTTTGTGCCTCGGTTTCCCCGTCTGTAAAATGGGACTAATGGACCCAAGAAATAGTTCTGACTGGCCAGAGCCTCACTCTTGCCCCCCCCCTCCCTTCTGCTCCATTGAGAATTCCTGTGCCCAAGGGCTGGATGGGGCTGGCGAGGGGGAGGGGAGACTGGTGGAGCTGGGGGGGGGGGCAGGGAGGCAGGTGAGGTGGCCAACGAGGTTGGTGTGACTCTCTCTCCAGAAGCTCACGACGCCCTGCACCACTTCTCCTGCAAGATGCTGACACCCCGGCACTGCACGGGCAACTGCTCCTTCAAGCCTCCGCTGTTGCCCTAGCGCCGGCTTGGCCGCGCCCACGCGCCCTCAAGCCATGCTGCTCCTTTCTGTAAATACCCGCTGCAGTGGCGGCCCAGAGCGAGGAACAAGCCATTAGGACCTGACTGTTGTAAATACAGCCGCCCGCCCGCCGGTCCCCAGCCGGGCTCCGCTGGGTTTCCCACTGTAAATACTGCCTCGCCCCTCCTTTGAACTCTAGGGCATCAGACCTCAAGGGGTAAACTGGACCCACTGGGGAAAGAAAGAGAAGAGGGGAGACCTCTTCTACGACCCCTCTCCCTCGGGCCCCGAGTAGGGCCTGGGACCCCGAATGTGAATATAATGTATCATCTTCGCTGGCTACAGCCGTGCACTCCCCGTCCTGTCCACTTCTGAAACTCTTGTTCCTAACGACAACGTGGCTATGTGCAATGGAGACAAACTGGACTGTGAGTCTCTTGGTTCAGTATTAGGTTCACTTTATTTATACTGTAAGTTATTTTACACCCCCCCCGCCCCTTTCCAGTCCTCGTTTTACATTCATTCCTCTTTGGATTTGCTTTGTGATTTTGTTGTTGATGATGTTGTTGTTGTTGTGTAATGTAACAGCACTTTAAAAGGGCGACAACTGACTCACGAGATGGCGACCATCTTGAGCCTATTTGGGGAGAACTGTATCCGTGACTTTTGTTTTTAATAAAAAGAAAAAGAAATCTGTCACTCCTTGGGGCTGCGAGGTTGAGAGTGCATCCAGGAGGTGAAGGAGAAAGAGGGTGGGAGGGTGGAAGATACTGCCACTCAAAGATGGGGCTTCCGGACCAAAGATGGATGCAAGTGAGGACCAGTGGTCAAGATAAGAGCGGAGGTTCTCTCTCAGGAGACGTCATAGCGCTCCAGGACCACTCTACAGATCCGCCTAAAACACATTCAATTTCCTCCACCGCATCAGGGCCGCACCTCCCCCGGGCTTTAACTGGGGAGGGGGATTACTGCCTTGTCCCCTGGACAGTGGTCCTTTCCTTCCCACGATTCGCTTGTACAGCCGGAAAGTTAATTTTTACCCCTTACATTTCCTATGTGTGAAGTCACCTGCGGGGATTTGGGGTGCACTCAGCAAGAAAAGCCTCTCCAGGCTGCTAGGAATCCAGAATTCGATCAAAACTGATCTGCTTGCTGGAGCGGGCATCATAGACCAGGAATGCTGGCCGGGTAGAAGTGAGGAGCGAAGGGTTGGAAAGAAGCTTGGCGAGACTGATCTAGAAAAGATGCTGAGAGTTTGCGGTCCCGCCCAGACAGATGCCCTGTGGTGGTCCTCAGGGAGCCTGTCTCTATCCCAAAGGAGGAAGCTCTGTCCTCATTCTAGTAATCTATCCCTCCTAGTCCCAGGGCATTTTTGGAGCTGGAGAAACCCTTTGAAGAATGTGAGGTCTGCTGGCTGTAGATGCAAGGGCCAGGACACTCCCAGGGCTGTGGCCCGGAAGTGCAAATACTCACATAGTGTCCACCAGCCTCAGTTTCTGCAAGGCTCCTGCTGGTTGCGGCGCAGACAACCAACAGAAACTGCAGGAAACCCATTCTTTCCCGAGTAGTGTGGAGGACGGAACTGAAAAAGCTCTTTCTCTTAGGAATTTTTCAGCCCAGACTGGCTTTCATGCCCTCCTCTGACTAGCTATCCTGCGATGTGCCCTTTATTTTTTTTCCAGGGCCTCACTTCCCAATCTCCATTAAATATCGTTCGTCTGTCTCTGCCCGGAGGCTCAGGGAAACACTCCAAGAAGAAAGCCCATCTGCAGGCCGCTGCCTGGACCATAGCCTCCAAGAACCGGCTCTCAGCCTAGCACCGCAGGCTCTCTCCAAGCACTCTCTAGGGGACCTTGGAAGCGAAGTCGAAGTCGGTCCGGCAGTTCTCTGGAGTTTCAGGCCCGGAGTTTCACTGGAGGCCTTTTGTGATGCAGGCAAGCTGGGACACAGTCTGGGTGATGGCGAAGAGAAGCAGATGCTGAGTCCCTTGCACGGGTGAGACCCAAGACTAGTCCCAGAGCTGTGGCTGCGACCCTTCAAGCCTCGGATACTGAGAGGACAAGATTGGTGTGGAAGTAAGGGTGGTGGGGTCAACCAGGAAAACTGTAGTGCTCGCTCTTGCTATCCTCATTCTGGGATCCCGGGGCCTTGGAATCATTTATGTAGGGGTGAGGTAAAAAGGGCATGGTTACCCTGCTCACTTCTGAGCTGCACCCACCGCGAAAGTGACTTAGGAAGTGATTGTGTTCCCAGGGCATCCCTGAGACAGGACACTTGCAGATTGCATTCGAGTCTTCCACGGTCTCAATGCATCAAAATGCACAATCCTTTTCTGTAAAATGGGCAGGACAGTTGCCACCTAAGCCGGAAGGTCCGTGGCTACACACCAACTAAGGAGTCTGGAGAACATTCAATTCATTGGAGTTTTCCCTCCAAACTCGCCCAAAGTGGAAAAAGTATATCTGGACCTGGGGCTGGCCAGAGGAGAGCCTCAGATGGTAGGGAGCCTCTGAGGGTTGGAGGTGTTGGTGGATTCGACCTAGAAAGTTCCATCGCGCAAAAAATAAAACAAACTACAAAACACAGAAACCCTCCTGGGCTCTGCATCACTTAGAAATGGCTTGTTCCCCCCCAAAATGTTAATAACCAAACGATTGGTATGGATGTAATTATCAATAATTATACGAATTATTGCTGATTGCGGGGCTCGTAGCTACTTTAATTAGCTTACCAGATTCTAATTAAGTTAAATGAAACATTAATAGAGAAAATATGCTTTAAAAAACACCCAGGATTTTTAATGTCTATTTCTCGCCACAATGTTGCCACCTTGCGACAAACTTTAGGCATTACAGCCAGAGCGAGCGGCTCGGACATCTTCGCTCTTGGGGCCGGGCGTGGTGGCGCTGGCGCACGCCTTTAATCCCAGCACTCAGGAGGCAGAAGCAGGCGGATTTCTGAGTTCAAGCCCAGCCTGGTCTACAAAGTGAGTTCCAGGACAGCCAGGGCTACACAGAGAAACCCTGTCTCGAAAAACCAAAAATAAAAACAGACACCTTTGCTTTAGCAGAGAAAGTGTGTTTGCGGGATTAAGGGGGACTGTGGACACAGGATGGCTCACAGAACGTTTTCTCCGGGTGTTTGCTTTGGCAACCCTGTTTCCTTGCGTTCCCTACAAGACTCTGGCTCTGGAATACAGGTCTGGAGCTGGGGAGCTATGTAAGCATACCCGTCTACGTCCTTTCTCCAGAGGAGTTCCCCTTTTGGGAGCCGCGTGGGACAGATTGCCACTCTCCACAAACCTTTCGTGAGAAACTAAGGAGAGATGTTTTATGCCCTTGAGACACCAGTAAATTGCTTCTCACCTCTGTCTCCTCTGCCAATGGGTTCCTCACGTCCCCGGCACAGCTAACTTCTGAGTTCTACAGGGCTTCAGGTTCCCGGAGCTTAGGAGGGCACTTACTTTCTTGTTCTCTTTGGCTGTATGAGTCGGCCTCCCAGGGGACCACAAGTACCTCCACAACTAAGGTCATATCTTATTTTTTCCTCCCACGGTACACGGTGCCCACGTGGAATGTCCACGTGAAAGGATAGTTCATCTAGGTGCTGGAAACGTCTGAGGGAAGGAATCCCCAGGTGCTTCCGGACAACAGGCACTGAGATGCAATTACGCTCATTTACATAAGGTTAATTAAGCTGGAGCTTGCTGCTCTCAAAGAAGATCCTTCATCAATAGAATTAGTGTTGGGGCAGGGTGTGGAGTAATTTATCATCAACTTAGGAAAGAAAAACCTTCCTCCTGCCCCAACTGTGTCTCAAAAACACTACCTCCACATTTTGCAAGCCCATAGTCCACACATTCCCAGCTACCCTGCCATACCGTACAACCGTAAGCCTTTGCAGATATGCAACTCTCACCTAGAATCCAGATCGCCAGTAGAAGCAAAACTGCCTTTCATGGCCTCTCCATGCTTCATGTCATTCTAAACGGCCTCCCCTGCTCCTCCCCACCCAGAGGCCCCGGTGGTGAGCTAAGAGTATAACCTCTGTAACCATGTTCTCTGCTTCACCTTGTGTGGTAGGGAACCCATCGTTGGAACTCTGTTTCTGTTTAAAACATGACTTCATGCAGGGATAAGCTAATGCAGGTAAACCCTGAAAGACAGTCTCGGTGAAGAAGAGCTAGTACATCTGTTTGTGATAGGAAAGGACACCCCCCCCCCCACAGGACATTGTCCAGTCTGTGGCCCTCCGCTTCTCTAGCGCCCAGGAAAGGAGACAGAGCAGTGCTCTCTCCAGCCTGGCCTTCTGAACTTTCTGAAGACTCTTGAAAGCAGCCGTAAAAACCCAGGTTGGAAAGGCATCATAAGGTGCCAATGTTGGTTGGCTACAGGTAGTCAAAGGGGCAAGAGATTGGCCCAAGTTTTGTTTTGTTTTGTTTTTGTTTTTTTGAGCAAGTTAGAGCAGAGCCAAAAAAGACAGTCAGGGCTTTAGATTTTTATTTTTATTTTATTTTCCTACCCCTAAGGACTGCATATCCCAACAGAATGCCAGGTCATGTCCTTAAGAATGAGGGGATTTCTATTAAGTTTCTATACCACTCCATTCCAACATAAGTGATCCTGCCAGTCCTTACTGTCGGAGGATAAAGCACCACACTAGTATCTGTAGTGACTTTGATTGACAGCACTCTGGGAGGTAACTGTTAAAACTGTCGACCCAAATGGGACATCTGATTGCAACAGAATGGTTGATACAATTCTATGCCAGTCCATGCGTAGAGGAAGGCTGAGAGCTGAGGTGCAAGGAGTCCCACAGATCTTGATTCGGCCACTGTAATCAGGAAGGGGTCATGTCACCTCCACAGACTAAAACAGAAATATGTACCGAGTCAGCCAGCAGCGGCACGTGGGGGTTCACCCAGTCCGCCCATTCTTCAGGGCTGATCACAGGTGTCGCTGGGGCGAGCCCAGGAGCTGCGGGCGTCCCAGGGGCTGCAGAGCCCACGCGGGGGCTCAGAAACCAGGGAAGCACATACCCTATTTTTCTTTGAGGAAGAAATTGATATGTCAGAAAGTACTGAGTAAATCAGCACAGGAAAATTGAACTTGAGGAGGGCCGTCGTTTCTTCATCTTGACGGTTAAGATTTATGCATTATTTATGCACTAGTTATTTGGCAATAACTAGTAAATAATGTGCAACCAGGAAATTTTGTTTCCACAGCCAGTGTCTGTTTCAAAGGCTTGCTAGTCTCGCCTAGGTGACTCTACAGCTTTAACAAAACCATTCCTTAGGGCTAAGGTGAAGAAATAGGTTACTGAGGAGGGGAGAGATGAGCAGGAGCCAGGTGTGGTGGTGCACGCCTGTAATCCAGCAATTGGGAGGTGGAGGCAGGAAGATCTTAAGTTTGAGGTTATCCTAGACTGTATAGAAATTCGAGGTCATGGTGGAACCTGTGAGACCTATCTCAAAAATTTAAATAAGTCACAAACTGCAACTGAAGCTCATGGATAAAGCGCATTGCAAAGCGATGGGTCTGCCTATGTCACGCCTCACATTCCTTGAGTACTATGGTTCTATTTAGTCAAGCAAAAGATAAAACGGAAAGCGTTGGGGCTGTTGTGGACTTCATGAGAAAAAAAAAATTTTTTTAAGTAGGAAAAATATGGAACGCTTCACGAATTTGCGTGTCATCCTTGCGCAGGGGCCATGCTAATCTTCTCTGTATCGTTCCAATTTTAGTATATGTGCTGCCGAAGCGAGCACAAACACAGGTGTTTCTCAGGAAGTATATAAGGACAAAATTATAAAAATCTTTTAGCTTATGGTGAGAAATCTTTAGGATTTTTTTTTTTCTCAAAATCAATGATTCCCCGAACTAGTATCTTCTGGGTTTTATGTTATATGTTAGAATTTTTTCATTTTGACTCAGAGTACATTCATTTATATTCGAAAACTCTTTTCTACATTGTGTATGCAAATGAGGGGACGATGGGAAACAGACCTGTTCTGGACTGAGCTGTGCGCAGCCCCGAAGTCATAGTCCGCCACGTGATGCGCGCTGTGCACGCGCCCGACCGTGCCGGGATCGCGGCCAGCTGTGCAGGGCGCTGCTGTATCCTAGGGACCAGGGGACGAGCGTGGGGCAAAGGTTGCGAGCGGCTCATCTAGCCGGCCCGACTTCTGAGGCTCTCCACCCACGGATCGGTCGCCGCAGCGGCCTGCTCTGGATGTATGGAGTGTGTGTGTTTCAGTTTCCCCCAGCTTGTTGGAAACAGCGCCCTACCGTTGCTGGCAGTGGTTGTGGGGGAAAGGACACTCTTGGGGCTCCTGCACTTGAAAGTCCCTGCAGCTCGCAGGTTAGGAAACTGAGGCTCTGCCAGGTTAAACCAAGTGGGCCTGCGCGCCGTGAAAAGAAAGTGAGATTTGGGTGCAAACCTGGTTCAGAGGCCAGTCTTTTCTCCTGCGCAGTAGGACTCCGAAGAAAGAGTCTAACCTTTGCGGGTTAGACTTTACTCCCAAACTCAGACTACTTTGCCTCCTGTCCTTCTTTGCTCTGACAAACCCAGAGCGCCGACTCTTTAAGAGACAGTGAGCAAGGACCTCCGGTGTCAGCGAGGGACACGCACACACGCACATGCACACACATACACCACGAATAGACTGTGCTGGAGGGGGTCACTGAGCGACCTGTGAACAGTGACTTGATACACAGGCAGCCCTGAGGGACAGAGACTCCCAGGCAAAAGCCAAGCAAGTCAGTTCCAGTCACCAGAGTCGGGTACCACAAGGGAGGCCACGAGCGAGGCACCAGGGGTCTGGGCGCAGTGCTCGACCTGCACGGGGTTAGAGGGCAGGACCGGTGCACAGCCTAGGCAGAGAAGCGGCTGGCCTGGCTTTTGGAGCTGAGGTCCCCCACCCCCTCCTACCTGTTTTCAATAAGATGGAAATCAGGTGCAAGCCGCCCAGCTTCTCACGTGACCTCTCTCTAAATACGCAGTAAGCAACTGCAAAACTCAGAATGCTAATAATGGCCTTTATTGAGTGAAAAGAGCTAATTTGGGCAATGATGTTTCCCTCGGATTTACAAAAGGGAATTGCAAATAACCAAACCGTAATAGCTCTGATGGGAGACGATGCTAAACTTCAATCAGCATCCACGTTTGTTTTTCACGGATTTAGAAGGGGAGTCTTTTCGACACAGTGGCTGCTCACACGTATCACGGTGACAGGTACAGCCGTAGGTTCATAAGTGCCTCATTGTTCAAGCCGGCAGGAAACAGACCTGGATCTTGTTCACCGTTCCTGACTATTTGAAGCCGAAGGTGGTCCGTTTGGTTCTGTTGTCTGCTTTTTTCTTGTCCAGCGGTTATGAAGCCGAGGAATCAGGGTTCCAGTTCCACTCTTTCTGGCTCCGGTCCTGTTTTAGCTTGTAAGAAGCTGCCTACAGAGGACAGTTAACTGCTAATGTCTGGTTCAGCCTTGATGTGCTGCGGTTGTATAACTTAAAGGTTTTCCTGAGAGAATATAATTAGCAAGATGCAAAAATGCCAAGGTGGCTCAGTGGGTAATCAGGCTATGTCTGATGACCTGGGTTTGATCCTTGGGACCCACATGATGGAGAGAGACAACTGACTCACTTTCAAGTTGTCCTCTGACCTCCTTACGTGTGTACCACAGTGCACACCCAACCACACACATATGCAAAATGAAAGGTAATAAAATCTTGAGTCCTAATATTATTTTTGTATTCTGTTTACAAAGTTACAAATATGCTGCTCATCCTTGAGGTGTGCCCACTGTAAACGGATCTGTAGCGGCCATTGTAGACCTGTTCTCAGGCCTGTCAAGGGGGACTGTCCAGGGGGACCATGCTTCCCTCAGCCCCCAAGGCCCCATGTGGATGTGGACACCTCGGCAGTGCCTAGAGCAGAGGTGGAACCAAGTGCAAGGTAATTAGGTCACATTAGGTCACAGGCACCACTTGTGAAGATTTTTTTTTTCCTTTTATTTATATGAGTACTNAGTACTCTGTAGCTGTCTTCAGACACACCAGAAGAGGACAATAGATCCATTACAGATGGTTGTGAGCCACCATGTGGTTGCTGGAAATTGAACTCAGGACCTCTGGAAGAGTAGTCAGTGCTCTTAACCACTGAGCCATCTCTCCAGCCCTCACCATGTGATTTTTCACTGTAGCCCATGGAGGCCTGCTAAAGGATGCCAAATGCATCTCTGTGTAGTGATGTAACCAAATACCCTCAGCAAAGACCAAGCAGATGGGGTATCCAGTCACAGACTTTAGCCCCCTGAAATTGTAAGCTGTATAAACCTCTTTTTCTGTACAGATTCCCAACCTTGGGTGTTTCGTTGTAATATCAGAAAACAGACTAAGATAATGGGTAAATGGAAGAGATTAAATGGATAGGGTATGCGGCTGGAGGAGAGCTCACATGATGGAACCCCTTAAGCGGAAAGAGAACCAAAGGATCACGACTTCACAGAGAGTCTCAGTCCCCCAGGGCTTAGGCCCTAGAGCAGAAGTGTGTGTGCTATTGAGGGATGGCTTTGGCCACCTGTCCAAGAGCTACAGTGGCAGCAGAGCTCCTGTAACCTTCTCAGTCATTGGCTTCTTTCCACAATACAGACCTGAGGTGACCTGAATATAGATAGTCTTCCCTGAGTGTCTTGGGCTGTAGAACCCCAAGAGACAAGGTTTGGTCCCTTGGTCCTATTGAGAGTGGAGCTTCCCTCCACCTAAGTGAGAGGATGCAGACTAGGTTTGATGATGATGATGTATTTTGAGACAGGGTCTTTCTACATAGCTCTGCCTGTTCTGGAACTCACTTTGTAGACCAGGCTGGCCTCCAACTCACAGAGATCCTCCTACCTCTGCTTCCTGAGGGCTGGGATTAAATCATGCACCACCAAATCTAGCATTCTTATTACATTTTAATTAGTGTGTAGATCACTCGCTGTTACACAAGACCCTGTCTGAAAAGTCAGGAAGAAGTGGTATGATAGGGAACTATTGAGATTTCCTGGCAGGAAATGTGCTTGCCCCTGAGACAGCCAGCCCAGGTTTGAGCCCTGGAAACCACATGGCTGACAGACAGAGAGAACTGACTCATAAGATTGCCCTCTCACCTCCATGTGTGCTATAGCACATGCACAAGCTCCCATGAAATATGCACAATTGTAGTAAATGTTTTTTAAAGCAAACAAAGAAACAAAACAAAACAAAACAAAAGAGGAGGAGCCTGAATCTAAGAGTAGACATAGCTCTCTCTGCTTAAGTCAGCATACCTGTGATGTTTTGCAAGGGCTTGAAGAAACACCCTGGCCTCTGAGGTCACTCACCTACCGGGCCATGCTGACAGCGGCTGTGGTACATCCGGGAAAGCATATGAGTCCCAGCAGCCCCTACGCTGACTGTAGATCACCCGGAAGCAAGCCATTTCCACTTTTCCAGGTGCCAAGCTGCTGACTTTTCTTCGAGATTGAAGTCATATTTCCTGCCCTTGGTGTCCAAGTCTGGGGACATGGGGAATAGATAGGTAAGGGCACTGGGAACTCCAGAGAACTCTGGGCTCTCTCCCGGGGAACAGTAGTAGCTGCCACTCCCCTTACCTGGTGACTGAGACACTTGCCCCCATCAGGAAAGACTCGAAAAACCAGAAAATGAGAGTGCCAAGATGAACCATCGCCACTGTGTTAATATTTTCACACCACTTAACTCTCATTAAAATGTACTTTGCTGAATTTAATATGTGATTTCAAATGACACAACATATTAAGTGCTTAATATACTAGAAATTATGAAACTATTATAGTCGATGCCATATGAAATAATTAGAGTGAATTAAACTTTAGCAGCTGAGTGAAGGAAGAGCTTCAACTTACAATGTCTGCAAGTCACTCAAGCCAGTGCTGTAACCCCCAAATAAATGTCCAGAAATTAGGCTCTTTAAATAAAAACTGAACTTCATGTGTACTTACACCACAAGGTCTTCTGGGCTTTGGTGACATAAAACATGGCTGCACTGGGCAGAAGGTGAGAGGCCCTGGGGTCCTTTCCCAGGGAAGAGCCATTGGCCTTACCTGACTTTGCCCTGGCGACATAACTCAAGTGGCATAAGATATCAAGATGAGTAGGTCGTTTTTATGTCAGACCAGTATACTGCAGAGCTAAAAATAGAAACAAGCCTTCTTAACTGGCATGACTGGCAGGGCTGCACTTTGTGCCAGCTGTTTCCCATGCAGTTGATCACAATAGCCTTACAGCACATCTGTGCTATATAAGCTGCCATTTTTCTGCTGAAGAAACTCTCTGAATGAGAATCATCAAGGTCTTTGATCAGATCCATTGTTGGCCCACATCTCCTTTGTCTGCCTGTAAACTCTTCAGACTTCTCATTGTGTGTGAGCATTACTGTATGATGCATATGATATGTATGTGGAGGATATGATATGAGAGCATTACTGTATGGTACATATGATATGTATGTGGAGGACAGAAGGATGTCCCCTGTTGCTCTCCAGTTCCTTTTTAAAATATTTTATTCATGTCCATAAATGTGTGTCCGAGTGGGTGTGGGCAGGTGCTCTCAGAAGCAAGCAGAGGGCCTTACATCTCCTGGGGAAGGAGTTATTGTGAGTTGCACAACTTGGGCACTGGGAACTGAATGCTGGTCCTCTGGAAGAGCAGTACTTGCTCCTAACTGCTGGGCCATCTCTCCACTTCATTCATTTAAGGCAGGGTCTCTCACTGGACTGATTTGGCTGGATGGGCTGCCCAGCCACACCAGGCACCTTCCTGTTTGCATCTCCTCCATCATGGGACTACAGGCGCACTCCGCCATGCCTGAGTTTTTACATGGATACAGGAGATCAAACAGCAGGCTCTCTACCCACTGAGCTGCCTCCCAGCCTTGAATATCCCTGATATTTTTTTGGTTTTTCGAGACAGGGTTTCTCTGTATAGCCCTGGCTGTCCTGGAGCTCACTTTGTAGACCAGGCTGGCCTCAAACTCAGAAATCTGCTGTGCTGGGATTAAAGGCGTGCGCCCCCACGCCCGGCTATGCCTGATTTTTTATTCTTTTCCTCCTGCTCCTCCTCTTCCTCCTTCTGTTTTTGTTTGTTTCTTTCTTTTTTGGTTTGTTTGTTTTTTTCGGTACAGGGTTTCTCTGTGCAGACCTGGCTGTCCTGGAACTCATTCTCTGGACCAGGCTGGCCTCGAACTCAGAAATCCGCCTGCCTCTGCCTCCCAAGTGCTGGGATTAAAGGCGTGCACCACCACTGTTTGGTGGCTCATGACTGTCTCACAGTGTAAAGTACATCCAACTTTAAAAGTCCTGATAGTCAGAGATGGTTCAGCAGTTAAGAGTGCTTCTGGCTTCTGAGTTCGAGGCCAGCCTGGTCTACAGAGTGAGTTCCTGGAGAGCCAGGGCTACACAGAGAAACCCTGCCTCAAAAAACAAAACAAAACAAAACAAAAGTGCTTCTTGCTTTTGCAGAGAACTTCATGGTTATTCATGGTTATCCCAAACTGCAGTTCCAAGGGACCTGATACCCTCTTCCTTGTTCAAAACAAGCTACATACCTCCAACATATAATGGCACAGAGTAGGCATTCTTTTTCTTAAAGGGAAGAATCGGAATGTTCATGGACAGGACCAGGGCAAGTCTAGAATCCATCCTCGGACTTGGAAAGAAAGCTGCCACAGGCTTCGTCTCACAGGCAGAATATCTGACCCAGAAGCAGAAAGGGGACTGCTGGGGAGAGGCAGGGGCCAGCCCGAGGGGCTTGGGAGACAGTAAAGTGTAACTATTGGGGAGAATGTAAGCAAAGTATAATGACACACAGGCGTGGAAGCCTTATGATGAACCCCATTATTTTATATACTAATGGGAAAAGTCAATGATAAAATCAAGCCTGAACAAGGGGCTCTGCTGGCCAGAGTCAGTGCAGTGAGAGGAGTGGAGGGGGCACTGCCAGGCTGCCAGCCTGCCAGCCTGCCTCCGCTCCTTGGCTGTCCAGACCTTCCTCTTTAGCTGGCACCTCGTGCAGCTGAAGCTAGGAGTGTGAGCAGGCAGAAGTGCTCAGGGGACAATGCTTTCGCTAGTCTGGCTCCCCCGACTTACCCTCCTCATCCACCTTGATGGGTCTCCTGACACATTTTTTTTTAATAGATTAAAATTTTTGTTTGTTTTTGTTTTTTAGGACAAGGTTTCTCTGTGTTTCTCTGGAACTCACTCTGTAGATCAGGCTGGCCTGGAACTCAGAGATCTGCCTGCCTCTGGGAATAAAGGTGCGCACCACCTCCGCCTGGCTTATTTTTAATTTTTAATTATGGGGTGGGGTATGCATGTGTAAGTGAGCTGCCCTGGAAGGCCATTAGAGAGCATTAAACAACCCCCCCCCCCAAAAAAAAAATTGGAGTTACAGGCAGTTGTGAACTGTGCTATATGGATGCTGCAGACAGAACTCAGGTCTTCTGCAAAAGTAGTTTGTTCTCTTAACCACTAAGCCATCTGTCCAGCCAACCCCCCACATTTATATTTTTTTGTGACAGCTTCATGTGTCGTGGGCTGGCCTCTACCTCACTCTGTAGCTGAAGATGACCTGATCCTCCTTCCATCTCTGAGTCCAGGTGTGCAGCACTACTTGGGGTTTTATGCATTGCGGGGTATCAAACCCAGGGCTTTGATAACCGACAGTTACACCCCCAAACTCTCTTCTGGGACTTCCAGAGACAACAGTTCTACTTGGAGTCGCTGTGAGGAGATCATGAAAGCCCATCTCTCCTCACTGGCAGGACCATAGGCTAGAAGCTGGGTAGAACAGGGTGGGTTGGGCTTGAAAGCATATCTCTTAAGAGGGTCTTCAGAGATGCAGGGGAAAGCTATGTCACCGGTCACAGGCCGTGCCATAACCAGGCGTGTTGTGGGAAAACAGTGGGGAAGATTATTAAAGATGTAACAGCTAAATGACTGGGGGAGGGCATCCAGGGGGATGTCCCTCTCTGAACAATCTTTACCTGACCCCCACCCCCAACAATCTAGCTATGCCTCTGTGCAACCAACTTCTCGCAACCCCAGCCCTAGATTCAGCAAGCATGTCAATCTGGCTCCTGCCTTGACTTCCGGTGTCTGCACCTAGGAATCTCCCTTCTGCCTAATAATAGGGCCCAGTATCCCTTTCTTCTTCTCCTTTAACATAAAAAAATTAAAAAAAAAAAAGTAGGTGTGTGTGTGTGTGTGTGTGCTCGTGGACAGGCGGGCACATAGTACCCATCTCTTGGGGCTGGAGTGGTGAGCTGGATTCTGGGAAATGAACTCCAGTTCATCTGGAAGAGAGGTAAGTGCTCTTAACCCCTGAGCCATCTTCCCAGCTCCTCCTCCTTCCTCTCACAAATGACAATATCGTGTTGCTGTTTACAGTGCTGGCAAATGCTGCCTGAGCTAACAACACTCTCGCTGCTAAATTTGGGTTCCGGGAGAAAGCTAAGGAATCGACCACATCATTGATGTGCATGTTCTGAGAAAGGGCCATCTCCTCACTTACTTACTTCCTGTTCCTATGGTGCTCTCTGGTGACTCTCTTTACCCGCCTATCTAATACTCCCGCCCGCTTCCCTTTTGTTTTAAACATTCCTCATTAACAACTGTTCTCCTTATTGCAATAGCCAGAGTTAAATCTCAAGCCTGGGACGCTTATTCCTCATAGTTTCTAGAGGTCCCTGTAGATGTCAGTTGAATGGGGAATTTGCCTGGAGTCCCAGGTTCCAGTCCTGACTTACTTGTGTCTGGCTTCCCTTTCTAGCAAGTTCCAGTCTGAGAGAGTGAGGGGAGGTGGGGCCCAGAGAGCAGCTGTACCTTTCGCACGCTGCCACCAGAGGGCGAAGGCTCCGCGCAGGAGGCCACTCGCTTTTGCGGCTGGCATTGGTCGCCTGCAAGCGAGCTCGCCCTGGGTGCGACGCCTTTCAGGAGCCTCCTGCTGCTTTGCACAGCGCCAGCCCTGCTCTCCAGAGGGCCTTGAGTGGGTGGGAACAGCCTTCCGAGGCCAACCTCCTGTCTCTGCTGCTAGCGCCTCTCATGACAACTCCCCTTCTCTGGCCTCGCCTATCTATCTAGGTGGAACAGACTTCGAAGGGTCCTGGTTCAGCGGGAAATTGGGGTTGGGGGTAGGGGGAGCGAAGGAGCTTCGGAACCACTAGCGTCATAAAGGTGGACCAGCCAGCAGAAAGATGGGGCCCAGGGAGCATGAAGGAAAGATGTTAGCCTTTGCCGGCCTGAACGGTGAATCAGAACTGAAACGGGTTTTCACGGCCCAACTCCCAGCTCTTGGGCTGGAACCCTCTGGATTAGAGGAGGTTTCCCTACTATGGAGTGAGGAGGACAACAAAAACCACCAGCCACTGCAAGAGAAAGGGGCCCCTCTGGACAATCAGCCCCACACCAAGTGCGCTTTCTTAAAGAACTCCAGCTGGGGAGTTTATTTACTTGTGAGGAGGGTGGCATTTGCTTGAAAGTATCTCTGTCCCCAGACACATTTTAAAACGTTAAGCAGAGAGCCAGCTCTGGCAATTGGATTAACCTTGTGGGGGGAAAGGTTTCATTTTCTGTGTGTGGTTCAAATTCTTCAACACTAACGTCTGCAATACCAGAAAGCAATCATTCACTTCAACTGGCAAAAAAACGATACAAAAAATGCAAAACAAATAACAAAACAGGAAAGGAACAAATGAAAATCTAAAAACCACACTCACGAGTGGGGGTGGGGGGTGGGGGGTGGCGCGCGCCTTTAATCCCAGCACTCGGGAGGCAGAGGCAGGCCGATTTTAGAGTCCGGGCCAGCCTGGTCTACAGAGTGAGTTCCAGGACATCCAGGACTAGACAGAGAAACCCTGTCTCGAAACACCCCCTAACCCCAAAAAAACCACACTCACAAACCTCAAATAACAGTAACTTAAAGCCAAACGACAAAGCCAAGTACGGTGGCACACGCCTATAATCCCAGCACCTTGGAGGCAGAGGCAGGTGGATCTCTGAGTTTGAGGCCAGCCTGGGCTACACAGAGAAACAACAAACAGACAAACAAAAAGGCAGAAAACTAACAAAAATCTCCCCAAACCCAAATGAAACTAAAAAAATCACCTCCTTCAAGAATTGGGAACCAGGACCTGGAGAGGTGGCTCTGTAGTTAAGAGAACTGGCTGCTCTTGCAGAGGACCTGGATTAGATTCCCAGCAACCACCAGGCAACTCGAAACAAAAAAAGAAAAAACAAGAATGAGAAACTACAGAAAATGTTCCAGATGCCTCCTTGCCACACAGACATTGGCACTGTTCTTTCTCTACAAAATGAGGATAATGGTATGAACAGGACAGGAATGTCCTGAGGACGTAGGGAACGTATGTAACAGCAATCACAGACATTCCAGAAGTGTTAGCTAATTTTACATGGCAAGAACCCAGCCCCAAACTGTATAGATCGGCCACTTATGCAACTTTCCAGTCAACCGTCCTTCCAAATGGTATTTTTACTGATTGCACCATATTTCGTTCCATCTTAGTACAATTTATTTAAGTTACCCCTGCTGTGGAGCCTTTAAATTGTTTCCAGTTTTTGCTGTTAAAATAACAGCGAGATTAACATCTTTAAATATCTACCCTTGTCAGCATTTCTGATTATTTCCTTAGGCAGATTTTTTTTAGAGGTAGGATTACTGGGACAAAGGGCACAAATATTTTTCAGGCTTTTGAGTCAGGTTACAGAATTGCTTCCCAGAGAGATCTTCCCAACTCCCCCTCCCACCTGCAGTGTGAGAGAGTGCCCTCCACACTGCACACAAAGGGGGGACCTCTCGGGGAGAGGTGGGGGTCTGAGGACTGCCGCTGGACTGAGGGGGAACTCTTATTTTAGGAGAGAGGGGGCCTGTGGGAAGAAAAAAGGAGACAGAAAGGATTTATGGAATGTGATGAGGTTCTTGTTTGTTTTGATAGTCTTAAATTTTTTTTATATATGTATGTGTGCCTGCGTGAGTTTCTGTGCACTACCTGCTTGCAGGAGCTGTGCAGGCCAAGAGACGGTGTCTGATCCTTTGGAACGGGAGTTACAGGCAATTGTAAGACATCATGTGGGTCCTGAGCACTGGACTTAGGTCCTCAGCATGATCAATAAATGCTCAGAACCAGCAAGACATCTCTCCAGCCCCAAGATACAAGAGAGAACTTTCTTTCTCTGTTTTTGTATGCATGCTTTATGTGTGAGTGTGTGTGTGTGTTGTTGTTGTTGTTCTTGTTGTTGTTGTAATTGAGATGGTGTCTCACTCTGCCACTCTGGCTGGCCTGGAAGCCACCTGCCTCTAGAGTGCTGAGATTAAATGACTGTATCACCACACCTGGTAGGAGTATGATTGTTTTAACTGTTGACTTGACACAAGCTAGAATCATATAGGAGAGGAGTCTCAATGAGGGATTGTCTAGATTAGCTTAGCCTATGGGTATGTCTATAGAGTGGCGGTTCTCAACCTTGGGTGGCAACTTCTTGGCAAACCTCTATCTCTAAAAATATTTACATTACAATTCATTACAAAATTACAGTTGTGAAGTATCAAGAAAAATAATTTTATGGGGGGCTGGAGAGATGGCTCAGTAGTTAAGAGCATTGACTGCTCTGATAGCAAGAGCCCATTGAGGCCAATAACCTTCAGACTTGGAGTTTGCATTCTGCAAGGTGAAAGATATGCTTTCTCTTCAGTATGCAAGCACCTAAGGCATATATGAATGTCAACCAACTCTTTTAAGGCATGTGGTAAGCAGTCAGAAATAACGGGGGTGGGACAGTTCATTGCAGTGACAAGGCTGTGTACTTCTACAGACAGACCACACTTGCCAAGCCAGCGCTTCCTAGCTTGCATAAGTTGTTCTGAAAGGTTACTGTAAGAGCTACCAATGCATACCATTCGGAAACTATTCAGGCAAGGCAATGCTCGAAGGCATAACATTCATTTACCCTGAAAGAAGACACAAAAACCCTAAATAAGGTGTCAGTTTTGTTTTTAGAAATACATACTCAGCCGGGCCTGGTGGCGCATGCCTTTAATCCCAGCACTCGGGAGGCAGAGGCAGGCGGATTTCTGAATTCGAGGCCAGCCTGGTCCACAAAGTGAGTTCCAGGACAGCCAGGGCTATACAGAGAAACCCTGTCTTGAAAAACCAAAAAAAAAAAAAAAAAAAAAAGAAATACATACTCGCCACTCAGGTTTACCCCAGGAGCTCCATACTGCCTCCACATTGGAAGGTTGTGTGATTACCTCAAATGACAAGAACCAGCATCTGATAAAGTTAATGATCTGAAAGCATCTTGGTGAACTAGGAGAGGTGTCCTGACTCAAAGGTCACAGAGCAAAACCTTGAGGCAAATGTGACACATAATACAGAAAATGTAGATTCTCCCTAAGTGTTAGAACAAAATGAGGAGGACTGGCGAGATGGCTCAGTGGGTAAGAGCACTGACTGCTCTTCTGAAGGTCCTGAGTTCAATTCCCAGCAACTACATGGTGGCTCACAACCATCTGTAATGAGATCTGATGCCCTCTTCTGGTGCGTCTGAAGTCAGCTACAGTGCACTTAAGGTGCTACAGTGGTCAGAGGGACCAGCCTCTTGAGTGTTACCTACTAACTTACACTGACTTTAAATCCACACCCAAGTTTAATAATAAATAAATCTTTGGGTTGGAGCAAGCAGGGACTGAGGGAACGGGGCTGACCAGATTAAGCAGAGGTCCTAAGAATTCAATTCCCAACAACCACATGAAGGCTCACAACCATCTGTACAGCTACAGTGTACTCACATAAATAAATAAATAAATAAATCTTAAAAAAAAAAAGAACAAAATGAGGAACCCAGCTCCTGCTATCAGTTAATGTAGAGTAATGGAAGCTTTAGACCAAAGATGTGAGGGAAGAGAAGGCTGATGAGCTACAGGAGGAGGAATAGATTGTTATGTTGTTGCTGGGAATTAAACTCAGGACCTCTGGAAGAGCAGTTGGTGCTCTTAACTGCTGAGCCATCTCTCCAGCCCAATAACTTTTTAAAAAAGATTTATTCTATGTATATGAATATTTGGACTGAAGGTACATCTGTACACATGGAGGATGTCAGGTCTCCTAGAACAAGAGTTACTGATGGCTGGGAGCGACCCTGTGGGTGCTGAGAATGGAATCCAGGTCCTCTATAAGAGCAGCCAGTGCTCATAACTTCTGAATCACCTTTCCAGCCCAAGAAAACTTTCTTTTTTTAACTATTTATTTATTTATTGTAAATGAATACAGTGTTGCTGTTGTCAGATACTACAGATGCCCCAGAAGAGGGTATTAGATCCCATTATAGATGGTTGTGAGCCATGTGGTTGCTGGGCATTGAACATGTGGTTGCTGGGAGTTGAACTCAGGACCTCTGGAAGAGCAGTCAGTGCTCTTAACCACTGAAACACCTTTCCAGCCATAGGAGACTTTTAAAAACATTCGTGTGTGTGTGTGTGTGTGTGTGTGTGTGTGTGTGTGTGTGTCTGTGCACATGTGCACACATGCATGAATCATGGCACATGTATGTAGGTCAGGGGACAACTTGTGGGAGATAAGACAATAGGAATTTCCAACATTGAAAAAGAAGTAAACAAACAAATAGCAACAAAAATAAGTTCCTCAGACCAAACTAAACAATAGACTTGACTACTGATGATCTATGAGAATAGAGAATACTGGGACATGGATGGTGGCAATGACAGGGGAAGGAAAAGGAACAGGAACAGGAAAAGGAAAGGGAACAGGAAAAGGAGCCAGAAAAGGGAAAGAAACAGGAACAGGGACAAGAGGCTATTTGAGGGCCTGCAAGAGGGCTTGGTGGGGAAAGTACTTGCCACAAAGGCCGGATGACTGAGTCTGCCTTTCAGGACCCAAGTCAAAAAGTATGAGGCCAGAACTAACTCCTCTGGCTCCACACCTGCACCTCTGTCATGTATGGGCAAGCACATGTACATGTATATACATACCATATGTGCATACACAGACAATAATCAATCAATCAATCAATCAATCAATACATTTTAAAAAGAAAAGATTTGAGGAAATAGTTATTGAGACCATCTCCTAAATTAATGTCAGACACCAAAATATAGGTCGAAAACAAACAAACAAACAAACAAACAGTAAGAGGCTCGGTGTGGTTGCGCACACCTTTCATTTCAGCACTTTGGAAGCAGAGGCAGGAGGATCTCTATGAGTTCCAAGCTTGCTTGATCTACAGAGTGAGTTCCAAGAGTGAGGTCAGCAGGGCTACTACATAAAAAGACCTTATCTCATGCTGGGTGTGGTGGCACACGCCTTTAATTCCAGCACTCGGGAGGCAGAGGCAGGTGGATTTCTGAGTTTGAGGCCATCCTGGTCTACAAAGTGAGCTCCAGGACAGCCAGGGCTATTCAGAGAAACCCTGTCTCGAAAAACTAAAACAAACAAACAAACAAACAAAAAAACCTTATCTCAAAGAGTAAAACAAAAAAAAGTAAGAAGGATAAAAATACCAAACAAATAAACAAGTCAGCGGTTCTCCACCCTCCTGACGCTGTGACCCTCTAACACAGTTCCTCATGCTGTGGTGACCCCCAACCATAAAGTTATTTCCATTGCTGCTCCATAACTGTAATGTTACTACTGTTATTTATTTGTAATGTCAATATCTGTGTTTTCCAATGGTCTTAGGTGACCTCTGTGTAAGAGTCGGTTGACACCCAAAGGGTCTCCACCCATACATTAAGAACTTCTAAAACAAACAAACAAAAAATCAATCTATGCCCAGACATCTACCGTCAAACTCCAGAAAATCAGAGTAGGAAAAAAGTTTGAGGGCTAATGTAATGATCTGAATGATACAGGCTGCCCACAGCCTGTAGCATTTGAATGCTTGGTCCCCAGTGTGTGGCCCTGTTTGGTGAGTCTCCTGAGATATGGCCTTGGAGGAGGTCAGTCACTGGAGACAAGCTGTGAGAGTTTAAAGGCCTTACCATTTCTCCAGTCACTCTCTACACTCCTGCTTGTGGTTGGATTGTGTGCCCTTAGTCTCTGCTCCAGCCACCATGCCAGCTGCCCCCACTCTACCATCTTGGACTCTAATGCCCCCCTCCTCACCACCCCCACCCCCAGAACCACAGGCCCAACTAAACTCTTCTTTAGGTTGCTTCGGTGATGTTTTATGACAGCAACAAAAATGTAACTAGACAGCTAGAGTGGCCCAGTAGCACAGAGGCCCCGTATGTAAGAGTCTCTACTTACTCCTAGCACAAGAAAAGAGAAGGGAGGAGGGAAGGAGAGAGGCAGGGAGGAAGGAGACTAAGGAAAAGGACATACTAGCTAGACATGACAGTCCACAGCCAGACCAGACAGACAGACTGAGGCAGACAGTCTCAGCTGCTCAAACAAAGGGAGAAGGCTCATGAAGTTGAGGCCAAGACTGGGCAACACAGAAAGACCTATTCTCAACACCCAAAGTAACAAGGAACAAAAGGAAAGTTATAGGAAATAATAAAAATACGGCTAGCATTGATTCAACTATTCTAACAATTATGTGAAATGTCAGCCAGTCTAAATGAAAGTGAAATAAGACCCATTTATATGTCATCTGACACTACTTCCGTGAGAGCAGAGATTACAGGGCATTGCAAACAGATGGGGTGAGGCTCTCTCCTGAGCAGCAGAAGGGATGGTCTGGCCGGGCATGGTGGCACACGCCTTTAATCCCAGCACTCAGGAGACAGAGGCAGGCGGATCTCTGAGTTCGAGGCCAGCCTGGTCTACAGAGTGAGTTCCAGGACAGTCAAGGCTAAAACAGAGAAATCCTGTCTCGAAAAACCAAAAAAAAAAAAAAAAAAGAAGGGATGGTCTGGTGGGCAAGATGCCTGCAAGTCAAGTCCAATGCATTAAAGTTGTCTGCAGTTGGAAATGGTGACTCCTGGACCCCAAATGCCCCACAGCTTCTACAATGCTCATGCCTTCTCTTCCCCTTTCCCAGAGACCACATAGTTGCCATCCAGCCCCTCCCCTCGGTCTTGGCAGTACAGATAAAACAGGGAACCTTTGTGTTTGGTCCATTCAAGGACAAGATGTCAGGACCTGAATGCTGCAGAATAAGGTTCTCACCCTCAAGCCTCCCTCTGTAGATGGGACCTGCTACCTATGCCATTTCGCCATGTGAAGTCACCACGCCAGCACACGAATCCTGGAATGGGATTCGTGATGGGAATCCTGTGATGGGAGGAACCCTTAGAACCAAATACGTTCTCCCCAGTGGTCAGAGCATGAGTTTTTTGCTGTCTTTGGAGCTTTGTCTGCAAACAGCTGGAAGGAGACTATCTTAGTCAGGGTTTCTAGTCCTGCACAAACATCATGACCAAGAAGCAAGTTGGGGAGGAAAGGGTTTATTCAGCTTACACTTCCATACAGCTGTTCATCACCAAAGGAAGTCAGGACTGGAACTCAAGCAGGTCAGAAAGCAGGAGCTGATGCAGAAGCCATGGAGGGATGTTTTTTACTGGCTTGCTTCCCCTGGCTTGCTCAGCCTACTCTCTTATAGAACCCAAGACTGCCAGCCCAGAGATGGTCCCACCCACAAGGGGCCATTCCCCCTTGATCACTAATTGAGAAAATACCCCACAGCTGGATCTCATGGAGGCACTTCCCCAAATGAAGCTCCTTTCTCTGTGATAACCCAGCTGTGTCAAGTTGACACAAAAACTAGCCAGTACATGGAATGTCTCGTGATACCATTTATTCAGCCTATCCTGCATGCTGCCTTGGACATGTGCGTCTATGATTGGGTGGTGTGAGGTGACGTGAGTGAATGGAAGAGGATAAACTGTGGGCAGTCCCAGAGAGAGGGAAATGAGGGAATGAGGGAGAAACGGAATAAAGGAAGCCGTGGAAAGCTGCGAGAGACCTGCTTTGGAGTCTGTGTCGTTTATTACCACTCTCTGCTGGCCGGAGACATGGGCCTGTGACAACTGGTGGCCCGTACGGGGAAAATGAGGCTGTGACATTTGGTGCTGAGACTCGGGACAATGAGAACGCAAGCGGGAATGAAAGTGGGACCAAAAACGTGAGCAGAGAGAGAGAGAGAGAGAGAGAGTGGGTGCCACCAGTCCGAAGGGAAGACGCTGAGAGCTGCAGCCACTGACGGCAGAAAGCGGCAGCACAAGCTGTAAGCCAGCCTGAGAGCAGCCAGAGAAGCAGAAGCAGGAGTCCTTGCCATCAGAAGTAAGGAGGCACAAGAAGCAGCAAGAAGGTCCGCAGTAAGTAGCAGGGAAAGGTATTTTTAAATGAGGAAAGTTCCCAGTAATTGGGACAAAACAGGAAAGT
Source organism: Mus minutoides (assembly GCA_902729485.2). Lineage (NCBI taxonomy): Eukaryota > Metazoa > Chordata > Mammalia > Rodentia > Muridae > Mus > Mus minutoides. The sequence continues at coordinate 726,749 of LR753378.1, forward strand.
TCCTGGTAAGGGACAAAGGAGTTAAAGTTCCCGGAAATGGGATGGAGTTAAAGTTCCCAGTAAATGGGATGGAGTTAAGTTCCTGGTAAGGGGACGAGGCAGGTTAAGGCTCCCAGTAAGGGATGAGAAAGCAAAGAATGAGGCAGATTAAAATGGAGCAGTGCAGACACCCACTCAGTGACTCACAATGCAGCAGATTCTTGACATCTCTGTCTGAGGGCAACCCCAGTAAGTTAAGTGGTACCTTTGAAGTTGAATTTAGGATGACAGGTGATTTTGATAATAAACAACCAGAAGCCATAATTACTAATGACGAATGGGCAGTGGTGTGTACAGGTGATTTTGATAATCATTACCCCTCTAGTCCCTGGATTCAGTTTGTTTTCTCCCACTTCCAGTACCCCTTAGTGTGGATGCTACGGTTTTCCCTAGGATTTTTGGAACCAATGAATCTTTGCAATTGCCATCCACAGTCATGGAAAAGGAATGTTTTGTTTAATGTGTCTTTGAAGGGTAACCTTTGTTCTTTTATAAAAAAGAGCCCATGTGGGATGCATACGATTGTTTCTTTGGTATCTGGATGGAGTCCTGTGGCTTATTCCAAATATGGACATCCCACAAATAAATCAGCACCTCCTCAACTTAAGTGGACAGCTCAATGCAGAGCTGAAAGAGAGTGACCGTTCACCTGAACAGAATATTAAGATAGCTGGATAGTGTGGGCTAATAATGACTATATTGGTACCTTTTTTTGATATCTATGATAGCTTTTTGGGACTTATCAGAATCCTTATCAGTTGGTTACCTCAGACCCCTTTAAGTCATATGTCTAGGGTTTGTATAACTTCTGTGCAGTCTCATAATCTCTCATATACAGCCAATTTGTCTCGATAGCTTGGAAAGATGCTGCTGAGGAATTGGAGTACAAAGGGCATCGATCACCACCGTGAATAATACCCGTGTCGACATTGCCATAGCGCAGCAGTAGTCAGAGATGGCTTGTGGAACCTCCAACATACTTAAGAACTGGGATGACATTCTGGGCATTCCTTTTGATTGGTGTGTGTGTGTGTGTGTGTGTGTGTGTGTGTAGGAATGATTTGGTGTCTGGTGTGCATGTGAAGGCAAGCTAAGGCAGACCAAAGTGTGCTGATACAAGTGATGGCAGTTATAGAGACTGGAGGCTCACCTCAAATATGGCTCAATATGCTGGACCATTAATCAGAGACGGGTAAGATTCTGATGGAAACCCTACCAACCTGTGCTGGACTGTTAATCAGTGCCGGGTAAGATTCTGCAAGGGTTCCACCAACCTAAGACAAGAGGCCTGTGCCATAAAAGCTGCATGGGTCTTGATGACAGGTAAAGGGGAACCCCTTGTCAGGACAACCTAAGTCAGATACAGTCCCAGAGCTCTTATTTAAACAAAAAGGGGGAGATGTGGGGAGTGGGCGTGGCCGCCTGGGCCAAAGATGGTGCCCTGGCTCTATGCTAAGCCCCATGACCTCGCTTGTTTATTCCAGTCTCAATCATGAGCAGTAAAAGCAGCGCATGTAACTCATTGGAGAGATAGCACAACGTCTTGTGATACCATTCATTCAGCCTATCCTGCATGCTGCCTTGGACATGTGCATCTATGATTGGGTAGTGTGAGGTGACGTGAGTGAATGAAAGAGGACAAATTGTGGGCAGTCCCAGAGAGAGGAAAATAAGGGAATAAGGGAGAAGCGGAATAAAGGAAGCTGTGGAAAGCTGCGAGAGACCTGCTTTGGAGTCTGTGTCATTTATTCCCACTCTCTGCATGGTCCTGTGACAGACTGTGGCTACAGCAAGTGGGACAGCATTGCCTGTAAAGCTGACACCTGCTTCAAGTGTGGACATATAGAGACCTCTACCACTGATCACAAGAAAGTGGGAGCTGGCTGTGCTAACGTCAGATAGAGCAGGTTTTGGGACAAGAATGGTTATCTAAGACACAATGGGCATTATGTGGTGATCAAAGGGTAAACTCTTCAGGGAGGCACAAAAACACTTCATGTGTCTATGTCACAGAAACAGAGTGTCAAAATACAGGAGGCAAAAGCTGAAAGAGCTGCAAACACAGGGGATGGCCCAGAATTGTGGCTACAGACGCCAGCTTCCTTCTATCAGCAAAGATCCAGCAGGGCTGGAGAGATGGCTGGGTGGTTTAGAGCACAGACCTGAGTCCTGGTCCCAGCACCCACCTAACCATCTGTAACACCAGTTCCAGGAGATGTAACACTGTCATCTGACCTCTGAAGGCACCAGACATGCACACATGTGTGAAGGCAAGCACGGTGAACTGGCTGGTTGTGTGTGTCAACTTGACACAACCTGTAGTTATCACAGAGAAAGGAGACTCCCTTAAAGAAATGCCTCCATGAGATCCAGTTGTAAGGCATTTTCTCAATTAGTGATGGGGGGGGGTGAGGGGAAGGGCCCAGGCCATTGTGGGTGGTGCCATCTCTGAGCTGGTAGACTTGGGTTCTATAAAAAAGCAGACTGAGAGCCAGGCGTGGTGGTGCATGCCTTTAATCCCAGCACTTGGGAGGCAGAAGCAGGCGGATTTCTGAGTTTGAGGCCAGCCTGGTCTACAAAGTGAGTTCCAGAACAGCCAGGGCTATACAGAGAAACCCTGTCTCGAAAAACCAAAAAAAAAAAAAAGCAAACTGAGCAAGCCAGAAAGTAACATCCTTCCATGGCCTCTGCATCAGCTCCTGGTTCCTGACCTGCTTGAGTTCCAGTCCTGACTTCCTTTGGTGATGAACAGCAATGTGGAAGTATAAGCTGAATAAACCCTTTCCTCCCCAACTTGCTTCTTGGTCATGATATTTTGTGCAGGAATAGAAACACTGACTAAGACACAGGAAGTACACATGTTTTTTTTTTTTTTTTTTTTTTAATTAAAACAAAACAAAACCCAACAGACCCAGCAGCCAGCAAATCAGTAAGGACATAGCTGAACTCAGCACCATCATCAATCAAGCAGACATCTGTAGACAACTCTATCCAGCAACCATGTAATAGACATTTTGCTTAAGCAAAATGGACTGTTTGCCCACATAGACTACAATCGGGGCTATAAAACACATCTAACACATTTCAAAGCATTCAAATCAGAGTGTCTGCTTTATGAACATGATGGAGTTCCAAAGAAAGAGAGCCAGGAAATTCACAGATACTCGAAGTTAAACAGCAGACTTTGAAATAAAGCCCGAATTAAAAGAAGAAATCTCAAGTGTAATTAGAAAATATTTGCAACTGGGAGAAAATAAAAACAAAACGTATGAAGATTTGTGAGCTGTTCCAGGAGCTGTGCTTACGGGGAGATTTACAACATCGAATGCAGGCGTTCGGAAAGAAGAAAGCTTAAACCAATAATTCAAGCTTTTCTCATAGGAAGGGAGTGGGGTGGGGCAGACTGGACTGGACAGGCAGGGAAGGATGGACTTGGCGTGGTGGGGGTGGGGATGACACACGGGAGGGGGGCAGGGCAAACTAAATGCAAGATAAGGGAACCTGACGGAGGAGATGACTCAGAGGTAAAGGGGCTTGCCTTGCCTGAGGCCAGGTGATCTGAATTCAATCCCTAGTTCCCATATAAAGGTAGAAGGGAGATGCCTCCACCAAGCTGTCCTTCAGACCTCCACAGGTATGCTGTGGCGTTTGAATGACAGTCTTCCCTCTCAGGCTCTGGCATTTGAACACCTGGCCCATGTTGATGGTGCTAATTGGGCTTAGGGGCTGCAGCCTTGCTGGGGAGGCTTAGGGGATGCTGGGAGCAACATGTCACGGCGGGTAGGTTGTTCTCTGCCCTCTGTAATGTAAACTCATGCACAACCACACACATCCTATAAACCTATAGACAAATAAAAAACGTGTAACTTTAAAAAGAAACCATTTAAGGGTAAAACCAAGAAGAAAATGCAAATATCCCAGGTGCCAAAGTCATTTGTAAACCCCATGACTATTTGTAGTACTGCCATTGGGGGAAGGAGGGAGACTAGCCACTAGCTAGGGAGGATTAATGAACCCTGGTGATGTTAGATGGCAAGACCCCCATAACTAATAAGTGGAATGTTTCAGATTCTGTTTTAATATGGGGGAGAGATTCTGTTTGCCTGTTTTCACAAAAAGAAGATGGAGCCCGATGGCTGCCTTGAAATATTGGTTCATCAAGTGCACACAGATCCCGAGTCTTCTAGTAAGTATGATTCCAATTATGAAGGCTGCTAAAAATCTTTATCAGCCCGCAGAGTTAACATGGAGCATCGCCTCCACTATTACCTGACAAGTAACAGTTTTTCTGCTGATTCTCAAAGCCACCTCCCCCACACTGGCAGGTCAGGGTCAGGCTTTGTGTCTGATTGTTGATAACTGAGTTCTTGGGACATTACCCCACCCCCAAGACAACCTTAATCCTGTTTGCTCTTAACTTTTGACTTTGTATTTTAAGCAGATTGGTCTCTTTCACATAGGATCGTCTTTGGCAAGCTCAGTCATTCACCATGATAGTTATTCATTTCTATGAAGAGATGCATTGAGTGAGTATTGTGGCTTTGGTCTGGATGGGAAAAAGGTGTGCTATGAGGGCCGGCAGTCAAAGACGGGCCACAGATGTTCTCTTATCAACCTAAGACAGAGGCATGTGCCAAGGGGCCATGCTTGTTCATAATAAACACTAAAACACTGTTTGTGCGAATAAACACAAGCAAACTGCGGGTGTCCTCCAGGATGGGTAAGAGAGTATAGACAGAGACCTAAGCCAGACACAGCCACCAGCCACCCTAATTCCCAGGCAGGACTCTGGAGCATAAGTAAATCTTATGCCCCAGTCCAGCTAATTTTCAATAAGTGAAAAGGGAGGAACTGCGCCCTTCCCCCAGCTTTGAGGGAGCTAAATCAGACCTTGTTTTGCCACAGTCGCCTAGCTCACCGAGGGTGGAGTCTTCCAACCTAGGTAAAGTCTACTGTCCTGTCACATCTGTAGCTTCCTGCAAGAAACCACTACCTGCTGAGCAGCTGAGCTTGTTTTCCTGAGGAGATCCTGGCAAAGCTGGGGATGGGTTCCCCCCTTTAAATTCAGACTTAAGAATTAAACACTGAGCCTTGATTAGAAACTTTGCCTTGGTCTCATTCCTCTCTCGTCCATCCTTCCCATCCATCCTCAGCCTTCCTTCCAGGTACCCACTTCTCCATGGCCGATGGTGGCTACAATCAGGTTTATTCTGGCCAACTCTGATGAGGGCCTGGGATGCTTCACTATTAGAATACAGGAAATATGTGACTTACACTCTCGGATTTATAAAACAACCGTTACTTTTGTATTGCCCTGCAAAGCTTCAGGACCTAGGCAACTTACAAAGAAAGCGTTTAATTTGGGGCTCACAGTTTGAGAGGGTTAGAGTCCATGACCACCATGGTGGGGAGCATGGCAAGCAAGCAGGCAGGCAGGCAGGCATGGCGTTGGAGCAGTAGCTGAGAGCTTACATCTGATTTGAAAGCATAAGGCAGAAAGAGAGCTAACTTGGAATAGAATGGGATCTTTTTAAAAACTCAAAGCCCATCTCTAGTGGCTACAACAAGGCCAAACCTAATCCTTCCCACACAGTTCTACCAACTGTGGACTAAGCATTTAAATACACAAAAATACACGAGTCTATGGGAGCACTCCCATTCAAACCACCATGGGTGTTTTCCTCTTATTCCCATTGTGCACGTTTTTTCAGGGCTGCCGCAGAGACATCTCATCAGTTAAGAGTGCTTGCTTCTCTTCCAGAAAACCAGAGTTGTTTTCCCAGCTCCTTCCTTGGGCAACTCATATCCACCTGTTACTACTCCAGCTTCAGGGAACCTGATGCCCTCTTCTGGCCTCCACCAACACCTGCTTGTAAGTATGCACACACATATAAATAAATAATAAAATAAATCTTAAATTTAAAAGAAAAATTTTATGTTGTGTGTATGGGTATTTTTGTCTGCATGTATGTCTGTATGCGTGCCTAGTGTCTGTAGAAGACAGAAAATAGCATTGAATCCCCTGGAACTGGAGTTACAGACAGCTGTGAGCTACCACGTGAGTTCTGAGAATCAAATCCTGGTCCTTTACAAGAGCAGCAAGTGCTCTTAACTAGTGAGCCATCTCTCCCAGGCCCAATAAAATAAATCTTTTTTTTTTAAAGCTATTTTAGCACTTTCCCTGGTTGGATTATGTAAATGTAAACAACTCAATATTAAAGCTATGGGAGACTATAAATGCAAACTAAGTCCCTTGTCTGTCCCTGTCCTCAAACCATTCATGATTTCTTCTAGGAAGCAGCTGTGGCTAGTTTCCTGTGTATTCTTCTAGGGATATTCTGCACATCACACACACACACACACACACACACACACACACACACACACACACACACAGAGAGAGAGAGAGAGAGAGAGAGAGAGAGAGAGAAGTTCTCCTGACTTAGCCAAGTAGAATTTCCCTGCTAAGAGATCTGAAGGTAGGTATTCAAGGTGAGAGCAGCCACTGCCATGACATCCTTCCTGCTGTGACTCTGGCCAGCTGGCTCATTATGCCTGTTGGTCACAGGTGGCCTGCTCCACAGTCACCCTCACACTTGAAGTTCAGAAATGAAAAAGCAGGAAGGGCAAGGGCAAGAATGACTGGGCTGAGACACAAGGGTTCTCAGGTGTCTCCTGCTGTCTCCTATTTACATCCAGTGACCACAATGGTGTCACGGGGCCAGATGGAGAGAGCTGGGAAAGTGAACTATTTTAACTGGACTCACTGCTACTCAAAACAACATGTTTCTAGTAAAGAGTAATAGTAAATACATGCACACTCCATTTACCCATTTTATTTCTTGAAGTGCACCCCTCCAATGTCAGTTAGCTCCCTTTACTTTCTTTTACATTTAATCAAATAAGAACATGGTGCCTATTTTTGTGGTACAGATTATCATTTATTTATTTATTTATTTATTGTGACAGGGTTTCTCTGTGTCACCTTGGCTGGCATGGAACTCACTCTGTAGACTAGGCTGGCTTTGAACTCAGAGATCTGCCTGCCTCTGCCTCCCGAGTGGTGGGATTAAAGGTGTGCACCATGACTCAGCTTGTTTCCAGTTTTCTAAAAGCATGTTGTTGCTTTTTAAGCGGGACACAAAGCTACCCAGGCTAAAACTGCATTTCCAAGCATGCTTTCAGTTAGGTGTGAGGCCATTTGGCTGAGCTCTGGCCTGGAGGTCCAGAGGAAAGGAAGGTGATACCTGTGTCTCTGTAAAGCACACTGTGTGCCTTCCTCTCACTCAGTGTCTTCATCCTTTAGTTGTTCAAAGTCAAATAGATTCAGTTTTCTCCCACAGAAGTCTACATCAATGGCACTCACTTCGTTTCTGAACTCAGTGGCTTTTCCTCCTTAAATAAAACACAGAAACTCAGCTTTGATGATGCTCTTTCCACAAATGACACCACCGTTGGCCTTTTCTTTGTAGTTAAGAGGAGTTGACTCTTTTCTCACTTCCACAGGCATGAGCACACACACAAATACACACATAGGGGGAGGAGGAGAGGGAAAGAGGGAGATTAAAAAGTAAATCTTAAAAGGGGGGCTGGAGGTGGGGTTTTGAAAAAGTTTGAATGGCCCAAGTAAGCACAAAAGATTCATCAAATACTCACAAACTGATCACCGTAAGTCTATACGTTTCTTTTATTTTTCCCAGTGCAGAACCAGTTTCAGCAAAATATCAGCAGACTTCACACACACAGGAAGAATGTGAACAGTCACTCATGGCTTCTCAGTCCTGCGACAGAGGATGGTAAATGGACCTGTGACAATGCACAAGTGCCCCTTGACATCAAACCCCCATTTGTTTATAATGTAGGGCCACTGACTTACAGCCACCTCTGCCTTCTGCATGAAGTCTGTGTATGAGTGTGTGTGTGTGCAGCTGACCTACAGCTACCTCTGCTTTCTGCATGAAGTCTGTGTATGAGTGTGTGTGTGTGTGTGTGTGCATGTGTGTGTGCATGTGTGTGTGTGTGCGCGCGCAGCTGATCTACAGCTACCTCTGCCTTCTACATGAAGTCTGTGTATGTGTGTGTGTGTGTGTGCGCAGCTGACCTACAGCTACCTCTGCTTCCTACATACAGTCTGTGTGTGTGTGCGTGCACGTGTGTGCTCTCGAGTGTGCAGGAGTTCCACAGGCACAGTGCAGGAGGTGGCTGAATTCCAGGAGAGACTCCACACCTGGTGTGACATGTCACCTGCTGCTCATTACACCCTCACAGCTTGAAAGCTCCTTGAATTACCCAAGTTGGCTCCTGTCCTTCAAGGATAGCCTGTACCATCAGCCACTGGAGGAGGCCACGTTCCTAGCAAATACAATCAAAGGAAGCAGTCAGTCTGGAGTATGTAGCCAGGTGGAAAAACATGCTTGCATGAGTTAACATGCAAGATCCTGGGTTTACACACACCCTTGCATGCACACACATACACACGAAGTATTAAGTGGTATTTTGAGAATGGTAGGTCTGAGATGGTGGTAACCACCATTCCCTAGTAGGAAGTATTAGCAACAATCCCTCCCTTAGAAAGTGTTGTGTGTCTGCTCCACTATGTTCACAGCAGCCTTATTTATAATAGCTAGAAGCTGGAAAGAACCCAGATGTGCCTCAACAGAGGAATGGATACAGAAAATGTGGTACATATACACAATGGAGTACTACTCAGCTATTAAAAACAATGAATTTATGAAATTCCTAGGCAAATGGATGGATCTGGAGGGTATCATCCTGAGTGAGGTAACCCAATCACAAAAGAACTCACATAACATGTACTCACTAATAAGTGGATATTAGCCCAGAAACTTAGAGTACCCAAGATACAATTTGCGGAACACATGAAACTCAAGAAGAACGAAGCCCAAAATGTGGACACTTTGCCCCTTCTTAGAATTAGGAACAAAACACACATGGAAGGAGTTACAGAGATCAATTGAGCTGAGACAAAAGGATGGACCAACCAGTGACTGCTGCAGCCGGGGATCCATCCCAAAATCAGCCACCAAATACAGACACTATTGCATATGCCAGCAAGATATTGCTGAAAGGGCCCTGATATAGCTGTCTCATGAGAGGCTATACCAGTGCCTGGCAAACACAGAAGTGGACGCTCACAGTCAGTTATTGAATGGAACATAGGGTTCCCAATGGAGGAGCTAGAGAAAGTTCCCAAGGAGCTGAAGGGGTCTCCAACCCTATAGGTTGAACAACAATATGAACTAACCAGTACCCCCAGAGCTCGTGTCTCTAGCTGCATATGTAGCAGAAGATGGCCTAGTCGGCCATCATTGGGAAGAGAGGCCCCTTGGTCTTGCAAACTTTATATGCCCCAGTACAGGGGAACGCCAGGGCCAAGAAGTGGGAGTGGGTGGGTAGGGGAGCAGGGCATGGGGTAGGGGAGGGTATAGGGGACTTTCGGGATAGCATTTGAAATGTAAATGAAGAAAATATCTAATAAAAAAACGGGAAAAAAGAATGGGAAAACTCTCACAGGAAAAAAAAGTGTTGTGTGTAGCACTGTCTCTCTCAGCTTCTCTTTACTTACTCATTTGGATTTCTTTTCTTTCTTTCTTTCTTTCTTTCTTTCTTTCTTTCTTTCTTTCTTTCTCTGTCTCTCTCTTTCTTTTTTCCTTTTCTTTTTCTCTTTCTTTTCTTTTCTTTTTTCCTTTCTTTTCTTTCTTTCTTTCTTTCTTTCTTTCTTTCTTTCTTTCTAGATCCTTTGGAGTGTCTCTGGTTGGCCTGGAAACCACAGCAATTGGCTTGTATTTACTTCCGAGTGCTGGGAGGCCTGGCTTTATCTACTTTTGATTTTTATAAAAGTGCATATATTTTCTATAATGGTGGTGCATGCCTTTAATGCCAGCTCTTGGGATGCATAATCAGGCAGACCTCTGAGTTTCAGGCCACCCTGCCCTACAGAGCAAGCACTAGGCTAACCAGTCTACACCGAGAGACTTTCTCAAAAGTAAATATGGAAAGAAAGAAAGAAAGAAAGAAAGAAAGAAAGAAAGAAAGAAAGAGAAAGAAAGAAAGAGGGGGAGGGAGGAGGAGGGAGGGAAGGAAGGAAGGAAGGAAGGAAGGAAGGAAGGAAGGAAGGAAGGAAATTGTTAATGTGTGTGGAGGTCTGAGGACATGCAGGAATCACTTTTCTCCTCCCATCATGGGGTCCTGGGATAGAACTCAGGTCATAAGGTTTATACCTGCTAAGCATCCACATACAAACTTTTCTTGTTTTTGACACAAGTTCTCACTTGATAGTTCGGGCTGGTTTTAGACTTAACTGTATAGCCCAGGCTAGACTTCAACATGCATTCCCCCTGCCTCAGCATTCTGAATGCTGAGATTACAGGCATGCACCACCACACCCAGCCTGAAATGACTGAATAAGTACATTTATCTGAATTTGAAGGGCCTCCAGAAACCAGTGGTAGGAAGGCAGCATTTGCATTTTAGTAGCTGGAAAGCCTCCAGCTGACTGACTGGGTTTATGTCTGGATGGCCCGGCCACTTGGGAACTGTGTCATTCCACAAGTGATTTACCTGTTCTTAGCTTCTCTGTCCTCATCTTTAAAGTGAAAATAATAGTATACATTTTATTACTGGGAAGAGGCTGGGCCAGCCTTTAAGTGACCAGAGCATCTGTGATGTTCAAAGGGTGTGGGCAGCCAGGGAGAATTTTCCAACTAATAGTATAATTACCTTATTATGTTAACAGTATCTACTTCAAAGAGATATTGGGAGGAAGGTACACGCAGAGGCCGGTAGTGTGCGCTGTCAACATTATTCAGGTCCCTATTTTGCAAACCCCTGATGCAGAACATGAAGCTAGTGGGTGGCAGGGCTGGCCCTGGAGTCCAGGCGGGTCCAGTATCCTCCAGCTGCCCAGCTGGGATGCAGACAACCCCCACCCCCGCCAGAAGGCACCCTGGGAACGGAAAGCTGGCCGCCCTCCAAGTCCTAGGGCGCCCTGGAGCCGAGTCCTGCTGCCCCTCCCCCACTCGGGAACAGAGTGCACTTCTGCAGTTGGGGGGAACATTCCAGCAAACCGAAAGCATTGCGGTGATGACCCAGTGGCTGCTTCCCGCAAACGGGCGCGAGAACATTGTGGGCCCTAGACCGGGCTTCGGGGACCGCCCGCGCCGGCCGGGGTGTGCACCCGTAGTTGCACGCAAGGAATCCTCTGCCGGGTTAGCGATGCTTGGCCAGGACAGGCGCCCCGCCAAGCAAGCGCACAGCTCGTTCCCGCTCTCCCTGCCACCCCTAGCTCTTCCTGTTCTGGAAAATAAGGACAAGGAGAGCCTGCAGAGTGAGCTCCTGTGATCCCACAGTAGACCACAGCCTTTCATTTTGGTTGTACGACCCTCATCCCCATATTTTGCCCAGTATTTGCACGCATGGCCACATGGATTAACAATGGGGTCCCACTATAGTACAGTTGATTTTTAACCCACTTTTCAGAGCAGTTTTAGGTTAATAGAAACTTTTAGGATTCCCTTTCAGGCCTCTTCCCCAGCACCCCCAGCTCCTCTGGTTTGGTCCTTTGCATTTCTAACCCCGGATCCACAGAATCCCTGCATTTCTCTCCTCTACTAGGTTGAAGAGTCGACCTGTATTGGAAAGGCATTGGCTTTTGGCAAAGGCGGCTGTCACTGCAGAATCCTGCTCCCCTTTCAGCCTGTGTTGGTTAATGTTAATTGTCAACTTGGTAAGCTCTAAAGTTAGCCCAAGATGGGCCTCTGGGCATGCCTGTGGGGACTTATCTTGACTTTTTTAATGGAGGTGGGAAGACTCACCCACTATGGGCAGAACCATTCCTGGCGCTAGGATCTTGGACCAAGTACGTGGAGAGCCAGAGCTGGGCAGCAGATGAGTTGACTTCTTCACCTTGAACTGTGGCAAAAATGCATCCTTTCCCTCTCAAACTGCTTTCGTCAGGGAGAAAAATAAGACACAGCCCCAGAGCAGCACTATGGAAGGCCACAGGAAGTCACAGAGAGTAGTTCAAATGAAGTCGCAGTAAGGCATGGTGGCACATGTTAGGGAGACAGGCAAGAGGAAAGTTACAAGTTCTAGGCCAGGACTACATAGGAGACTCTGTTTCAAAACAACAAAATAATAATAAATACAATAAAAAAGGTGAAGTTCCAAAGTAGATGCATCTTGTTTCCAGGAACTATCTAATTTCAAAGAACTGTTTCTGGAAGTGGTAGAGAAGGCTGGAAAGCAAGGTCAAGGGCACTTGGCCTGGAGTGCACCTGTTAAAGGCCAGGCTGGATGCAGGCTGCTCACACCGTGTGGCATTCAGTCCTTCCACAAATTACATTACAGATGATGAGGTCAGGCTTGGTTTTCATTTGAACACAAAGGGAAAGCCACTGAAGGGTTTTAGGAGAGGAAGGTGTGATAGTTCACGTCAACTTAACTAATTCCAGAATCACCTAGGAAGACAGTTTCAGTGAGGGGTTGACTGGGTCTGGTTGGACACACCCATGAGGAACAGTCTTAACTATGCTGGTTGATGTGGGAAGACCCAGCTCATTGATGGTGGTACCATGCCTGGATTTGGGTCTTGGACTTTGTAAGAGTGGAGGAGGTAGGCTTGCATCCATTTCTCTCTGCTGGCTACCGCAGATGTGACTCGCTGCCTCAGGTCCCTGCCTTGACTTCCCCACAGTGAAGGTCTGTGACCTGGAACTGTAAGCCAACCAAACCCTCTGCTCCCCAATGCTGCTCTCTGTCAAGGTATTTGTCACAGCCACAAAATAAACCAAGAACCGCAGAACTCAGCTGGACCAAGGCTGGACCAATTCTGTAAAAAAATATTCTTCTGGGGCCAGTGTTGCTTAATGGTGGAGCACTTGCATAGCAGAAACCTGGCCCTGGATTTGGTCTCAGCACTGAAAGCAAGAGAGGAAGAGTGAAGATTTGACTGGAATGTTAGCAGTGAACAGAGGGATTGCTGGGTGGCCTTGAAATTTATATCAGAAATGATTCTGGGAAGAACCACTAATGAATGCCAGGGTACAGAGAGGAAGGAAATAAAGACATGTCCATTTTACTTATTTTGGGCGGGAGTTACCTCTGTGCAGGGTCACCTTCAGCAAGTGCAGGTGGCAGAAATTCATCAATATGAAGAGATGCATTGAGTGCATATTGTGGCTTTGGTCTGATTGGGAAAAAGGTGTGCAATGAGGGCGGCAGCCAAGGACGGGCCACTGGGTCTATGACCTATTTTCTATTTAAGACAGAGTCATGTGCCAAGAGGTTGTGGTTTGTTCATAATAACACCATAGAGCTGTGTTTGAGCACTTAAACACAAACAAGCTGCACATGTTCTCCAGGACGGATAAGAATAAGTTCATTGAAGACCGTAGTCCTAAGACAGGCATGGCCACCAGCCACCATAATTCCCAGGCAGGATCATGGAGCATAAGTAAATTTTATGTCCCAGTCCAGCTAATTTTTATTATATAATTAGGGAGGAATTGTAGCCTCCCCCAGCCTTGAGCAGGCAGGCTCAGACCTGTTCTGCCAATGTGAACAAGACCACCTAAGGTGGAGTCTTCAGACCTAGATAGGTCTATTGTTCTGCCACCTCTGCTGTTTTCTCCAAGATGATGCTACCTGCTGAGAGGCTGAACCTGTTCTCCGGACACTATCCTGACGAAACAAGAGCCTGGCATGGTGGGGGATGGGATTCCCCCCTTTTATAAGCTCAGACTCTTAAGTAAACTTTGGGCCTTGATCAGTATCTTTGTCTTGGTCTCATTATTTCTCTCACCATTTTCTCCCATGCAGCCCCAGCCTCCCTTTCAGTGGGCAAGAGATATCACTTCAGAGTGATGGCCTAGCAAAGAGTTTTGGTTTGGTTTGGTTTAGATTTTCAAGACGGAGTTTCTCTGTGTAGCCCTGGCTATCCAAGAAACTCTGTAGATCAAGCTGGCTTCAAACTCAGAGGTCAGCCTGTCTCATCCTTTCAAGTCTTGGGATTAAAGCCATGCATTACCACCACCCAGGTTGTTTTATCTTGTAGTGTGTGTGTGTGTGTGTGTGTGTGTGTGTGTGTGTGTGTGTGTGACTTTTCTGTTGCTGTGATAAAACACCATGACCAAGAAAGAATTTATTTTGACTTATGGTTCCAGAGGGATATGAATCCATTATGGCAGCAGGAGCAGATGCCAAGAACTCACATCTTGAATGGCAAGTGTGAAACAGAGAACAAACTGGAAACGGCACCTGGCTTTTACTCTCAAAGCTGGTTCCCAGTGACATACTTCCTCCAGGAAGGAACAACACCTAAACCTCTACAAAGAGCACCATCAACCGGCAAGGAAATCTTCAAATGCCCAAGACTATTGTGGGGACCATTTCTCATTCAAATCACGTGTGTGTGTGTGTGTGTGTGTGTGTGTGTGTGTGTGTGTGTGTACAGTTGTAGGATGTCTTCATTGCTCCTTAGTGAGTCAGGGTCTCTCACTGAACCTAGATTGTTGAGAGCACAGAGAGCACCTGTGGAGGCCAGAAGAAGGTATTGAATCCCTGGAGATAGAGTTAAGCACAGTTGTGAGCTGTACAGCATAGGTGTTAGGAAACAAAATATTGTCCTCTGCAAGAGCAACAGCTGCTCTTAACTGCTGAACCAATTCTATAATCCCTTGTCTTAGTATTTTTGAGGAAAAGGCTTTACTAAGTAGACCAGGCTAGTCTTGAACTTAAGCTCCTCCTACCTCAGACTCCTGAGTGGTGAGATTCCATGCACAGCCCTAACAGAGAACTGAAATGAACTGTAGGGATGTTGGGGTCCCACATCTGCTCCATCACAGGGCTTAGCCACTCAGGGAGGCAGGATGCGGGAAGTTTGACAGGGCTTACCCCACATTGTCACCAGGCAGGTGTCAGGCTGTAAGGAAGCCTGGGCACACTGCTCCAAGGGTGGGGAAGTGCAGTCTGAGGAGCAGGGACAGCCAGAGCTGGTTCAGGGGGCTCTCTGGGCCTTTGATGAGGCCGGGGCTGTATAGTTCTCAGGCTCTGGGCACCCAGGAGCTGCTGGGAGCTGCGGGAGAACTGAGAATGGAGTGGGGGCCTGCTGGCTGGATCTGGTCCCAGGGACCAGGCGGAGTGGGGGGAGGGATGGCAGGGAGAGCTCCTGCTGGTCCCCTTGGGGGAGTCCTTGGCTTGGGCTTGGCTTGCTGGTTGTGGCTGGGAGCACAGAGAGGCCTTCTACAGGAGATTAGATGGCAGCTCTATAGGTAAAGGCCTTCTCCATGGTTCCCCACATCGGATCCTGATGAAAAGAGGCTGTCCATGGTTCTAAGGCATTTATTCTCATGGCAGAAAGTGGATGAGTAAAACCTCACTTCTCAGGGCAGGCCTGAGGTTAAACAGCTTTTCCAGATGGGAGTGTCTGGGAAGGAAAGCTTATTGGCTAAGCCCTTCAGGCCTTTAGGTACCTAATTAAAATGGAGATCTGTCTTGAGCTTATGTGACAGCAGGTCACACTCTCTACAAGTGGAAGGGCTTGGGGCATTGCCCTTATGTGACTGATGGCCACAAATGGTCACCGGGGTTTCTAGCCTTAGCTCAACCAGGAACCAGGCTACCTACCTGTTAAGGTGCCACAATGAACAACCAAAACACTGCTTGTTTAAAACAATGGGCAAACAGCCATGCACGGTGCTTCCATGCCTTTTGATGTGTGCCCACGGTAAGCACAGGGAGTACCATTCAAGTATCTCCACTAGGCAAATTCCTCTGCTATTTGGGGAACACAAGATGTTGGAGAAACCACTCGGAGAGCTGTGCAGTTCTTTCCAATGAGGTCAGGCATAAACTACTGAATAGAAAAAGCATTGAAGTGAGAAGGACTACTTTTTCCTTTCTCTCCCATATCCTCTCAGTTTCTTTCCTCTTGGTATGGTGGCCTCGGGGACACGGATTCAACAAGCTCCTCCTAGATAATTCACGGCTATCATTTAGATGTCTAGATCAGAAATCCCAAGTGTCTGGAGTTACCAACAGTTGCTAGCCACAAAATGTGGGTGCTAAGAATTGAATCTGGGTCTACTGTCTGAGCAGCAAGCACTCACAACCACTGAGCCACCTCTCTACCTGGGGTCACAGCAATAGATTGCATTCCTTCATGTCAAGCATTTGTTAAGGCTGAGTTAAGAGACTGATTGGTTGGAAGCTTGGGCTCACTACACGGCTTCACTCTTCTGACTTCCAGTGGGGTTTTATCATCAGTGGCTTGACTGAGCTCCAGTCTACCAGTCAGATGCTTTCCGTAGTCTGTCCAGATTTTTGTGATTGCCCTCAGAGGAAGGTTCAATCTGGATCATCCAGTCTACCCTTAACAGAGCACAAATCCCTCTTCTCAAAGATTTCTTTTTCATGATGGTGGTTAAAAATACATGACATAAAATTTGCCTGTTAAAACCATTTCATGGGCCAGGGAAATGGCTCAGTGGGCAAAGGCACTTTCTGCCAAGCCTGAGGGCCCAAGTTCACTTTCCAGCACTCACACTGTAGAGGAAGAGAACCAACCCATGCAAGTTGTCCTCTGATCTCCACACATGTGCCACACCCCTCCCCCCCAACGCTCATCCTGACACAGAGGTAAATAAATAAATGTAGAAATAAATAAATAAATAAAACTATAAAGCCATTTTATAGTGTAGCTTTCTGTGGTGTGTGGGGCTTTCTGTGTTTGTTTGAAAATCACCACTAACTAGATCCAGAACATTTCCACCCACCCAGAGGAAAACCTCAGATCCACTAAGCTTTTCCCTGTCCCTCCCCCATATCCCCAGGCAACCACTAGTCTGCCCTCTCTATGAACCTGCCTCTCTAGATAGCTTATAAAGCTGGAATCTGCATTGAGTGGCCTTTTGAATCTGTATTCTTTCACTTATCATGCATTCACTCATTTATGTTTGTTTGTGGGTAGGTGTGTGTGTGTGTGTGTGTGTGTGTGTGTGTGTGTGTGTGTCTGCTTATCAGCATATGCATCGTGTTTGTACAATGCCCGCAGAGGCCAGGAGAGGGCATCTGATCCCATAGAGCTGGAGTAACAGAAAATTGTTAGCCAACTGATATGGGTGCTGGGGACTGAAATTAGGTTCTCTGAAAGAACAGCAAGCCCTTTAATCCATTCTGCCATCTCTCTAGCTCCTCCCCAACATGTTTTTCAAAAAGTAAATAAATGTAGCACACACACACACACACACACACACACACACAGCCTACTATTGCAACCCCTGTACTTAGGAAGCTGAGAGGCTGGTCTGAAATACATTGTGAAATCCTCTCAAAAAACAAAACAAAACAAACAAACAAACAACCCACAAAACAAAAATCCACACTGGAGTACACACTCACAGACTGCAGGAGCCATTAGCTTCTGCCTTCTGAACCTGCTGCCCTACAGCAGGCACACAGAGTAAAGATCACAGTAAACAAGTTGCTGGCATTTGACAGTCCATTACGCTTGCTCGCTCTCTCCAGTCCTCTGCTAGAGCAGGATGTGCCCTTAACTGCTGAGCCATCTCTCCAGCCTGCAGTGTGAGAGTTCAGTGCTTACATACAGTGTGTACCAATCAAATCAGGATAATTACTGTTTCTCTGTCCTCATCATTACTTTGTGTTTGGAGCCTTTGAACTCTCTTCTAGTTATTCATAAAATATAGCATAAGTTATGGTAAATTACAGTCACCCCATGAGCCTGTTACTATTCATAGGCTCTTGTTCACTTTTTGTTTAAATCTATCTGCAATGTGTTGGCTCCGCCATTAATTTCAACCTCCCTGGCTTCTTTGCTTTGTGTCTCTTGATAATAACATAACTGGCTTTCATTTTCTTCTACAAAGGGTGTTTATATCAGCTTTACTCATGCTCAGAACAAGTTTGGTGCTGTTCCAGTTCGCTTTCTGTAGCTGTGATAAACACCGTGGCCAAAAGCACCTTGTGGGAGGAGGGGGTTTATTTGGCTTGGGCTGCAGTTCCTCATAGACAGAAGCAGAGGCTGAACTGAGGCAGAGACCACAGAGGAAAGGCTCCCTCAACTAAATTTCTTATCCTTATCCCAGGCTTACCTGCCCAGAGATGGCATCACTCACAGTGGGCTGAGCTCCCTCCCCAACACCAATTGACAGTTAAGAAAAAGCCTCACAGATATGCCCATGAGCCCATCAGATGGAGGCCATTTCTCAGTTGAGGTTCCCTCCTTTCTCAGGTGTGTCAGGTTGACAGCTGAAGCTACGCATGACAAATGTACTTCTGTCTTCTTTGGTATCCCTCTACATTTATTTATTTATTTATTTATTTATTTATTTATTTATTTATTTATGTGTGTGTGTTAGAGAGAGAGAGAAAGAGAGAGAGAGAGAGAACACGGACACACATGAACTCACATACCATTACATGCGTGTGGAATTCAGAGGACAACTAGTGAGAGTTGGTTATTACCTTGTACCATGCATCCTGGGGATTGAACTCAAGTGGTAGGGTTTGACCTCAAGCTCCTCTGCCTGATGGATGCACCATCTTGCTGGCCCTCTGGTTTTTTTTTTTTGTTTGTTTGTTTGTTTCTGTATTTTTCTTTCTTTCCTACAATTTGGAAACGATTCAGACTATTTTGAGTTCTGCTAGTGGTCGTCTTTTTAATTTTAAGTGCTGCATTTAACCAATATGTCTTAGCTTATCATCTGAGAAAATAAACAATATTACTCACTCTTTAGGGAAATAGAAATCTGACGATCCAAGCTGCTTCCCAGGCACAATTAAAATACAGGCAATGCCTCAAAAAGTTTAAAAAATGAATGGTCCTGTCATCTAGCAATTTCTCCCTGGGAGTGTAAAATTAGGTGAAAACAGAAGCTTAAACAAATGTTTGCACACCTATGTTCACGCTAACCTCATTAATACCAGCCCAAAGGTGGAAAGAGTCCAAGAATCCTTCAACAGTCAGATTAGCCAGATCAGGTCTATTCATAGAATGAATATTACTCAATTTTGAAAAAGAAGGAAATGCCAAACCAGGCTACAACATGGGTGAACCTTGAGGGTATCAAGGTAAGTGAGATAGGCCAGCCAGGACAAGATAAGGGCTGTGTGAGTCCACTCTGTGAGTCCACAATTGAGCAGCTAGAATAGTCTGATCTCAACATACAGAAACTATACTGGTGGTTCTCAGTGCCACAGAACTGAACGCTAAGAATGGTTAAAATGGTAAATGTGGGCTGTCAACATGACACAGAGGGTGTATTAGTCAGAGGCCTCTGGAGTCACAGAACTTATGGAATGTTTCTCTATATTAAGGGAATTTATTGGAATGACTTACAGTCTGCAGTCCAACTAACACAACCATGGGCAGCTGTGGATGGGAAGTCCAAGAATCTAGTAGTTGCTCAGTCCCACGAGGTTAGGTGTTTCAGCTGGTCTTCTGTGTAAGCTGGAATCCTGAAGAAGTAGGTTCCAACAGATGTGCTGGCAAGTAAGTGCAAGCAGGCAGGGAAGAGTGAGTCTTCCTTCTTCCATTGTCCTTATGTAAGCCTCGAGCAGAAGTTATGGCCCAGATTAAAGGTGTGTACCACCACACCTGGACCTAAGCTGTTCATTACTTGGAACTTGCTCTGTCCCAGGCTGGCCTTGAACACAGAGATCTGCTTGCCCCTGTCTCCCTGGATCAAAGGCATGCACTACCTTGCCTGGGCCTAAGCTTTTCATGGCCACTATTCCTCAAGATCCAGATCACAGCTGTGCCCTCCATTTCTGGATTGTGGTTCATTCCAGATATAGTCAAGTTGACAACTGGGAATAGCCATCACAGTGGGAATGGCCATCACAGTAGCTTAGGGTGCTTGCTGCCATCTTGATGACCTCAGGTCCAGTTCCTGGGACTCACAGTGGAAAGAGAGAACTAACTCCCAATAGTTGTCCTCTTACCCACTCCCACCCCCAACCCATGGTCACACTGTGGCGAGCTCATACCTACCCACACATCACACACATAAAATAATAGCAGTAAAATTGCAAAAGTTATGTTATATGTATTTTCTCACACACATACACACACACACGCGCACACCCACACCAAGTAACCAAAAGTAACCAGGCATAGTAGCACACACTTTTACTCCCAGAACTTAGGAGGCAGAGGAGAGCAGAGATCTATGAGTTTGAGATCAGCCTGGTCTATATAATGAGTTCCAGGACAGTCAGGAATACACAATGAGACACACAGTGAGACCCTGTTTCAAAACAATGCCACCACCATCACCACCACCACCACCATCACCACCACCACCACCACCATCACCACCACCACCACAAACTAAGTCTCCCTTTGCCTCCATTTCCTTTCATCTCCTGTTTACTTGCATGCATGTGCAGACTTGAAATGTGTGTGTGTGTGTGTGTGTGTGTGTGTGTGTGTGTGTAGCGAGTGAGCATGCCAGAAGCTATTGTTGGTTATCTGCCTCAATTGCTCTCCACCTTTTTTGGTTTCACTATGAAGAATAAAATCTTTTTTAATTAATTTATTCTCACATATATTACATTCCAATCACAGTTTCTGCTCCCTCCCTAAAAATAAAATCTTAATGTTGTCTTGAAAGCTCTGTACATATGTACAATGCATTCTGATCATATTTCTCCCCACTCCTTTTCTCCAACCTCTGACCTTCCCACACATATCTCTTTCTACCCCCTTGTCCCCTTCTCTTCCTTCTTCCCTGTTTTAGTAGCTTGATGAGTTCAGTCGCTGCCTGTATAATGCATGGGTGTGGGGCCATCCATTAGAACACAGGTATCTACCAGGGATCATACATCCGAAGGAAAAAACTATCTCCTTCCTCCAGCAGCCATCAAATAAAACAGTCATTAGCTCTTGCCACCAGGGGGCCTGCCCAGCCCCTCCCCAGTCCATGCTAGAATGCTGAGTGGCTCAATCTTGGGCAGACACCTCAGATGCAGTGGATTGATGAGCTCTGAAGCCATGTCAAATCCCAAAGACAGGGTCTCATAGCATTTCTTCCTGCCCATTATTGGATACTCCCTAAACTTTCAAGGGGGAGTCATGAAGGGGAGGCATTTATATAGATCTCTGAAGAACTGACAGTCATTTATTCTGAACACTCTGACCAGTTATGACCCTCTGCCTTAACCACTGCCCACTGCCAAAAGAAGCCCCTCTGGCCAGCACAAACCTGTGTGTACAAACATAACATTTAAAATGTAATGTGCCTATTTAGCAAAAACAACTGGGCTTATCTTCTTCCCCAATCGTAGGCTTTTTTTTTGATCAGCCACCTGCTCTTTTTAGACAGGTTCTCTGAGTGAACCTGGGACTCACATGTTGCATGTAGCTTTTGCTACACTGCCTAAGCTCTGGGAACAGACCGCGTTACCAGCCCCTGCCCAGAGACTATAGGATCCCCGGATAAAAAACACAGACACACATAGTTGTTCAATTTCAACTTGCTGTATTGGCACAGTTGTTGGGCTCTACTTCTCTCCTCCCTGGAGAAGCAGTCCCTTATCAATATTCTTAGCGCCGCACCTCTCTACCTGCCCTCAACTTTAGTTGTTCAATTACTTCTAGTCCCAGCTCAATGTCACCAACCACCCTCCTATAGATGTGCCCTGTGGCTATCCCTGCCTGAGATCTCACATGGCTTTTTGGCTTTTCTCTCTCTGAAGCATGGCCATGGCAAAATCAATCTCTCTCTCTCTCTCTCTCTCTCTCTCTCTCTCTGCCTCTTGCCCATGGGGACCTATAAGTCTCAACTGTTCCTTCCACCCAACAATTAGCCCATGGTTTCTTTACAGACAGATCAAGAACCAATTGGTGAACAGGACCTTAGCATCAGAACCACTCCAACACTCACCAATTTGGCTAGGTTGATTGACCAGCAAGCCACCCATCTCTGATTCTCAGGTATTGGGACCACGGGGGATGTGTCACTTTTATATGGCTGCTGGACCTGGGAATGCATGTCCTCAGGTTTACATAGCAGGCTGTGTCCCTATACTAACCTATTTTCAACTACAGTTGACCACCATTTTCCTAGTCTTTTCAATAATAGTCATAAGTTGCATTGTGTTCTAGTAAAGGTAGTCATTGTGGCTAATTGTGTTTGAATAGACGTGGTGCTCCCCCCTGCCTGTTTATAGCTCAGTGTTTTCTGGTCTTAGTTCCCCTCTTCTCTTTTTGAGACAGTGTCTCATAGGCAACTCAGGCTGGTCTTCGACTTACAATCTTCCTATCTCTGCTCCCAAGTGGCATTTCTCCTTTTAAAATTATTTTAGCTATTGTTTTTTTAAAGACTTACTTTTATTTACGCATGTGTCAGTGTATACCATGTATGTGTGGGTGGCCACAGAAGCCAGAAGAGGGAATCAGATCTCCCAGAGCTAAAGTTACAGGTGATATGAACTACTTGACATAGGTGCTGGGAACAGAACTTTGGTCATTTGCAAAAGCAGTAAGCAACCTTATCTACCGGTCACCTCTCCAGCTCCTGTATCACTCCTTTTCTTCCTTTCTTCCTTTCTTTTCTTTCTTTCTTTCTTTCTTTCTCTTTTCTTTCTTCTTTTTCTTTTCTTTTCTCTTTTCTTTTCTTTTTTTTTTCATTCTTTCTTTTGGGACAGGATCCCATTGTGCAGTTCCAAGTTCCAATTAGTCTGGGATTTGTGATCCTCCTGCCTCAGTCTCCTTCCTATGTGCTGTCCTAAATTGGGATTTGTTTGTTTGACTTCCTTTTCTTTTCTTTTTTCCTTTCTTACCTGCCATCACCTCCGGGCTTGCTTGTTCAATTTCAATGAGTCTTCAGAGTGACGTCTTTCCAGGTGATAAACAGAAAAGATAAGAAGCCAAGCATGGCCATGTGGTGCTGGCACTTGCCTTTAATTACATCAGAAGCAAAAGCAGGTGGATCTCTAAGCTTCAGGCCAGCCTGGTCTACAGAGTGAGTTCCAGGAAATCCTGTATCAAAAAATCAGGGGGAAAAAAGGAGGAGGAGGAGGAGGAGGAGGAGGAGGAGGAGGAGGAGGAGGAGGAGAAAGAGAGAGGAGAGAGAGGGAGAGAGAGAGAGGCCAAGCATGGTGGTGTGGTCTTTGTAGCCCCAACTCTTTGAAAGCTAATACAGGAAAGGATTCAATTAGAGCCCAGATCCTGCTCTACAGTAACACAAGACTTTGTCTTTTTGTTGTTGTTCGGTTCTTTTGAGATAGGGTTTCTCTGTATAGTCCTGGCTACCTTGGAACTTAATCTGTAGACCAGGCTGGTTTCAAACTCAGAGATCTATCCACCTGCTTCTGCCTCCTAAGTGCTGGGATTAAAGTCGTTTGCCACTGCCCTACAAGACCCTTCTTGTCTACACACACACACACACACACACACACACACACACACACAGCTGGAGACATGTTTTAATGGCATGGACTGAGGACTTAGGTTGGGATTCCCACACCCATGTAAGAAGCTGGGAATCCCAAATATACTTGTACCCTAACTTAGACTGAGGCAGGGACAAAAGGCTCTCTGGTGCTTGCCCCAGCTAAGGTGAGCCCTGGGTTCAGAAAAATCACTTGCCTCAAAGTAAGAAAGCTGACATTGACAGAGGAGCATCTGACATCTCCTTCGGGCCTCTGCACGCACACAGGCACACGCAGTTGTGCGCACACACACATGTGCGCACATATTCATATACAGACGCATACGCACAGAATAATTAAACAAAAAAGAATGCTAAGGAGCCCGCCTCCCTCAGAGTCTTTAGAGGCGGATCTTTCTGCCTGGGCTCAGGGACAGCTCTTTCCTGCTGCAAACTCTGGGGCCAGCTCTCTCCCTTCTACTCCCTTTCCCTCCTGCTTACACCTCCTCAATAGCGCCTTTAATAAACTCTCCTCGCTTATCCAGCTTAGAGTGGCTTCTGTTTCCAGCTGGGACTATTTCAGCTGGAAGACAGCCTGCCCCACCCCCACCCACCCTCCCTCCCTCCCTCCCTCCCTCTCTCTCTCTTCCCCCTTCCTCCTTTCTCTTTCGAAGCTGGCGGCAGTGTGGGTCTTCCTATCACACTCCTCATCTGCTCTGTGGCTGGCCTTGTCCCTGGGTGGTCAGGAACAGAATATTCCTTCTTTCGGAGCCGCTGGAGTCCTGGCTGCTTTTCAGAGTGGGCTGCCCATCCCCCAACCTCTCAGGCGCTCCACCCCGGCCAGCAGCCCACACAGCTCCCTCTGGTCCTCCTACGCCTTTTCTTCCTTATAGAAGACCAGTTTCATTTCCCATTCTGACATCTTGAGACGGTTCTGTCAGTGTCTAGCAGGAGTATTTACCCGTGCAGGCCAACACATTAGGAGCTGGGTTTTATTGCTTTCTCAATCTGTGTGTGCAGATTTTTATTGTGTTAGTAGTTAAAAATGCAATAAACAAGGATGAAGAAGGAAGAAGAAGAAGAAGGAAAAAAAAACCCCAAACCTCAAGTCACTTGCTTAACAACAAGGAAAAATTCCTTAACAGACCCGTGTAAGTCGCATTGCTGGATAATATTGGTCCAACGGACCTGGAACGGTTTATAAAAAGAGTGGGAAGTTTGGTTCACGTTAAAGAAGCGTGATGATTCTTCATCTGGCTCTGGGGGAAACCAAAGCCATGGAGGGAAGAAGAAAGAAAGGGATTGAACATTTTTGCAAATAAATGATAAAATTGCTTTTTAAAGAAGAGTTGGGGTGGGTGGGACCCTTGTCCAAACCAGACATTCGCAGAGGTAGGGAATCGGTTCAGCCATTGTTTACAATGTGCAGGCCATCCGTCCAAAGTCAACAGGGCTGGGAGCGTTGCCCTGGAGCCTCCGGGCTCTGCCAGCGCCTGCCATCTCGAGCTCAGCTATTTCTGGGACATAGTTCCCTCCCTTGAAAAACAAACTCTGTCCCCAATGTCGTCCCCAATTTTTTTTTTTTAAAAAACCAGTTTCTGTAATCTTAATCATGCTTTCCAGAACGGTTATCCAAATGTGGGCCTGGGTGCAAAGAGTCTGGCGGGAGGGGTTTCATTTGCTAGGTGCCAAGGTGGAAATTTCCATTGCACTCGAAGATAGCTTCACCTGTGGCCAAGGAAACCTTCCCTAACGAATAGCCCTTGACTTCCGTTCTTCCTACATTTAGTTGGCTCTGTAAATCCCAAACGAAGTTTGCTTTTACTGGAAAGCTGCAATGATTCACCTCTGGCTATCAACAGTGGCCTAGAAGTCAATCCTCTTTGCTTATTTGTTCCCACTATGAGAACCTCACCACTAATCCTGCTTTTCAGTTGATCCATCCACCCGCCTCTTTGTGTTAATAATACCAACATTTAAAAACACAGGGAAGGGGTAAAGAGGTTGGCTCACATGCACAAGGAACTGGGTCCAACGAAAGACATACAGAGACAGAGAGAGAAAGACAGAGACAGAGACAGAGACAGAGACAGGCAGACAAAAACACAGCGAGAGAGAACAGCACAGTAAATACTTTCTTCTTTGTCTCATTCTTCACCTGCCACTGTTGTTAGCTTTTGTGTTATCTGTCCAAAGATGCTCTGCTTATATTTAAGCATCAGGGGGAGGGAATTATTGCCAGGAGACAGAAGAGTCTCAGGCATCAGTCCTAGCTGGCTCTAATCTTCATGTGACAGTGTGCATGTCACTTTTTCTGCCTGGACCTCATCTACGACAGCTGTGGCAAGTGAAAATAATCACTAGCATTCATTGGGCCACTGTGCAGGGTGTTCATGTGCCCTTGCAGAAATAAGCCTGTGACTGCCCTGTATAAGGAGGCACGATTAACCCCCATTTAATCAATAACAAAAATGGACATAGAGACATTAAATAACTTGTACAGTTCATATCTAATTAAAGAGCTATTGGATTTTATGAAGCAAGGCAGTCCAAGAGTGGCGTTCACAGTCACCCACGCCTCTCTGCTAACATACTGGGTCTCTGGACAATGTGAACAGTGTCCAACGTTGGCTTAAGACAGGATACTGGCCCATGAGGTTTCCCCTAAATTTGGGGGGTCTATGATCCCTTGTCTAGTGTCTGTAAAACCCCGGCCGAGCTGTTCTGACTCATGCAGCCCCGTTTAGTTGGTACAGTGACAGGTGGCAGGGAAAAGGGACAGTAGGCCAAGCCTAATGCTAGCTTAGACGCTAGACGAGAGCCTCCCTCAGCAAAGCAACCACGGAAAAAGNAGAGATGCCTGGGGGGGGGGGGGGTGTTGAAGTGCTTGGGGTGTGATTTTCAGTAGCTAGCCCTGTGCAGGAGCTGAGCACGGCAGAGCATGTCTGTACCTTGAGGTGGGGTAAGGAGGCAGAGACAGGGATCCTGGGGGTGTGCTGTGTCCCAGTAAAACTTTATCTATGAAGAAGTTTACAGACATAGGCTTAACCGTGATGTGTAGTTTGTGGATACTTGTTCCAAATATTGCTTGAATGTCTAGCCCATCATTTTCTCAGTTTTCAAATTCTGATTGATTTTTCTATTGTAGTAGGCGTATACTCTTTTTCAAAGTCAGCATAATTCATGTTCATGGAGTTACACCATGAGTGATTTTTGGTTAAATGAATACATGATATTTACATGACGATGACTGGGTAGATACTGCTCTTCACAGGCTCAGTAGACATTTGCGACATTTCTTTTTTTCATGGCCTTTACCCTAACATTGAGAGTTGTCGTGATCTGCTTCTGCTGCTGTAAGAAAACAACCTAGCCAGGCTTGGTGGCGCACGCCTTTAATCCCAGCACTCGGGAGGCAGAGGCAGGCGGATTTCTGAGTTCGAAGCCAGCCTGGTCTACAAAGCGAGTTCCAGGACAGCCAGGGCTTTACAGAGAAACCCTGTCTTGAAAAAAAAAAAAAAGAAAGAAAGAAAGAAAACAACCTAGCTGGGCCATTTTATCAACAACACAGGTTTCCTTAGTGCTAAGTTCTGTTTTTGTTTTTTTGAGACAGGGTTTCTCTGTATAGCCCTGGCTGTCCTGGAACTCACTCTGTAGACCAGGCTGTTCTCGAACTTAGAAATCCACCTGTCTCTGCCTTCCAAGTGCTGGTATCAAAGGCATGCACCACCACTGCCTGCCTTTAGTGCTCAGTTCTAAGAATGTGGTGCTGATGTCTGCCGATCCAACAGAGAGGGGACCTTGTGTATCACCACAGGCCTCAGACTCAGGTCCGACGGGGAGGGGAGTTCATCCTCGTAACCACATTTAATCTTAGTCACCTCCAGAAGGAATGCCATCAACATGTGCTTTGAGGGACACGTTCAAGTTATATACTGTTTTGTTTTGTTTTAAAGATTTATTTATTTGTTTTATGTATGTGAGTACACTGTAGCTGCCTTCAGAAACACCAGAAGAGGGCATCGGATTCCATTACGGATGGTTGTGAGCCACCATGTGGTTGCTGGGTATTGAAATCAGGATCTCTGGAAGAACAGACAGTGTTCTTGATTGCTGAGCAGTCTCTCCAGCCCGTGTGTGTGTGTGTGTGTGTGTGTGTGTGTGTGTGTGTAAATAAATTTTAGCTTCCCTTGACTTTCCCCATTCTCTCTGACAGTTTTCTACATAATTAAACAGTTTATCAGAGTTACTGTTCCCTCCCCACCTCTCTGAGCCCCGGTTCTCCCTTCCCTCCCTCACCCCCACTCCAGTACCAGTGGTCTACTGGACTGTCTCCTAAAGCCCCATCCCCAGTCTGCCCTGCTGTCAGGGCACTCCAAACATATTTCAAGACCTTTTTTTTTTTTTTTAAATCTGTTATCCTGGAAATCCACATGGTCTGTTTTCTGCCCTGAGATTCTTTTCCTGGGTCCACGTCTCCTGTCTCCCACAGTTCACTTGCTCGTCACTTTGATGAGTTCACCCTTCAGCAGCTTCCACAAAAGGGTTATAGGAGACAACATTCTGATAGTCAACAAATATGAAAACATCTGTAACCTTCTATCCTAGGCTTCTCATAGAGTCTAGAATTTTGGTAGAATTATCTGCGGGAAGTTATTGTTTCCAGTGTTTTCAGGCATGTAGATAAGCATCTAATAGCTTTTCAATTCTGAAATTTTGTTTTTTTTTTTTTAAATCTGTTTTCTTCTCTAAAAGCTTTTTATGATCTTATATTTGCTCTTAATGTTCTGGAATTTCGGCACGATGTGCCTTGGCAGGGCCTAACCTCTGGTTTGTCGGCCAGGGACACCGTGGACCCTCTTCGTTTGAACATCACATTCTTCAGCTCTGAGAAATTTCTCTGTAATATTTCCTTTCTCACTTCCTCTTCACTGCTCTCTCTGTTTGTTCTGAACCACCATTCAAAGCCCCTTGGGATAATTATTTTTAAAAATATTTTCTTTTAAAAATAATATTTATTTATTTATTTATTTTGTTTGTTTGTTTGTTTGTTTGTTTGTTTTGTCTTCGTGCAGGGGAGGGAGTTACACATGCCCTAACACGCACTTAGCAGTCAGCAGACAACTTGTGGGAGCCGGCTGTCTCCTTCCACCACACGGGCCCTGGGGATGGTTTTGCTGGGCCTCCGAAGCATTTTCTAACTTCCATCTTTCTTGTTTTGGTCTACTTTTAAAGGGCTGTCCTAGAGTGTGTCTTCTGATCTATTTAAGTGGTTTTTATTCTTGTGATCCCTGCTTCTCCTTTCCCTGGTCTCCTCTCCACTGGCTTCTTTACTCAGCATCTAGTTCTTTTTCTACAGTGCCCAGGCCTCCTCTTGATCTTCTGAGAACATTGAGATCATCTACTTGTAGTTCTTGTTCCGTTTCCTGCATGGGCTTTGTTTCCTTGGGGCTCCTGTTTCCTGGTTGTTTTTCTTTCTTCTTACACTAAAGGCTTTTCTTGACTCTTTTTGTAATCTTGTGTGTTTTTATCAAAGAAAGAGATGTTTAAAGCTTCATGGACATTCCATCTTTACGGAGAGTGACCAGCTGAAGGGGTTACAGATTTGAGAGTGTTGGGGGAAACCCAGTGTCATTGTCAGCCAAAGTTCTGGGTTTTCTGTTCACAAGATCCCACTACAGGGAAAGACAAGACAGCCTCCTTCTCTTCCCATTTGGCCCAGTCCTGAAGCCCCCTCCCCAGCCCCTCTAGGACTTTATTCCAAGATTGCTCACAAACACATTTGACAGTGGGCCATGATTTGATGCAGATTTTAAGGGAAATGATATTTCCAAAAGATTCTAAGAGAAAGAGTTTTAACTACATAGCTTTTTTTTTGGCTGGAGTGATGGCTCATCAGCTAAGAATACTTGCTGTCCTACCAGAGGACCTGGGTTTGATTCCCAGCACCTATATGGCAGCTCACAACTATCTGTAACTCCAGTTCCAGGGAATCCAATACCCTCGTTTGGGTTTTGAGGGTACCAGGCACATACCATGCACACACTTGTATGTTGGCAAACACTCACATGTGTAAGATAAAAATTATATAAATCTTATAAAAATAAAGTAGTCTTTCCTTCTATGGCACCGAAGTGTGTGCTTTGCTTCTACTAACAATTGGTTTGCAGGGCTGGGGAGATGGCTTTGTTGGTAAAGTGTTTGCCTTGCAAGTATAAGGTCCTGAGTTCAATTCCAGTACCCACATTAAAAGAAAACCTGATGTGGGCTGTGTGTGTTAGTCCACACCTTTAATCTCAGCTCTCAGGAGGCAGAGGCAGGAGAATCTATGTAAATTTGAGGTAATCCTGGCCTACAAATTAAACTCTAGGACAGCTAGACTACCTACATTTTATATACTCATATGTCAGACTCTGTCATAGCGAAATCCTGTATCAAAAAAAACAAAAAACAAAAAAACAAAAAACAAAAACAAAAGCACAAGCCGGGCATGGTGGCTCATGCCTTTAATCCCAGCACTTGGGAGGCAGAGGCAGGTGGATTTCTGAGTTCGAGGCCAGCCTGGTCTACAAAGTGAGTTCCAGGACAGCCAGGGCTACACAGAGAAACCCTGTTCCGAAAACAAACAAAAGACCAAAAGCACAAAAACAAAGGAAGGAAGAAGAAACCCTACTGTGGAGTTTTGTGCCTGTAATCCCTGCTCTAGGGTAGAGGGGACAGGTCCTTAGGGCTTGCTAGCCTGGTAAGCTCTGGACTAGTAAGACACTTTGCCTCATAAAAATACACTCTGGGTCTCCACAGACATGTGTGTATTTGTACACACACACACACACACACACACACACACACACACACACCCCACAGGTGTATTTCGTGGAGTCTGGGGCATGTCTCTAGAGGGTTCTTGCTAGGCAACTGCATCAGAGTCTGAAAGCACAGAAGGTGGCAACACCACCATTTTCAGGCCCCATGCCAACCTTTCTTGGGGTAACACAGGAAGGCCTAGGAAACCCTCCCTCCACCAGGAAAGACACTAGTATCTTGCTTTTGTTCTTATTCTGTCCCTAGCTCCTGTTCCTGGACCATCACCCAATCTTTAGAAAGTATTTCTGGATAACAAGAAAGGGGTACATGAGTCAACTTTCCAAGGTGTCAAATGTTCCAAGACACCAGAGAGAACTACTAGTGGCCTGTCCTAGCCGAGAGGCAGGGTGGTGTATTCTGAGAGTATGATCCAAGGATGTAGCTCGGTGTTAAGTGTATAGCCAGACCGCAAAAGGCCCTGGGTTTCATCCCCAATATTAGGAAGAAGTGAGAAGGAAGAAAAGAGGGAGGGAAGGAGAAAAGGAAGGGAAAGAGGGAGGGAGGGAGAAAGGAAGGAAAGAAGGAAGGAGGGAAGGAGAGGGAGGGAAGGAGGGAAGGAGGGAAGGAAGGAAGGAAGGAAGGAAGGAAGGAAGGAAGGAAGGAAGGAAGGAAGGAAGGAAGGAAGGAAGGACAAACTATCTGGAGTTGGCTGCTTCATCTCCTAGCTATACTGACATGCAAGAGACCCACAGTGCAGTGGACTCTGAGCCAAAGAACTATAAAACTAAACAGAATTATAGATAATCAAGAACCTATATAATGCCCTGCCCCTACACAAGAACAACCCTCAGCGGGGGGCAGAGGAGTGCTGCTTTAGAATAACAGTAGAGGCTGTCCTGGGGCTGCCAGTGATAGATGCTGGAGTTTAGCTCTAAGTGTTAATGTCCTTAGCCAATCTAAGCAGAGCATGGGCAGGAAGAATTCCTGGCTGGGAGCCGGGGTGGAGTCACAGAAAGAAACTCTGTAGAGCAGCGGGCATCCTCTGCTCAGGAGGCCCAAGTGCATGATGGGAAATATAACATTACTCGTCAACTCCGAGGGGGGTCTCCCCAACAGACAAACTGTTAAGGGGCCTCCGGCCGGACACAAGTCGTTTTCCACCCTGTGGTTTATCTGTTTGGGGCAAGAACAGCCTTCTAAGTCCAGACACCCAGCTTAGAAGTCCACCGTGCTTATTAAAGAGGCCCGGAAGGGCTGGCTCAGAAATTTAGGGGAAAGATACCACTCCCGTTGAGCAGGAAGTGGATCTCTGACATGCAGGAGTGTGTGAACTGGCAGCCACCTCAGAGAATCTCACCTCTGCTTCTCACCCTCATCTCCACCTCTCAGGAACTTGAAGCCAGGAGTAATGAAGCAGAGGCACAAGGTCACACAACACTTTAAAGATACCTAGATGTCCAGAAAACATTTAATTATCAATAATAGATCCCCTGGAATTTCATGAATGCTTTTTGTAAAAAGTTACCTGCATTATCTTTTTCTTGGGTGTTTTACTGATTGATTAAAACAACAACAACAACATTTGTTTAGCCAGGCTGTGGCACACGGCCTGCAGTAGTGGCAAAGGCCTTTAGTACCAGCATTCAGGAAGAAGTTTGTAAGTTCGAGGCCAGCCTGGCCCACAGAGTGGGTTCCAGGAGAGCCAGCACTAAACAGAAATACTCTGAGTAGGAGAAAAAAATTATTTTTATTTTATGTACGTGGGCATTTTCCTGCATGTATGTCTACGCACTATGTACCTGTCTAGTGCCTGACCCTGACGAGGCCAGAAGAGAGCGTCAGATCCCCTGGTACTGGGCTATGGGTGGTTGTTCGTTGCTATGCAGATGCTGGGAACGGAAGCCCAGTCCTTTGCAGGAAATACACGGTATTCTTAACTGCTGAGCCAAATCGAATCCTCCTTAATTGTTCTTCTCAGATTAAACTGTATGAAATTGCCACATTTACGGGGCAAACACGGTGTGATGGCTGGATTTGTGTCAACTTGGCAAACTGTAGTTGTCTGATTGATCAGAGGGAACCTTGACTGAGAAAATGCCTCCATAAAATTGGGCTGTAGGCAAGCCTTTTCTCAGTTAGTGAACAATGCGGGAGGACCCAGTCCATTGTAGATAGGGCTACCCCTCAGCTGGTGGTCCTGGGTTCTGTAAAAAAGCAGGCTGAGCAAGCCATGGGGAGCAAGCTAGTATGCAGCACCCCTCCATGGTCTCTGCTTCAGCCCCCGACTTCAGGTTCCTGCCCTGCCCGAGTTCCTGTCCTCCTTTCCTTCCTAAGTTGCTTTTGGTCACTGTGTTTTGTCACAGCAATAAAAACCCTTACTAGGACACATGGTTCAATGTTAGCAGCTTTGGATAGTTTAAGTTAAAAATTATTACATAAATCATAGCTACTGTTATTGTCATACACAGTCACTTAATGACAGGGTTTGTTCCCTGAGGTGGTTTAGTCGGGTGAGTGTGTCTGCCCACACCTGGGCTCTAGCATAGCTTACTGCCTTGAAGGCGGAGACATGGGCAACATGCCCCTGTACTGGTCCCATAGGCAGTTGTAATAGTATTGCAAGTGATTGTGTATTTCAACACATCTAAACTCAGGAAAGGTCCTATAAAAAGACCAGGTATGGAGCTGGGCAAATAGCTCAGTCTGCAAAGTGCTTGACACATAAGAATTAAACCCCAGTTTCACCCCCAGCACCCACGTAAAAAATGTCAGACATGGTGGTACACACTTGTAATCCTGAGTAGGTAGAGACAGAAGGGTCTCTGAGGTTCTCTGGCCAGCCAGCCTAGTCTAAACTACAAACCAGAGAGAGATCCTGGGTTTTTTTTTAAAGCTAAGTCCCAAAGGAACACTAGTAGCAGCCCAGAGTGGTCAGAACTTGCCTGCCTCTGCCTCCTGAGTGCTGGGTTAAAGCCTCCACACTTGGTTACTATTACTGAATTCTGAACACGTTTCCTCTCACTGGGTTCTCACGAGCTTTGTTGAGACGAGAGCATTCTGGATGCAATAATGCTTCTTTTGCATCCCCTGTTGTCATCAGAACCTCATTTGCCTGGTGCTCTTAGCCTGTAGCTGCTGTACACGAAAGCATAGCACTGAGCTCACATGGCAACTGCTCCTTCCAGGCTTGGCTCCTGGGCTAGACAATAGTTGGAATTTTCTCTTTGTGCTGGAAACTGAGATCAGGTGGGGGTGGGGAAGCAGGGACCTGGGGACTCCATTAAATCATGCACTTGCGTTGGGGTCTTTTTATTTTTAATGTCATTGATTGATTGATTGATTGATTGATTGAAGCAGTATGGCCTGGAATTTGCTACACAGACCAGGCTGGCCTTGAACTTACAGAGACACCTGTGTCTGTCTCTTGAGGACCCAGAATTAACAAATGTACCACTACACCCTGGCTCTTAATTTGTTTTCTTTAAATTAGGTGTAAGTGTGTGTGTGTGTGTGTGTGTGTGTGTGTGTGCTTGAGTGTAGGTGAAGTGAGAAACCAGAACTCACCCAATACTCTTGGTGTTGAAGTTACAGGAAGTTGTGTGGTGACAGATGTAGGTGCTTTCAACTGAACGTCTATACGAGCAGTGTTTTCTTTTTAAAGTAGTATCTAAGTGCATTTTTATTTTTCAAGATTTTAGGTGTACAAGTGTTTTGTGCACATGTATGTTTGTACTATGTGTATGTACCAGAAGTGGGTGTTGGATCCTCTTCTACTAGAGTTGTGATGCTGTGATGAGCTGCCATGTGGGTGCTGAGAACTGAAGCTTCTGCCAGGCAGTGTGTACTCTTTATCACGGAGGCTTTTGAAACTCACTTTGTAACGGAGCTAGCCTTCAGCTCATGGCAGTCCTCCTGCCTCAGCCTCCCAAGTGCGAAGATGATAGGTACAAGCCACCACACGGGAAGACAGTTACAGTCTCTACTCAGTCCTGCATTACTTAGCATTTGAGGACAGTGTGCCTTGAGGATTCTCTATCTAGCTGTTGCTGGGGTGGGGTGGGGGGTTGGGGGGTTGTTTTGTTTTGATTTCCTGAATATTTGAGGTGAGGGGCATTGAATACAGGGCCTCTTTGTAGAGAGCATGTAAACAAGAAATAAGCTTAGGACCCAGCAGGATGCTACAGCAATGAGCAGCCAGCTGTGTAGTAGATAAGAGTCGGATGTCACAGTGATGAGCAGCCAGGTTATGCCAGCTGTGTATAGCAGTTACGAATGAAGTAATGACCCATGATCTAATAACCTGTGATGTAATGTTAGAGTGTGATTGACCAGAGCGTGACCACATCCTTGTAGCAAATAAAGGCAGAGTCTTGCAGCAGGCAGACAGAGCGTTTGATGCTGAGACAGTAAGACTGTTGTGGCATCGTGCTCTCCAGCCAGAGAACAACCGGGCATGCCACCCTTGCTGTATCAAGATGGAAGATCCAGAGGAAGGAGCCGCTGCCCCACACGTGCCCGAGCATCAGTCAGATCTCAAACCTTGCCTGTGAGCCTCTCTGCCTCTTGCTTCTGAGTCAGGCACTGCTTGCATGTAATATGGACTGATGCTGGTCGTTGTAGTGAACGAACCCTGAGGTCACATGGTATCTGGACTCCGTCTCTCCTTCCCAGCCTTAAGCTGGATGGGACTCATCATTCTTGTGTGTCAAGCCCATGCCCTACTGCTGGGCTACAGCCCCTGCTCCCCGCCTGGCTGACAGAACACCCTAGAGTCAAGGCCTCTGGGTCAGCGCTTACCTTGGGCCAAACTTCTCTTGTCTTGTATTTTTCAGTATAGTATTCGGTATTTCCTTGTAGCTATGAGAAAATGTACAACAAACAAAGTAATGAAAGAAGTGTTTCTTGTAGCTCATAGTCAAGGGCACAGACGACCAGTGTGAGGATGCTGTGTTGA
The DNA here is from genome assembly GCA_902729485.2 of Mus minutoides. Taxonomy (NCBI): domain Eukaryota; kingdom Metazoa; phylum Chordata; class Mammalia; order Rodentia; family Muridae; genus Mus; species Mus minutoides. The sequence continues at coordinate 761,960 of LR753378.1, forward strand.
TCGACAGGCAAGTGAGGCGATTAGTTTCAGGATGGCCACAGTCAGGAGCTAGAGATGGACACTGGGGATGCTGGCTTTCTCCTTTGTGTTCAGTCCAGGACGCCAGCTCATGGATGGAGTAGTGCTACCCACAGTTAGAGTGAGTCTCCATCTCAATTAACGCAATCTAGAATATCCCTCACAAATAACCAGAGATTTGTCTCCAGAGTGATTCTAGATCCTGTAAAGATGACAGCTGATACAAGCCACACGTTTGTTCTGAGAAAATTTACTGGAGTCTACTTTTCTTGGTTGACACCAAAGATCCTGGCTAATATAGCACCCATGTCACTTAGATCTTCGAAGTGCCCCCAGTAGCTTGGACTTTAGCCAGTGTGAGTGTATATGTGGTGCATGTGAGTGTATGTGTATGTGAATGTGTGTGAGTGTGTGTGTATGTGAGTATATGTGTGTGAACATGTGTATGAGTGTGAGTGTGTGCGTGTACATGTGAGTGTGTGTGAGTGTGTGTATGTGAATGTATGTGTGTGAACATGTGTAAGAGAGAGAGAGAGAGAGTGTGTGTGTGTGTGTGTGTGTGTGTGTGTGTGTGTATGTGTGTGTGTGTGTGTGTGTGTGTGTGTTGGGGGATGGAGAGCCTGGGTAACTCTGTGGCATGTTATTTATGGTGATTACTTACACTGTGTCTGTGTAGATGGAAGCCAGCATGAGGGGCTGGGAGAGATGGGAACTGTGAGATTTGTATCCTGGGGTTGGCAACCTGGGATGCATACAGCCTTGGATGGGGAGTAAGGCAGAGATGGGGCAGAGAGGAAGCCAAAGCCTGGAGGCAATTTGAAGGTTTTTCTAGCAATTGAGGAGGAATGGTGGTCTTGTTTTACTTTTTCAATTTAAAATTAAATGAGTATATGTTTTAGGATCAAATCTAAGAGTCTGCAGACATTTTTAAGAGAACACAGCATAATTTTAGAAATCCCCAGTTGACAGAGCACCAACCTGCACCCTTATTTACACCTTTGGGAATGAAATATTTTTCTTTGCAACTAGAAAGAAGTCTGGTGGAAATGTAGAGAAACACAGAACCTGTTTCAAATGTGCATGTTAGGATCCAGTGCTTCACCTGTCTGTACTTCGTTTCCTCTTAGGGCCAGGCTAGTGTGAGCCTTTCTGCCTTTGCACAGATTCTAAACACTGCTATCACCACAGTCAACTTCGTCTTTAAAAAAAAAAAAAACCACTCATCATGGAAGAAGCCCCTAGAGTTGTGAATAGATATAGGAAGGTTAAAACTAATGGGGTGGTTCTCAAGATGGTGGAAGAGGAAGAGTCAAGAAGGCCTACATCCCAGGCCAGTGCGATAGTTTGGCAGGTGGAGATGGCTGCTGGGAAGCCTGAACTAAGTTTAAACTTCAGAACCCTCTTGGTGAAAGAGAGATGCTACGACAAATTGTCCTATCTGACCTCTACATGCATACAGTTGCAATGCCTATCCTCCCCCAAATAAATAACAAAAGAAAAATGTTTAGGAAGGAAGGAAGGAAGGAAGGAAGGAAGGAAGGAAGGAAGGAAGGAAGGGAGAGAGAGAAAGGAAGGGGAGAGAGAGAGAGAGAGAGAGAGAGAGAGAGAGAGAGCCTGCCTTACTCTTTCTCAGGATGCTGGACAGTCTAAGATAATGAGTGAAGCGTGGTAAGCGTAATCATTGCAAACCCAGTAGGTACCATGGCTGATACTTGCAATTCCAGTACTCAGGAAGATGAGACAGGAGAGTTATTATGACTTCAAGGAAAGCTAGAACTATACAGCATGGCTCTATCTCAAGCACACCAAAAAGGGGGTGGGGAGACTCTGATCTCTAGGCAAGGATGCTATTGCAATTCTACAATATGGCCTCAGTGTTTGCATGTCTACATTCGTATTTTGAAATCCTTACCCCAGTGGGATGGATTAAGTGGAGACCTTTGTGAGGTAATTAGGTACTGGGGATGAGGTCTAATGAATCAAACTTGTGCTCTTAGAAAAGGGGTCCTAGCAGAGGCTGAAGACCAAGACTGCTCTTCTTGGGAACCAGTCGTGCACACAGTGTATTTATATACCTGCAGATAAAAAGACTCATACACATAAAATAAAAATAATTAAATCTTAAAAGGAAAGGGAGTTCCAACCAAGTGGGGTAGCTCATACCTGTAATCCTAGCAATCAGAGAAATGGAGATAGGATAAGTAATTTAAGGTCAACTTTGTTACATTAGTGAGTTAAAGGCTAGCCTGGGGTACATAAATCCTTACATCAGAACTCATCATCAAGACTGATGACCTAAATTTGAGCCCCAGGACCCACATGGTAGAAAGAAAGAACTGATTCCTGAAAGTTATCTTCTGGCCTGCACAGACATACCAACACACACACACACACACACACACACACACACACACACACACACACACATGCACACAAGCACACACGCATGTATACACATGCATGCACACACTCATGCGCACTCACATGCACACAATTAAGAAAGAAAAGAAAAGAAAAGAAAAGAAAAGAAAAGGGGCTGGTGAGATGGCTCAGCGGGTAAGAGCACCCGACTGCTCTTCCGAAGGTGATAAGTTCAAATCCCAGCAACCACATGGTGGCTCACAACCATCCGTAACGAGATCTGGCTCCCTCTTCTGGAGTGTCTGAGGATAGCTACAGTGTACTTACATGTAATAAAATAAAATAAATCTTTAAAAAAAAAAAAAAAGAAAAGAAAAGAAAAGAAAAGGACCCCAGAGAGTACTCTAGCACTCTTTCTACCTCGTAAGATGAGCAGAGTTGGCAATCTGTAACCCCTTCCAGACCCCAACCACACTGGTATCCAGGTCTCAAACTTTGTTGAAAAGTCACAGAAAACGACTGTTCTAGTTGCTTGTCTCATTGCTGTGATAAAATCCTGACTAAAGCAACTTAAGGGAGAAAGGATTGGTTTGGGCTCTGAGTCACAGTCTATCATAACAAGGAAGTCATAGCAGTGTGCAGTGTCTGGGCATACTGCATCCACAGTCAAGAAGCACAGAGTCACAAATGCTTGTGCTCTGCTCACCTTTCCCTCTTTGTGTAATCCAGGTTCCCAACCCAGGGAATGGTGCCACCCACAGTAGGCAGGGCTGCTAGCCTCAAAGAACCCAATCAAGTTTCCCCCACAGCCAGTCTCTCCCAGGTGTTTGTTTGTTTTTTTTAATCTCATCAAAAGATAATTGAGATTAGCCATCACAATGACTGAGACAAAGAGACTGGGGATCACTGGGAAGTACCACAACCCGACACAGCTCGTTAGGTCATTTATCTTAGTCACTTTCTACTTTTGCTGTTGTTGCTGCTATCTGCTTGCTTTGCTACTGTTTGTCCGTTTTGATTTTGAGATGTTGTCTCTCCTAGAACTTAGAATGTGCATTCTTCTTAGTGCTTCGACCCACATCCTGGCCTGAATGAGGATCACATTAGATGGCCATATCTTCAGCTGAGTAGGTCTGTTGTCTGCTTCATGAATGCCCGTGCTGGGACTGGGGGTGGGGGGAAGCAGAGAGGAAGAGGGGTCTAAAGGCAACTACCTCCTCCCAATCCATAAGGCTGTATTGAGGGTTAAAATGGTGGGCTTTGAGGACTGTTTGAGTCTGTCCCTGGAAGCTCCTCTATTAAGGGCTGTCAGGCTATTGGGAGGTGAATGGACCAGGAGCTTCATGGGTTCATTTTTTTAATTCATAGTTGAATGGACTTTAAGAGGTGGGAACTGACTAGGCCACTGTTAGTGTCCTTTTGAAGGGTCTGCCTTGTCCATAACTCTATCTTTTCTGTGTCGCTGCCTCCTGGAGGTCAGAAATAGAACAACACACACACACACACACACACACACACACACAAGACTGAATCAACAGCTGAGTGACAATGCACTGAAATCTCTGGAAGCACGAGTCTAAGACTTTCCTCTCATTTCTCTCAGGCCTTTGTCACAGCAATGAAGTGGCCAACACAAGAGCAGAGCTCAGACTGGGTTTGTGGCTCAGCTGGTAGAGGGCTTGCCTGGCACACACAAAGCCCTGGTTCCATCTCCAGTATTGCATAAACTGACACACGCCTGTGATCTCAGCCCTTGGGAGGTAAAGACAAGAGGATCAGAAGCTCAAGGTAATCCTTGGAGTTTGAAGACAGTGTGAGATACTGAGACCCTATCTAAAATCATAGCGGGAAGAAAGGAAGGAAGGGAGGGAGGAAGAAAGGAAGGAAGGAAGGAAGAGGACCAGGTTGGAAACCCGGCTCTGCTCCTACTCAGCACAGAGGGAAGGACAGATAAGGCACATGGCAGATAGAGAGAAAGTCATTGAAGCATAAGCTCTGAGTCCCAAACCAGCTGTGTCCCAGTGTCTTTACAAACAAGAACAGCAGCTTCCCACCTCTTACATTTGACCAAGTATTCCGGGGAATGTCACTGATCACAGGGAAGCTGAGGGCAGAGGTGCTGCAGATCACTGTCATCCCAGCCCTGGCCAAAACACTGCTCAGTGACACTTGCTCTCATGACCAACTCATTCTAAGTGTTCTACTAGCAGGCTCACCAGACTCTCCTCTAAATCCCAGCCTGGGAGCCCAGAACAGGCTAGGATCGCCTAAAACCCTTGATTCCTGGCTTGAAGTCTGTTGGTGACTGCTCCTGTTGACGTCCTTTTGGTGGAAAGAATGTCTCTAGCCTGCCTCTAGCCTTCCTCGGCGTCCTGTGTGGCCTAAAGCCGATAAGAGTGTGTACGTGCAGGCCCTTGGGCCAGATGCTTTCTTGTTGCTAGGCACCAGATGCTCTGATCTGATCCTGGGATCAGGCCTGTGGGATGAGACATAGAAGAGGCCTTTGGGGCACAGAGCTGAGGATCCTATTGCTTTTACAGGGAGGAGTTGGGTCAGCTACCTTACTGCTGATTTGTTTGTTTGTTTAACTTTCCTTTTTAATCCTATGCTCCTCTGATGGGAAGAAGGTCTACTTGTGGGCTCCTACTTCACAGGGTTTTTCAGTCTTCCTAGGCGAGAGCACACATTCCCGAAAATCACTCAAGGAAGAGGGTAAAGGTGTCTCTGGGATAGCAGTGGGTCTTGAGGCCCGAGTTAACAGCTCATGTGCACATGTGGGTGTGGGTGTGTGTGCTCCTAAGCACACGTTCTCAGGGACTGGAACCCCTCCCACCACATTCCCCAGGGCGTCTCCCCAGCCACTGCGGCTATAATCATAGCCAGCTTGGGACTTTAACCAAACAGCACATTCCACCACCCTGGACAACCCCTTTGTTTGATCTTCTCTCTAGAGACACAGGTCAGAAGGAAGGTGGGGCGGGGCGGCGAGCAGCAGCATGTGGGACGCATCTCTTCCTTCTCTTGATTTGGAAGCTGCAAACCCGATGCTGGTCCTCAAGTCGTTCTCCCCCTCAAACCTAAGGACCTCGGGCACAAATTTCTGAGAATCGGGGCCACCTCAAAGTCACTAGTCCAACCGATTGCTTTACAGAACCCTGGGACACTGACTTCTTTAATATCACACACACAGAGGGCCAGCTTTGCAGAAGTCCAGGGAAGAGCCTTCTTCCACATCACAGTCTTCTCCACCAGTTAGCAGCCGCTTGGTGACACCTCAGTTACTCACTTAGAAATCAGCCTAACAAGCAAAGCAACGGGCAGGAAGTGTAGTGGCGGAGACTTATTTATGGCTAGAGTGTGGATGACTGACTTCGAGAGGTCTTCAGACAAAGGAGATTTAGGTAGAAAGCAGAAATGGGAAGATCAGAAGGGCACTAGATTATGTAAAAGCTGACGTGACTGAGGTTAGCTAGTGGGGAGGAGGCCGTCAAGCAGCAAGCACCAGAGAGAAACTTCACATTAATACATGGCTCACGGGTCCAGGTCTGATTCTCCTGCAAGGGGAGCAGTGGGAATTTCAAAGTGTCAGGTCCCTCTATACATCTAATCCTGTTGCTCTCCAGAGAGAATGTGTTTTAGATTTATCTTCAAACTGCCTCAAGGATCCGTGGGTCATTCATTTGGGCCACCTGGGGCCTCAGCTTTGGCTCGGTTCAACTTCCTTCCTGCCGCACAGTGGGAGAGCAGCGATTCCTCCCCGGCTGGGTTTTGTTTGTTTGGTTTTGTTTTAATAATTTAAGTTCCCTGTTTTATGTCTCTAATCTCTTCATATTTTCAAGATAAAATTAGTTCTACAGGACATGTTAAATTCTCTGAGTGTATTGGAATTGTTGTTTATCACTTAAATTTAATTTAACCTTTTTCTTTCTTTAGTGTTTTTAATTACTTAAGAAATACACACCCCTTGTAAAGGATTCATAAAATGGCAAAGGATGTGGAAGCAGATGCCACCTGAAAGGAAACTCCCACTGCTAATATTCTTAGCTCTTGGGGTGTGCATTTAAAACTTTGAAAAAATTGTTTAAATTTTGAGACAGGGTTTAACATAGCCCAGGCTAGCTTCAAACTTGCCACATAGCTAAGGCTGACCTTGAACTCCTGAACCCCTGCCTCTACGGTTTTAGGTGGGTGTCACCAAGCCCGATTTTTACAAGGTGCTTAACCCAGGGCGTCATGCATGCTACACAAGAGCCTTACCCACTAAGCCACATCTCACAACGATAGCTACTGGTGTGCGCATGTGCGTGTGTGTGTGTGTGTGTGTCCTACATGTGTGCTAGTGTCCTCAGAGGCCAGAAGAGGATGTCATATGTCATATCTTTGGAGCTGAAGTTAAAACTGTTGTGAGCCGATCAGTGAAGAGCCTAGGAACCAAATTCAAGCTTCCTTGAAGAGCAGCAAGTGCTCTTGACTGCTGAGGTCTCTCCCTCACCACTAAATACATTTTTGTTTCTTTGTTTCTGTTTCCTCCCTTCCCCCCAATACAGGGTTTCTCTATGTAGCCCTGACTGTCCTGAACTTGTTCTGTAGACCAGGCTGGCCTTGAACTCAGATCCTCCTGCCTCTGCCTGGAGTGCTCGGATAGAAGGCGCGTGCCACCACTACCTCCCAGCTAAGTACTTTTAAAAATCTACAAATAATCAAATGCAGGCCTGCAGCTTCTTGGTGGTATCTGAAACCAAGTTTGGGGTTTTATGAGACTAAGGATGTTTTAAAAATAACAAAGGGGCTGTTTCCTCGACAGTGTTTGCACTTCGGCTGCAAGTGTCACTCACTATGCGTGCTTTGGATCCAAGCAGAGGCACTAGCTCTCTCACTAAGCATTGTGCCACCTCACTGGTCACAGAAACTCCAGGTTCCTGAAGAAAGCCCTTTGCTGGGTGTTAGGGCACAGACCTGTAATCCCAGCACTCAGGAGCCTGAAGCAAGGGG